>JAEMWC010000008.1:125000-187500 GCA_016490735.1 Pachyseris speciosa
CAATCAAATAAAAGAGGTGACATCATTTTGAAAGCAAAAAAGTGTGACAAAATTTTGAAAGCAGAAAAGTGTGACAAAAAGCCCTACTGGAAAGGACTTCAAAAAACAAAAAATAAGCGATCACTTAGATTAGCCGGTCAACTGGAATACGGTGTTTTACCGCATGGCGAAGAGGGAGTTTAACCGCTAACGCGCGGTGCGCTTTTTGTATTTTAATGAATCTCCCGCGGAAAATAATCAAAATAATAAGTGGCCTGAGATAATTTCTTTTAATACAAAAGATGATGCGTCTATCACTGTCAGGGGTTTCAAAAAGAACGGCCGCCAACACTGATTATATTATAACACGTTCCAGCTAATTGCAAAAGGGAACGTAATTTTCTGCAAAGATAGCATATTTTATCACGGTGGAGTTCTAACATCGCCATGATGGAAATCAGAAACGTTTCTCTCTCACTACTGACAGTTGATATATATATTCATCAATAAGTGGTACAACAATAGCCCAAAGTCACGCTTGCCGGTTTGCATGTGTTATGTTCGCCAATGACTTTTAAACAATAGGGTGTTATAAACTGCAAAGTGTCTTCTATTTTAGGGGTTGGAATCTTTGATTGTGACTGTTAATTAATGTTGAAGTACAATCACCTTTTATAACTGAAAGTCTTGTGCTCAAGCTCAAGTAGGAATAAAGCTCATTTGAAGCTAGAAACGATTTCAAATAAGATGGATACAACTGATTTAATTTTTAAAAATGGTTGGAGCATTTTATATGTAATAGAAGAAGCAACCTTAGAAACCATTGCAGTGAAAATAACTGGCTCCACTTATACATTACAAAAGTTCAACACACTAGTTAGGCACATACTTGAAATACTTAGCAATGTTGCAACAAAAATGCCTTCATGTAATAAATAAAATGACATGATGCAAAAACTTACACAAAACGCACTGATGATGGAATGCGAAACAAAATGGCTTACTCTACTGATTGAGCTCATGGATTGACGGGATGATAACAGTCCAGGGCGGGTGATACGGTTACTTCGATCGACGTCAGGAGACTTAGGTGTCTGTGATACTAAGTGGTGGGATTTTTCGTCGTTCGTGTACCATTTCTACAACATCTTGAATGACATCATATTTGATATCGAAAACACGGCCGAGCTCTATTTCTTTACGCGTGGCCTACAAAAGTTCAGCCTCGCTCTGTTAATCGACGCGTGGTCTAGTGAAGCTCGACATTGAGCACTAACTTGGGTCGACCTGTAATGTAAACAATGGCTAATGTGAAATACGGCGTTTATATATTATTACTTTCTCTTTTGCGCGACCTGACTTGTCGATCGGTTGGTGCAGAAACTGTCTTGTTCGTGTGCCGGTTTTAAGAACGACGTGGGTTTATATATCATTACTTTCTCTTTTGCGCGACCTGACTTGTCGATCGGTTGGTACAGAAACTGTCTTGTTCGTGTGCCGGTTTTAAGAACGACGTGGATTTATATATCATTACTTTCTCTTTTGCGCGACCTGACTTGTCGATCGGTTGGTACAGAAACTGTCTTGTTCGTGTGCCGGTTTTAAGAACAACGTGGGTTTATATATCTTAATTACTTTTTCATTCCCGCCACCTGACTTGTCGATCGGTTGGTACAGAAACTGTCTGTTCGTGTGCCGGCTTTTCGCGTGCCGGCTTTAAGAACGAGGTGGATTTCTATATCATTACTTTCTCTTTTGTGCGGCCTGGCTTGTCGAGGATCGACGTTTATTACTTTCTCTTTTGCGCGACCTGACTTCCGGTGACGGGCTGAGTCGAATCGACTCGGACCGACGGGTCGACTCGAGTCGATCGGATGGAGTCGATCCGTCGAGATTTTCTGCCCTCCCTAGACGTATGTTATCTTTGTCACTTTTGCGACCTGACTTCCGGTGAGACGGATCGCAAAGTTTTGCGCGACCTGACTTCCGGTGACGGGTTGAGTCGAATCGACTCGGATCGACGGGTTGACTCGAGTCGATCGGATGGAGTCGATCCGTCGAGATTTTCTGCCCTCCCTATGCGTGTGTTATCTTTGTCACTTTTGCGTCCTGACTTTCGCTGAGACGGATCGACGTTCCCAAAGTCGACCCGACTCGGATATTATTTTGTAGGTCGAGCGCGTTTATTACTTTGTGGGTCGCGCGCGTAGGTCGCGCGTGCGTGCGTTAAGAACGAGGAAGGTTGTCTCTGGTGCGACCTGACTTCCGGTGAGTCCGATCGGACACGATCCGACTCGGATTGGGTATATTGGACATGCATGTTTTTCACCTCAAAAGCCCCAGCCTGGCGTCATAAAGCTGGGTTCATGGGTAGAGACAATCCTTTGAAAGAAAACAAAGGTGAGAAGCAATTTCACACCAAGTGAACCGCTCAACGTCTTCGAGCGAGTGATGGCAATTCACGGAGTGAAGTTGTGTCTTTAGCCGTTTTGTGAGTGGATTCCAGTACCTGGTATGGCAATTTTGGCGAGTTTTGACTTGTAAATAATGCAATCGGTGCAATATTTTGTCAGCAGGACCGGGTGACTCGACACGGTTCTAAAAACATATGTGAAATGGAAATTGGCGGAATTCCGTGCTGCTCTTAGGCAAGGCTATCCCAGAATTCCTTTGGGTCACAAACGTGAAAATTACAGACAGTGAGAGCAACTGAAATCAAAAAGGGTTAACCACGTCGCGCTAAAGAAGTGAGCAGGAAAAGTGGAACGAATTGCAAGAAGTGGAGACGAAGTTTGCTGCAAATGTAGACTTTTTGCTTCAAGAGGAATTTTTGTATCAAAAACTTCAAGACAAAGTAGCGTATTTTCTGTGCTGTGCAAGGGCGTTTTTTAGTTTTGCAACAAAATAAATGCTCACATTCCATGAAAATTGGGACGTTTAGTCAGTTTACGGGGTGATAAAGTCTAAACAACTGAGCATTTGGCAAAAAAATGGTTTATTTCATCCACAGTAAGGGATTTGAGAAAGTTGTAGGTTTTCAAAGCATCGTTCCATTTGGAACGATATTTGGTAAGCCCGTCAGCAAAGGGTTAAATAACGAAAGATTTATTTTCTACTTGATCGAGTTTTACTTTAAATTTATTTTCAATGACAGAATGTGGGATTTCGACTATAAACATGTTTTTCTGATTTGCGGTTTTCTGAATTTTTTACAACGATGCGTAGGCAACGTGTTTTGTTTTCTGGTACACAGAACAATATGCATGGATATTTCTTTTGTCCGCTGATATGCGTGGTAAACATGCTTGTTACTTTTTCGCATAAACAGTGCATTCAGTTCACTACACGTGTTTGAACGGCTGCTGTTAAATTTTGGGAAAAGTGAGCTCTTGGCTAGCGTTGTAAACAACGATGAAGTCTCCTTAACCAAAGACAGCTTTTCAGAGTCTTTTGATTCGAGTGTCCTTACAGGTTTACGGCTTATCACTACAAGATAATGTTCCTCGTTTGGAAGCAGGTGGGCCGCAGTTATATGTAGGAGAAGCTGTTTCGGACTAGTTTTGTTTCCACAATTCGAGTTCATGAGCTTTACCGTTGCCTGCTGATAGTTCGCTTAAATTCCTCTCCTGACAAAAAAATTGTTTAAAATCGAAGGCCAGGAAGGCCAGTTTCCTTTCACAAATTGTAAAGTTGTGTTCAATATGAAGTGAAACCAAGGAGTAGAAATTTGCTAAATATTAAAGCACAACCACCCGTGGCAAAGCGCTTATATTGTATGTAAGGTCCGAATTTTCGTCTATGTTTGTTTAGACTGTTAGAGTTTACAAGTAATGGGAAACTAAGTCGAGGGGAATATGAGTAGGGGAATATGAGCAGGGGAATATGAGCAGGGGAATATGAGCAGAGGAATATATATTGCATTGTTTTGCTATTGTTATCAGCTATTGTTTCAGCCCGCCCTCCCCTGTTACAATCAAGAGCCGCCAACAACTTTTCAGACAGTGAATAATGATCAGGGGTTATGTGATATATTCCCCTGAAAAGAACAAAGGAAACCGAGCCAACTGACAAAAAAACTGAGTTAGAGTGGCGAGCCGTTGATAGACGAGAATGTCTCACGAGCAGCTGGATTTTGTCTTGGTCCTATTTGTGGCCGAAGTTAGAAAAGTAGACGGACAAGAGTATACAGGAAAGACCTTATATGAAATGATAGGTAGCATTCTTGAAAAAGTTTTTTACCTTTTTTACGTAATTAAAAATGAACGGGTAATGTAACTTTCATTGACGAAACAGGTTGTTTATTTAGAGGTTTGAATGCTGCTTTGAATTTTCAAATGAAAGAAAAACTGGACAAGGAATAGGGTTAGTTGTTAACAAGGCTAATTTTATTACGGAGGAACAAGAAAATTATTTGTAAAGGAAAACTGGTTTTTAGGCAGTGAGAACGGGGAGCTACTTTGCTATACTTTCATGGATGTGGGTTTCTGGCATTCAGTTTGCTCTGAGAGCTGGACAGAAACATAGGAATTTGAGGTTTAAAAACTCACAGTTATTTTTACAACAGGACGAATCGGGGCATGAATTCTTGCAGTATATGGAGGAGATTAGTAAAACTAATTATGGTGGATTGTTCCATGTAAGAACTTAACCCGGAATGTTAGAGAGCGTTGCCCAATTGAGCTGTATCTTACGTGCCAAAATTAAAGAGATCAGTGACAACTGATGCATTTTATTTGCGGGCTTAGCCCAAGCCAAAAGGAGAAGTGTGATATTATGTTAAAGCAATGGGAAGGGAAACTTTAGAGAACGTAGTAAAGAGTATCATGCGAAAAAAGAAAAAAAGGATTTGAGGGGCAATTTACAAATCCTTCGCTTCGGCGAGGTTGTGCCACACGATTGTACGAAGTGGTGTGCCAGGAAAAGTTATTGTAGAAACCACTGGTCGCCGACCATCTGATGAAGTTAGGGAGTATAAATGAACCTTGTCAACACTTCAATCAATCAATCAAAACTTTATTTATAGCGGGTAACACTTAATAGTTAAACAACAAATAAACTTGTGTGAATGATAAATTATCTTAATTAATAATGGGTACCAAGGAAAAAGAGGAAACACTGATTAACAATGATGTTGAACAAAAATACAGTGAGCAAAATGGAAAAATGGGGTTAAGGGGAAAAGTCTTTGAGGAAAAGCAGACCGAATTGTAATCAGTGAAAACGTAAAGCTTGTGGAATGTGGCTGGAGTGGCTAGGATACCTCACAAGCTATTTAGCCCAAACATTAGCAGCCATGGACAGCTAAAAGTACTTGAGCCTGAGCATTAGTTATATGATGAGGTCTAACAAGGCCGAAAGAGCTGTCCATGGCTGCTAATGCTTGGGCTAAATCTTTATTTTGTTAGATTTAAGGGATAATGCCCGCTACCAAGTGGCCTTAGTGCCCTTAGAGTGGCTTCAGCTTACCAGATCACATTAATTTGTGAGGTAACCGAATCATAATCAGTCACGTCAGTTGTTATTAGTACAAGATTATTTAATATATAAGTGAGAAACTTTTTTATTGTAAGGTGTGCACCAATAAAAAATGTATTTTCCATTGTTATGTGGTACAATTCAGCCTTATTAGCAGGTGGTGATGATATTTCTCGTTTTTCTATCACGTTTTGCCGTGTCTCAGGGGCTTTACACTATTGGTTCTTTCTGGTATTTATATTCTGGGCTAAATTCCTATATGCCCGAGGTTATTCTCACACTCTCGCAGTCCAGTAAACTGGCCTGTTTACAGCCCCTGCCCCGCCCACTCACGCTTGCAGTTTTTAATTGTGAATTCGTTTTTTGTTGTTTTTATTAACAACAACAACAACAACACCAACCATTTTATTTTGCTAGATATAGAAGATATATTACAGCAAAAGAAAGATAAACTTAAGAGAGCGTCTATGAGAAGACCAGGCAGGAAGAGATAAAGCTCAATTCTCAGATTTAGGCTCAAACTTGGCCCATAGACCAAGCATCACTGGGCGATTTATGTGCTAAATTAATAGCAAAAAATATTTCTTTTTTTTTTTCGAGATAGGGGAAAGCCCCTCAAAAACAGTGTTTTTGCCTAAATGTATGCATATTAATTAGCTAGGTTTAATGCTTTGGTCCGGGCAAAAGGATTGACACTACAAAAATAAAAACAGCTAAGCCAAGTTTTACATTTACTAATTCATTGCTGCAATGAGCGATTTCAATTCATTTCTTCACCTTGTTCATGTCGCCTCGTCTTTACTAAAGGCCAGTTTTCGTCATTTCCAGAAAAGCCCTAAATTGGGTTAGTTGGTGGCCAAATGTCTCAAGTGACCAACAAGTTAAATACTGAACTTTTACAGGAAGTTGGAGAGCCATGCCACACTTTCGAAAACTCCTTTGATATTTTTGGGCAAATGAATAGCAAGTTCGTATGATGCAAATAATTATCCCCACCTGACTGATATTTGCCAATTATTTTTATCTATTTAATGGTATGCAAGCTTTAAATGAATTTTATCTGTGATAATCAAAATGGACAGAATTTATTCGTGACATAATTTAGTTTTAGGCGAATTACGAAAACTTGAATGGAGCATTTTTTCGGCTGACTTTACTCCGTTTCTGTTGCAAATTACAAAATGCCTCGCATTCACAGTCTGAAGGGTAGGTGGACAACTAGATGGGTAATGGCTGAAATACTACTATAAAATTCAACATGCTTAAGTTTTTGGCTTCAACCGATGACACTAGTTTCCTCATTGACTTTGATTTTAAAAATGGACAAAGGAAAACTTAAGCACGGGGTTCTACGAATATATGCTGTTGTTCAAATTTTCCTTTGGTTTTAAAATTTTCAAACCACAACATATATACATATACAGGTCCATACCAATTAAGAGGAACACTGATGTGCTTTTGACATTGGGAAAACATTTACGGCTCAGTGGAAATGGCTAGCTCTTCTGCTACTCGTTGTCGCTCTGAAACTTCGTCAATCATGGCGACTTCTTCGTCCTCCTCTTCCTCATTTTCCACACGTCTGCCACTTCTTTGGAGAACACTTAGTCGGGAGAAGTAACTCGTGGTTTGCTGGGCGGTTAACCATTCTGACCGTTGAAACATTTTGTTTCCGTCCGTGGTCCTCGTGTTTCTAAGCTGAGAAGAGACTTCTGCTGGATTTAGTTTTTGTCCAGTCTCTTACCCTTACGGAATATCTCGTTCAAGAAGTCTTTCACAGATTTAGTGAAACGCACTGTCGCTTTCGGCTTCTTTAAGGCCCGTCCCCTTTCACAGCCGTGACGATAAAATTCCTTGTCCTTCTCATTACCAATATCTAGGATTTCAGACTTCTGGCTAGTGGAGCCTTTCACGGTACCCACTGTGATACATTATGAAGCCCACTTGCGCTTAATGTTATCATAGGCACTCTCTTTATGCACACGATAAAAATGCGTCCCGGTATCAAGATGATTTTCCAGAGACTTGCTAGAGACGAACGATTTCACACATCCAATCTCAAGGCAGGTGAATCCTCGCTTTAGGTGTTGGTTGTCAACATTTGCAGAGGCGCTTTCCTTTCCATTTTCTTTTCATGGGTAGCATTTTTCTTTCACCTTCCTCAGAACACCTGCATTAACTTCTGGGTTGCTAAACTGTTCAAGTACAATCAGTCCAGTCTCATTCTGTACCCTTGCCATCTTTTTTAAATCTTGCGAACGTATCAGCTTGCCTTTGCCAATCCCATACGCTTTTCACACTCTAACGCCTAACTTCTGAAACTCGAAATTATTCAAACACTGCACCACTGGCCATCTGTGCTGCTTAATTTCTTGTTTCCTTGCGTCCATGCTGACAATAGATGCACGGCAAGCCTTTACACCACCATAGGAATCTAACGCTTTCTTCATGTCAGATGCTGAGTTGATGCCATTTCCTTCGTTTAAGTACCTACGCATGTGGCTTTTCAAGGTAGCTATGCGACGATCGCAGATGTCTTTTCCAGACTGGGGATCACAAAAATCGTGGTGCGCAATGGTGCGCAATGGTAGCACACCGCGTTATCTGACCTCAGGAATGTTTCTTTAATTCCTGGATGCATTTGCTTCACTTGCTTGAGAACATCTTCAATGATAGAACAGTTAGTCCAGCTAAATTAATGCCATAGTGATTATCAAGGATTATAGGTAGATTACTCGACAGGGCCACCAATTTTTTTTTTTTTTTTTTTTTGTTTGTTTTTTTGTTTTTGTTTTTTTTTTTTTGTTTTTTTGTTTTTGTTTTTTTTAATTTTTGAACCGCCTGCAAATTTCTATAGCAGCGATCATCCAATAGCATGTTGCCCAAGAAAGAAAGTAATTGACAACCTTCTAGACTGCTCTGAAGTGACTGCGTCCCCTCATGTCCCCCATTCTTTGCACCATGCGATTTACGATGACATTTTCGGCTGCTAAAGTTAGAACTGGCAAAAGCAATCTCTGTGTCCGATTTTTCTGATTGAAAAGGGGAGTAAAATAAATGGTTTTATTATTTAGTGATTATAAGGGTTAACCTCTTCTGTGATGTGACAGAAGCAGATGTCTCAATTTCATGAATCGTTTAGTAAAACTGTGAAACTTAGACTTTGAAGCGTCTGATCTTCTTAATGTGTGAAATTTGTTTTTGCCATTTTGCTTCTGTTGTATCACAGTAAATCATACCAAGTTTATCAACCTGGTGTATAAGTTGCTGAAGTTCTATATCTATGATGAAAACTCGGACACAAAATTGCAGTATTTTCCTTCTTCGGAAATCGAACGAGTCCGCTATGTGTTCAAAAACGTGCAAGAAGTTCATACTTCGAGATTTCAATCACACGCGCAATTAGCAATACGCCGAGTATACAATGGGTTGAATAATTTAGAATAAATTTAAAATGAAAAAACTCTTCTTATGAATAGTCCGTGTATCGCCGGAATCAGCGGCAGGGTTCGTGCATCTCTTTAAATGAATACATACGCAATGAAATTAAGTCACCGGGACTTTGAAAACTGGCCGCTTAAGGTGGCTTAAAATGGAGGATAGTGGGGGGGGGGGGGGGACAATGGGCCCCACTTGAAACCGAAAAACCGCTCAAAAAATCATCCAAAACCAAACAACCGAAGTGAAATTCGATTAAAATCTAAAACCGAATACAAAAACATTAAAGCCGAAAATTTACAGACCCAGATTTCACGTGGTACGTGGAGGATACAGACTAAACTATGCTAATTTTATCACGGTTTTCGTGGATGCTATTTGTGAATCAGCAGCCCCGTAGACAGGTAATTGCGTGGGGAGGTGCGTTTGAGCGTCGAAGGCTCGAAATGGCGAGAGCCGAAAGCGCGAGATTGTAGGAGGGGTCCCGGGGCATGCGCCCTCGGGAAATTTTGAAAAATTGGACTATCTAAGACTACGTTTTGTGTGTTTTGAACGCTTCTGGGCAAACAGATCTATGCTAGCTCTTGAGTGTGGAGCCAATCATCGAAAAATTAAGGTGGCTCTGAACCTCATGTACAGATTTTTTAAAAAATTATACAGAAAGATGAATCTTTACATGCTAATTGCAATTCAATAATAAAAACCGGGGGTCACAGGATTAGTTTTTGAGTTATAGGCACATAAAGCCAAAATTAAGGGTGTTTTTAAGCGGCTGTACTGTTACTATGGTAACCTTATATGTTAAAAAAAATGAGCGCAAAATTGTTGAAAAATAATAGGGAAATATTTTGATACCATGTTTAAGAGAACAAACAAAAAATTGTGGGATTATCGATCCATCAAAGAGTTGGTGTTTAAAAATAACTAAACCATGTTGAGCCACCTTAATAGAGGTTGAACGATTAATAGCGGTAAAATATAAATTGGTTAGAAATGGCTGTAAACGTGATTTATTGACTCTATACAGCAAAATACTTGTTAAAAAGTGTACATATGTAAACGGTAATTTGCTGGCCGTTTAATAGAGTTAAAAAGCAATAAATAAAGACCTTGCAACTGCAAAAAGGTGACTGCAGCCGCTTAATAGAGGTGGCCGTTGAATAGAGGTATCGAATACAACATCATTTAGTGACAAACAATTCTGGACTTAAGAAAATGGCCGTTTAAAGGAACGCAGTCAGCTGGCGCTCATGCGCATTAGATACCATTTCATAGTCACACTGAATCAAAAGAAGCGCACGCGACTGAGAAGCGCATCCTTTGGGAAATCTAAGCAAACCTTGTCGCGTCGAAGTATTTGCGAGTCAAAATAGTGGTTATATACATGTCATATTATTAGAACACTTGCTTCATTGATACCATAGAGGATTTACTGATACACTTATTGTCCAGAGAAAGCCAAACGTCAACGAATACCTCCGAAGTCGAAGAATCAGCAGAGGTGAGAAACACAAGTAATCGGTCATTTCTGCCGCTTTCAATCGGATATTTTGCTTTTCTAATTTCGTCCTACAACTTGTACCCTCTAAATTTAGGAACCAAGCCCATGTCATTGCAAGAGCGCTTGCTCGACCCGTAGAAAGCAAGGTTCTCCGAGAGGTTGTCCTTGTAGAGGAGAGAATCGACTGTGTACCGAAGCTTGTCGGTGCGGGAAACCTTGGCTGGTCGGGCCGGAGGCGCGTTCATGTCGTTAGTTCTACAAAAGAGATTAAGAGATATTCAGAACATTTCTTTCCAGTATAAATATCGAACGTCGGTCGAAATATATGAAAAAAAGCTGGTACTCACCGTTCACGTCTTTGTCTGAGCTCCAAACCGAGCAGCCATGACGCAAAGTTTGAATCGTTTACGACGGTTCTTTCCGCACGGACCCTTCGCCAAGTCGAGAAAATGCGATTTAATGGTGATTTGCTCTCAAATGTTGTTTTATTAATTTCTCTCGTTATTTTGGCCAAGGCAGGTGATTTCTTCCACCCGGTGCCTTCACGTTTCCCACCTCTTCTTCTCATGTTGTTTTGGAGACGCGATCCATACTCTTTTTAACCTATGATAAAATAATATCATAGCATGAGCAAAACCACACACAAAAACAGGTTTTTCAGTAAACAATAATATTGAATATCGAGCAAAACACTTCGAAGATTGAAGCGGATTTCTAGCTGATGTACCCGACGCGTATCTTTGATTTCAGGTTGAAGTGAACTCTTTTTAAAGTGATAAAATTAGTAATTAAACACAAACAACGGAGATAAACATGGTAAACCAACACATTTTATAGAGACTGGACGTTTTGTATGCTATGCAACATAAATTTTCAAAGGTGGCCGTTACAGTTTTTGAAAACTATTTATATACTTTTAATATAGGGCTCTGAAACCGAGATTAAGAAAAAAACTATCTTAACAGTAAATATGTAAAAGGATACACCTTATTAATAAATCAATAACTTCTCACTACTAATGTTTACATTAAAAGCTGGGAGCAGTAAAGTTTGACCTTCACTTTGGAATAGGTACATTGATGACACTATCACCATGTTTGACGGTAAAGACACTGCAAATGAGTTTTTACAGTATTTGAAGAGTCGTTACAAGAGCATCAAATTCACAATTAAATTTGAACAGAACAACGAAATTCCATTTCTAGACATTTTTGTTCTCTTGTTCTTGTCAAATGCTGCCCGAACAACACCTTCATGACATCCATTTACCGGAAGAGGACATTCACTGGCCTCTACACCAAATGGGATTCGTCCATACCACGCAAATACAAAATTGTTCTCATTCGCATGCTCACTTGCTCACTTATCGTTGCTATCGAATTTACTCCACGCCTTCTTTGTTGCAATCTGCTCTCAATGATCTTCGGAAACTTCTTCTACAAGTACAAAATGGTTACCCTGAAGGCGAATCGAGGCTGTATTAAAAGTTAATTGTCTCATATAATAAAAGCGTGCAATATTTGGAGAGTCACACATGAGCAAGTTTTATAAAGTAACAGCTTTCTAAAAAGCGAATCGTCTCAATATTCCACGTTATGGTAAGAACTTTGCTATAGCAAACTATATAATGAGCGTGTGAATGAGATTATGTTTGTTTTCAAGAAAATGCAATTATTTCTTATTTGACACAGTGAATTTTTTTGCCTTTGATAGCCAGTGCATCGCGCAATATGTCTTGGACGGTCCGCTGGTTACGAGAATTATCTCTTTTGCGATGAACAATGGCTGAGCACCAATTTCCATTATTAGATCTGTCCCTGCCAGACAGGCCAAGAATACGTTATGCTTGATCTGAAGCCTCCGTTTTGCTCTGATGGCGATTATGACGAGTGAGTTCAAAAGAGTAACCAGAGGACATGTGAGCAAGTTAACTATAGTGGCCAGCACCGACGGTGAAGGAGAGGTCTACTGCTTGGTACTGACTTGAACGGGAGCAACCAAAATCGATTGATATCCTTAGTGAATGATAGTTCATGTCAATGGTTAGTATCCACTTAAAATACGTTGACTTCCAAGTAAGCTGGACCGATTGGCGTTAAATGTTTGCAGCGAACTATCGTTACTGTGTCAGTTAAAGGGTTGTCTCGAAACGGAATAGGTGGCTTGTAATTCTGTATTATTTTCGCTCTCGACACTATACAACACGTAGTCACATTATTTTATTCCCTCTCCTTCACTTCACTTATTTATTTTTATGTAACCCCGTTCAAATGAATGATATTATATACATCTCGGTCAGCGGATTCCTAGAGAAAGGTAAATAACAATAATTTACGGAACTTAGCGTCGTCCGCAATTTCTACAACATTATGTAGTAGACTATTCCAGTCTCTAATTGTGCGCGGCACAAAACTGAATTTGAATATGTTAGTGCGAGCGTAAATTGTGGAGTAATATCTATTGTGCATATGCCTTGTCTTTCTGGCCGGCTTTGATAATTCATCCAGGGGCAGGATTGCGTTGTTATCTAAACCCTTTTTGCCTCCTGATCTTAAGTGACTTCCACCCTAGATCCTTTAAGAGCGTAGTGACACTGCCAAGTTCATAATTCTGGTAATCAGATGTTACGAAGCGTGCAGCACGCCTCTGTTTCTTTTCGATCTCGTTTGATAGGTTATCCGTATATGGATCCCATGCTTGCCTCGCATACTCGAGTAAGGGTCTTACTAGGCCAAGGTAGGCTGCCTCTTTTACTCTTCTGTCGCATGTTGAAAGGTTCCGTCTAAGGAGTCCGAGTAGTTTGTTGGCACGGCCTGTTATATCTGGTACATGGCGGTTCCGTCTAAGGTCATCTGATATCGTTACTCCGAGATATTTCGTGTGCTGGACAGATTCCAGATTGTGGGTGGTTTTACGAGTTATGCGCATTATCTTGCACTTGCTTGGCTCAAAGCACATGTACCATTTCTTGGCCCAAGATGTTAGATGATCGATATCCTGTTGGAGTTGTTCGCAATCTTGGACTTTCGCGATTGGCCTATAACAGACACAGTCGTCTGCAAAAGTCGGATTTCCGATTCGACCTCATCCGCTATATCATTGATGAATATATGAATATATGTTTAGTGCCTTGGGCACTAAACACCTGATCTTACTTCCATTAATTTAGCAAGGATTAAAAGTTTTTGCGAGAGGAAAGTTTCGATTCGAAAACATAAATTAAAGGTCAGCTTAAGGTGGACGTAATCATTTTGCTGAAATCGCAGAATATTGTAATTTGCGAGGTACGATTCAGTTGTGTCTGATGTTAATACTAGATCGGTCAGGGGTGCAATGAATTTATGGTAAAAGGGGTGTCCTTAGTTATGGAACAAAGCAATAAACGTAAAATTGAATGTGTGGATGATCATCGCAGTTATGAACACTACTTAAGCAGTTGTAAAAACAGAGCATGAAAAAAAAACAATCAGGCTTGTGCGGGATTCGAACCCACGGCCTTTGCGATACCGGTGCAGCGCTCTATCGACTGAGCTAACAAACCGACTGGGCGCTGGTCATTTAGTTGGTTCGTAATATACCCGTGAGTGATGAATATATGAGAATGCCTGAATTTATTTGAGTTTTATATATTCATTCTCAAACGTAAAATTATAATTGAATCATGTTCAGGGAAGGATTATATACAACACAGGAAAACAATGATTACAATTTACACTATCCATCGCATAAATTTACAGTATTAGAACAGTTCTTTTTTCCAATTATGAAACTCGAGAGATTCAAAACAAATTATTTGACTTGTTCGGGAAAATTAGTAGTGAAGTAAGGGAAAATATAAATAAACAACCTTTATGGTTTCCTCGCGGCAGTATTTATAGCACAACGACTAGTGGGAGCGAGCACAAACAGAAGCAAATAATTTAAACACAACATGATAAGAATCCCAACTGGCTGGAGACAAAACAGTTGTCAATCAAGGAATTAAACCAGGGACTACCCATTAAAAAACAAAAACAAAACAAAACAAAACAAAAACAAAAACAAAAAACAAAAAACAAAAACAAAATAAACACCAGCTAGTGGCTAGAATGGGATTTGAACCGGGGTGACCGCATTGAAATCCAGCACCCCAAACCACTCTGCCATCCTGCCTCCTAGCTGGATATATTTATTGTATACTGAATGTGTGAAAATATATGAATACGTCGTACCGTACAAAAATGAAAACACTCTCGCTTGGATCACTAGATTTTGGATGACTTAAAAAAGGGGTACAATTTTTCGAATCGGTGTTTTTTCTAATAATCTTTCCTAGAACTCCACATCTTTTCAGATGTCAAAAATGCCGAGCCCGAAGCACTGTGATTTTTTAACGAAGAAAAGCCTAGGATATTACGTTTCTTCCTCGCAGCGACGTTTATGAGTCGCGAACATTAAGAATGAACCCTATCAAGATATATAGTCAACTTTTAGTCCTTTGCATTCAGCTATACCTATAACTTTTGGAAAGAGTTTGCGACACTCGAATTGGAACACTTTAATCTTCTATTATAAACTTCGTTTCATTAAACTACTCCATAGAGTGTTTAGAGGTGAAGGCACCTCGGCTCTTTCAGACTTGACAAAAATACCTTACACTGCATACAACTTCAGAAGGAGTAAAAATATAATCGTCCCTCGTTTTAACTCGCAGTTTCTGAAAAACTCTATTAGCTACACAGGTGCTATTCTTTGGAATGCTGTCTAAACTCATTTTACGGGCCAGTTTGATTATTTTTACCGCAAAGTGAAGAAGGACTTTTATTTTAAGGAACTTGATTTTAGCGCATAGTCGGTCCAGTCACTAACCAGGCACTACCAAGATTTTAAATGCTTTCAAATATGTTACGTCTTAAATGCTGTAGTACAGTCAATTTACTTAATTAGAGCGAGTAACTAACATGGATTCATTTTAGAAACTCATTGACTATTTTTATCATGGTAGTTGTGTTTGTAAGTAATGTTATCCCTATTGTAATATAGTTCTACATTGTAGTTAATTATTTTCACACGATCCCACAAGCCTTGAGCGTTAAACCCTATAGTTTTTAAATAAAGAATATGTATGTTTGTATGTATGTGAGGGACTATGATTTCCCCATTGCGACTCTAATACGCCAAGTTTCAGCTAAGAAAATCCGAGTGCACTCTTTAGTCGACGCCGAAAGCCTAAGGTGAACTACTCTCCACCGAACAGATAGCTATCGAAACTTTTCGTTTGGTGCCCTTGACCTCTGAGCAAACAGAGAACTGAAAACAAAATGGCGGCTTCCTGTTTCGCTTCGGTTTACTTAAAAGCATCGCTGTCTTCTGAAGAGTTCTCTAAACTTTTGGAATATATTACTGCGGATCAGCGACAGAAGCGACTGTTAATTGTTGAAGATTTTAATCGGCCATATCGACAATCCTAATGACACTACTGCTAGACAATTCCTGGACTTGTTGGACTCCTTCAATCCTGTACAGCATGTCAGCGAGAAAACAAATGTTAATGGACACAAGCGAGTCGCCATCTTTGAGAGTACAAATTAAGGATTATGGGGATGGGTATCAGAGTGAAAACAGTGTGGTGAGGGTGGGGGAGGGGCAAGAAAAGTACGGCTGCCCGCGTCATTGTTCTTTTGAGGCACTCCGTTCGTGGGCAAACGGAGCCTCTGATTGGAGCGGCACATTGAAATAGATTGATGCCTGTCAATATTTTGTAAATCGATAGCTTATGTAAATTTATGTTTGTGGCCAAACGGAAAAAAACAATGCCAGACGGTTTGGCGAGATTTAACACTTCTCTGGAAGAATGTCTCAACGATTTATTCAAGATGGGAATGTCGCGCGAATTGCGTGCAGAATTGTTTTCATTAGTATGCGAACAAGATCTCTTGGCAGTTCTGCCGGCTGGCTTTGGGAAGAGCCTGATATTCTAGCTGTTCGTTCGTGTGAAAGTAGAATTATCTGGAAGGCTAGGGCTTGCCGAGCGTACTGGTCTTATATTCGCTGAAGACCATTGTTCAAGACTAGTTGGCAGAGGCAGCATCGATGGGAATGAAAGGAGCGGGGCTTGGAGACTACCGACTGGATGATTGTGAGAACGGGAAGTACCAGATTGTTTTCGGATCATCATAGACGAGTCGCATATTGTCGAAACTTGAACCGGAAAAAGGTTTTTATTTGTTGAAAACACACACAAACAATGGTTTTTTTTTTCATAAAAATCTTCGTTTTATCATCACGCGGCATTCGAACAGAAATAGACCACTTTCAAACCTCTATTTGGCAAATCATCTACATTCAGTCGATTCAACATGTCATCCTCTCGAGCTCTCTCAGTTTTCAATGCAACTGACGTGGGAGCTTAGATCGACGGTTTTAATAAATTTATACAACTGGCCCAAGATAGGAATTTTGCTCGCAGGCTACAGGGATTGCAGACACGGACAGAATATTCCGCGGCATCTTGCACCAGCGAAAACCCTACTTCACTACAAACTTCTTCCAAGACAACCCCGAAGCATCGCTTCCGTTCTGAAAGCCAGAAAAAAGTTCTCCGATGACGAATGACCTTGCTTTCCAAGATTTCAAACTTTATTTTGAATGAAGTTTTGCGCGCACGACAAATCTCTCTCTAACTTGGTATTTCAAGTTTACTCGCGGGCTGCTAGAGATGTCTTTGTTTTTGTCAGTGTGAATCTTGTTTCCGGTGGAAAAAAGTATTCAGTTTTGATTGGCTGACAATTTATTTCTGTGAGAGCGATCAAGCGCGACTAATTAGGGGGTGTTTCTCGTTTTCATAGAGTTATCGGGCGGGCGTTTTCTCTCCTCACGCTTCTACCCCGCCCCCTTCGACTCGCCCAAGCTCCTTGCGTTTAACTGAAATTCACCATGGCGCCGCTTGCTAAAAATAACTTACGCGCCCACCGAAAACGCCTGCACAGCAGGTTACAATCAAGTGTATCTGGTCTTGGCAAGCGGTTGAATAAGTGTGAGCGCTTACGAGCTACCAGTACAGCAAATGACCAAGAACAGGGGAAAAAGGCTAAGAAGAAATACTTGAAAGCGTTCGAGTTCGTGTTACTGTCGTTGGGCCACGAGGACGAAGATGAGTGGATGATATCCGACGATAAGACCATGCTTCGCGGACTTATTCAACTCTCTCCTGGAAAAGCCCAGATTCGAAAAGAAGGTTGTCTCTTCTTGAACGTTAAACGGTATCGATATCACTTCTTTTCGAAGGGATATTGAAGGTTCTGTTTTACTCCGACATCAGGATGATCTTCGTAAGGTTGTGAATAACTATGATGAAGTCTTACGATCACTACTGGAAAAGCATGCTCCTGTGAAAGAACGAGTTGTCACTGTCCGACCATCTGCGCCCTGGTATACAGCTGAAGTCACTGCTCAGAAGCGGAAACACAGACAATTTGAGTGTAAATGGCGAGTATCTGAACTCCCATCTGACCGTGTCCAGTATGTGCACCAATGTAGTGTTGTGAACAATCTGATCAAGTCCCGTAAGTCACTGTACTATTCGTCTATTATTAAAGAAAACTCTGGAAATCAAATTGTTTTGTTTAAAACTGTTCAAAAGCTACTTCAAAAGCCAACTGTTAACTACTACCCACCCTCTGAGAGCAACCGTATGCTAGCTGAGGAATTTGCAACCTTTTTTACTACTAAGATTGCTACACTACATGACGATTTCCTTATTAGAAAGAATGCGCTTATCGTTGAGGACAAATGTTTTACTGATGAGGTACTGACTATGTCTTCGACTAAATTTTGAGATGAAACTTAATGACATCCGGGAACTGGCTGCAACACTGCTTTCCAAGTCCTGCGTCTTGCTCAATTACCATCTTCTATTATTAAGCAATGTACTGACCTATTGCTGCCTACTATTACTAACATCGTCAACCTCTCTCTTCGTTAAGGGGGGACTAACTTAACTACAGACTTTACGGATTGTATTTGTAAAACACGGTTTTTCAGTGTTTTTGCCACTATATTGGTGAGACGTGCGAAGAGTTGAACATGGAAAATTTATTAATTACTATTGCGCATGTATAACTTGCCCCAGGCCCCAACCGCGCCTTAGAGAGAAAAATCCCTAAAACTTGGAGGAAATTATGTGAAGTTCCGATTTTTTTTGCCAATCGGAGATATTCCAGGCTTCTTTACAAGCCTACGTAAGCAATTGTTGTTAACGTACATAACTGCAATGATAACGACGAAATGGTATGAATTTGCGTGCTTATGACGTCATAAATCTCACAAAAACGCGAATTTCAAAAAATCGATACGTAAAGTTTTGCACCTTGGCGATCGTTAACCATTGGCACCATTTTCGATATCCAGAAGTGTACGCCACTCACGTTTTAGGCCTTTTTCTGTTCTGGTCACGTGACTTACCAAATATGGTTGTGACTCGAAAATCTTGTAAACCTTATTGATTGTAAAAACATAGCTAGACAACTTGCCTGTGCAAGTTAGGGTTTCCAAGATATGAGGGCTGGGAACTTTCCATAGCAACAATGTTAGCTCATTTTGTAGTTAAGTTAGTCCCCCCTTAAGGCTGCGTCCCTACGTGTCTGCAATCTGCAGTATTATCACTTTTGTTCAAGAAACCAGATGCGGACTTTTTACAATTCAAGAACTTTAGATCCATCTCGAATTTAAAGGCACTATCGAAGATTATTGAGAAAAGTGTTGCTCACCAGCTAAACAACTATCTGACGAAAAACAACCCACACGAGACCTTTCAGTCAGCTTATAAGGTACATCATTCTACTGAAACTGTTATGGTGAAGGTACAAGATGATATTCTTCATGCAATTGACAGGAATAGGCTAGGGCTGTTGTTCTACTTATGTTAGATTTATCTGCTGCTTTTGATACTGTGTCCCTACCCTGGGTGCCAGAGGTTTTTTTCTCGTTGGGGGCGACAGAATTGAGCGGCGAAGCCGCGAAAGCCAGTCGCGAAGCGGCGAGAAAAAAAAAACATGAAATCCTACTGAATAGGTTGTCTCAACGTTATGGCATTACAAGTTCCGTCCAAGATTAGTTTGCTTCCTACCTGTCATCTCGCTCACAATTTGTCCAGATTGAATGTTCAAGATCTTCTTTACGTGAACTTAATTGCGGTCTACCGCAGGGATCAGTTCTTGGACCTCTGTTATGTTTTATATACCTCACCAGTGGCTGATATTATAAAGAGACACAATCTTACCTATCATCTCTATGCTGATTCTTGCGGTGAAAACGTCGATTGCTTTACTAGATCATTTTCTAATGATTTATTTATTCAAGCCAACTGTAATCATGATTATTATTTTTATAGTTTCTATCCAAGGGCAATAAGAGACTGGAACTCTCTACCAAGTGGCATTCGTACTAGTACCAATTTTTCATTATTTAAAGATCACTGTTTTATTTTATTTATTTTAATTAATTGATTTTATTTTATTTATTTCATTTTTTAATATTATTTGTCTTATTTATTGGCAAATATGTATTTTACATTAATTAAGATATAATTTTATCATTTGAAATTGTAATATATTGCTATATATCATTTACAAGTGTTTTTTTTTTCTATTAATGTATTTCTGGTATTGTAATTTATTTAATTTATATTGACTTGATGCGAAAGCGTTGTCAATTAATAAATGTAGATGGTAACCGAGGCTTATGGACATTGTTTTCAAGCTTACTAGGTATCTTGGTCTGGCATGACCATGTGCGCGAACTGTTTTGCAACGATCTCGTCGATTCAAAGACATTTATCGTTCTAGTTTTGATATTTTCACTTCTTTACAGACATGGCATAAAATCTGTAAGTGTTTTCGGCTCTTCAGGTTTTACTGTCACTGTACTCGTTATGTAGTCGTTTGTAAAACTAGTTTTTCTTTGTTTTATTTCCCAGTTGAACCGCTCAATCGCTATCGCTCAATTGCTCAACCGCTCGATCCCTACGATTAGCTTCGATTCTCGTCGCTTCACTACGATTCAAGTTACACTTCCATTTCATTGTCTACGATACGATTTCATCCAGCTTTAGAGGGGCAGTGTCACGCTATTGTTCCATCACTTTAAAAAGTTTAAAACTGCCAATGCAAAAGTGGAAACCTTAAAATAATGGTCTAGTTTTGCTGCCAAATACTGTAGTACTTCATTGACACTATAAACTCCTGTATTCCATCAAAGATGACGAGGATAAAAATTGATTGAAATTTGAAAAAACTTGCCAGTTTTTTCAAAGTTTCAAGCTCAGTATTGAAAAATCACTCAAAATATTATTATGGTTAGCTCTCCCTGCTAAAATTTCATTGGAATTCATCTTGCTGATTCTGTAGGAGCATTTTTCCCCCGATAACAGGTAAAAGGCAGTAATTTTGGCAGAATTGAACCAAAAACAGCAAAAATCCCGGTAACAGTGTTCCTTTAAGCGTGTTCAAAGTTGAGCCTGTGATTTGATGCCTTGAGTAATAAACCCTACATTTTGTTAAAAGATTCCAGTTATGACCTAACAGATGTTATCTTGGAGTCATTGTGGATTTGTGCATGTGCCATTCTTGTGATTTACGTTTTGTTTGGATCTTGACATGGAGCCTCTTGGGGAACAATATGGACAGGACACTGTCGGATTTTCTTCTGCTCGTCGTACTAGACGGCCGAACGTAACGATGGATCAAAGTGAAGTGAGATTTGAAAGGATTCTTCGACTTAAGAATTCGAGATCTGGTGCGAAAGGAGTTGTTACAAAGAAGCAGCGAGAGCTGATTGAACTGATGAAGGATTCGAGTAACGTGGACCAGGTAAATTTCAAAATACCTGTCAGTATCATAACAAAATCCCTAAAGAGGGCCCTTAAACAATAAGTAATAATTTCCCAACAAAGAGCCTTTGAATGACCTAGCTAGCACAAAAATAACAGAACCCCCAAAAGAGGGATTTTGTTATGATACTGACAGGTATGATGATTCAGAGGCCCTTGATGGGGAACGTGTTGCGCTGCGACAATTACATAACATTTATCACTAGTTCTATTATTGTTGTTATTCCGCATCCTGTTAATTTACCGTAGTTGTTTCATACTTTTTGTACACCTATTGTTTTTCGTTTCATTGTCTGAGTTACGTAACCCGTATGTAATTTGTAACCATTGTTGTAAAATCACATTTAAGTTGTAGGTTTTTAACATTCTGTTTGTAACTGACGAAGGTCGAGAGACCGAAACGTTTTATTCATAAATTTTTAAATTTTTATCTTTTTTGAACCAAAAGTTGTCCATTTTCGGTCTTTTTAACTGTTTTTTATCATTCGCCGAATCAGGACTGTGAATCATCAGTGATCCTTTTGATTCTGCATCTTTCGTTGGCCCAGGAAGCGCCTTCAACCGTCTATATATATATATATATATATAGACGGTTGAAAGCGCTTCCTGGGCCTGAAAAGATCAATCAGCCGACCACACAATCCGATGGTATCAACTGGTGTCCAGCAATTTCAAACCCATCAACGCACAGTAAAGAGCAATGAATTAACCTAATAAAATTAATATATATATATATATATATATATATATATATATATATATATATATATATATTTTATTAACCTAATAAAATTAATATATATATATATATATATATATATATATATATATATATTAATTTTATTAGGTTAATTCATTGCTCTTTACTGTGCGTTGATGGGTTTGAAATTGCTGGACACCAGTTGATACCATCGGATTGTGTGGTCGGCTGATTGATCTTTTCAGGATAAATAAAGTTTACTACTATTACCATTACTACTATTATCATTATCATTATGGACATTATTATTATTATTATTATTATTACTATTATTATTATTATTATTATTATTATTATTATTATTGATCAGCCAGAAGGAAAACTAGACAATTGGTACAATACGTGGGACACCCCTTAACGTGATATCCAGTTACGCTCTCTGTACCCTGCTTGCGGCTCCTTTACATAGAGCGACGTTTTAGTATGTCGGTCAGAGAATTCTATGAAGGTAACACAGCTGGATTAGTTTATTTTTCTTACTCTTTTGATGATGCTTTTTTTGCCTCCGTCATACTGGATGAAAGCTACCTAATGACAACCCAACCAGTTCAGTGTTT
This sequence comes from Pachyseris speciosa, assembly GCA_016490735.1. Taxonomy (NCBI): domain Eukaryota; kingdom Metazoa; phylum Cnidaria; class Anthozoa; order Scleractinia; family Pachyseridae; genus Pachyseris; species Pachyseris speciosa. The sequence goes on from JAEMWC010000008.1 coordinate 147,578, forward strand.
AATCTGAAAGAACTCGCCCCTCCAAGTTGTTCCAACTTTCCTTGATGTAATCGTAATAAACCTACTTCTGAATTGTGATACCGAGACCTAGGGTCAGTTTGATTTTAGGCTTTATACACCTTATTCCAAAATGGCGGCCAATTTATTATTCTTTTGTTTGCATGTTTATTAGCCCTCTTTGCCCCGTTAACATGTACAAAATACAAACGAATTTTGAAGTGAAAATGAGGCAAAGAGGGCTAATTTACATGCAAACCAAAGACTAATAAATCGGCCGCCATTTTGGAATAAGGTGTATTCTCAACCCCCACGTATCAAAAAATGACCCATTGTAGAGAGTCAAATTCGTCTTCACAAGTCCAGACAATAGCTCTTTGTTGTTTGTTGAGGGAATTGTGACGAGACTCAGCGAAGATGAATTTCGAACGGACGCAAAATTGTCGGCGTGTCGAAATTAGCGGCTCTAAGGGAGAGGGGCTTGGAAAATTGCACATTAGGGTGCTGTTAACACAGGACAACCCAGGGGAGAAAATGCGCTTCAGTATGATTGGTCTCTCAATATGTTCTGTGCATCAGTGAAACAGCTCATTAAAAATTATGAAGACGATAAGGATGATTCGCTGTTAAAAATTTTCACGAACTCGGTGCGAAGACGAGAGTAAAAAAGAAAACTGAATCTTTGCTAACATCTTTTTTAAGGATTTTCAATGACATAAGCGCAGATATTCCCGGCGTAATGTAACATGTCTTTAGCGTTTTATTCTAATTACATACCGAATAGTCCTTTTTGGAAATATGTAATAAGGTTTATTATTATATCTCTCACTTAGTACGCGCGCTGTGATTGGTCAATTTTGCTGGCCGTATTCTACAGTACGGCCCGCTTGACTTCAACTAGTTTCTTTCCCGCGCCCCGGATTAACCTCAGAGATATACTAAATATCTTACTAACCTCGTTTTCTCGGTCCGTGCTGTAAGTTACGGATCCTCGTTTTTTCCCATTAATTTATGGCCCGGCGCGCTTCGTAACTTCGTAACTTACAGTACGGACCTCGAACTCGGTTAGTAAGAGGTATTTATTATTGTTATTAACCCCAAACAAGAAGCCAGAAAATGCTGAGTTCTTTCATACGATTTTGGATAAGTTGATAATAGCGGGCAGTACAACGCCTCAAAACAATAAAGCTTTTATCAATGGTCTCACTTCGTCAAGAGAAAACTAGCCTGCTTTACTCCTAAAAGAAAGAAAAGAAAAAGCTTCGTGTATGAAAACTCGTGCTTTGGACTTGAAAACACGCCCGACTATGCTGTTGGATTAAAAAAGGATATTTTAGGGTGGTCGTTCGAATTTAGTCTTAAAACAAGAAGCATCGGTTCCTAGAGTGGCACTCAAAAAAGAGGTGTTAGTTCTAAATTTTCAATTTTTCACTCTACTAACGTAAAAGAAAATAGAAGAAAAAAGCCTTAGGAATTTAAAATAACGACCGAGTTAAATCGTTGGATTTACAAAACAATGATATTTGAGGGTTGTAGTAAATGAATGAATGAATGAATTGATTAATTAATTAATTAATTAATTAATTAATTAATTAATTGATTGATTAATTAATTAATGCAACAACTTTATTTATCTTTACATATAAAAGTTAAGGGTAGTTTGCCCCGCAAATAGCTGAGAAGCTAGTCGTGGCGGGGCAAGACAAATACATATACAACTCAGATGAGTAGCTTAAGAAACAAAACAAAAAAAAAAGATCCTTAAATTAAAACAAGCCTTGCAGATAAATAAATTCAACGAAGATGTAGTTAACACAGCGCTTACTGACATACAATGAGGAAAAGAAAAGAAAAACAAACATTAATTAAAGAGATTAAAAACTGGATCTATCTACCTACTTTTTTAATGATCATGGGGATTTGAATATAGTCATCCTCCTTCTAAAATATCAAATAACAATTTGCGAAGAACTAGTCGAGAAAAGGAATTGTTTAGTATTTCGAGTCTAGAACTTTTAACAGCGAACTTTCCAGATGTAGACGATCGTGTATTGTATGAGTGAATATTACGCGTTTTCTGAAATAAATTTAGAATATTTGTTGGGGCTTTATTATTATTGATATCATACATTAAGGTTGATACCGATTCATAATAAAGAAAAGTTATTGGTAGCACGTTTGCTTCGAGAAATAAAGGAATTGCATGGTCATGCCAGTCTGTGAAGTACAATAAGCGAAGAGCTCTTTTCTGAAGAATTAAAATTTTATTAAGATAAGTCTTGCATGCCTGGCCCCAGGCAGCAAGACCGTAGGTTAAATATGGCTGAACTAGTGACTTATAGATACTCAAAAGTATTGGTCGAGGTACAGTGTGGCGTAGCTTTGCAATCAGTCCAACATTTTTGCTAATTTTTGTAACAATAGAATCAATGTGATATTTCCAAGAGATCTGATCAATGAGAACGCCCAGATATTTTATATAGACTTTAGACTCGAGATGAACATATTTATTCTTTTCATTATCAAACATGCAAAGTTTTGGTTGGTAAGTAACTCGCTTTTTGTAAGGATGAAATACAACATTTTCGTGATTTTTCCCTCCGCGTCGAAGGAAGGGCCTTTAAGCTGGGTTTATAAGGTGTATTTCACAAAAGGTTAATTCCTTGCGTGTGCAAGGAGGTGTATATATAAAGGTCTATCATTCACCATCTCAGTCACTGAAGTGGAAGCAGCAAGCAAAGCGCCTTTGTTAGGCCTGTTTTACTCTCTTTTTTTTTTAAGATGATGCCTCACGTCCGGATTAAAACAATTTGAAGTGTGAACATTTTATGTCGCCAACGGTGCACGCTTTAGTTTAGTTCTGCCTCTTGTTCCATTTATTGTTTCCCATTTCGCAGAAAAAAGCGCGTAGGCAGAGAGCAATTATGATTAAGAGTAAAAGAGGCATTTTGAAGCGAAGATGTGACAATTTTTCATCCAGTGTTATAGTTTAGTTCAAATACAGACTTTTCAAAATTTGAATTCATTCGCTTAAAACAATCCGGCTGGAGAAATCATTCAATTAAAGTGCTCGAGGCATTTGTTGTGGAGCTTGCATATTTAGCATCCGACGTTACCAATGGACCAAATCGAACGTTCAGTTAATGGAACTCAATCAAACTTAAAGTGCCTATGAAGCGAATTTGTTTCTTTCTAATTTTAAAGTTTACCCCTAAAAACGCAAGAATCTCAAAATTTGAGGTGCTTGTAATTAAAATTGTTGATTTTACGACCGTTTGAAGTTGGTAGTCCAGCTGTTATCGTCCAAAAAAAGCTCGAATTGTTCAAATTGGTGATACAAGCACGAAACTTTCACAGATTGTTAAGGGCCCTAAGGAAATTTTCTGATGTAGGGCCAAGTCAAATTAAGCTCTGGAGTCGACATCTGTGCATGCCCCGATTTTGTTAGCATGGAAACGAAGCTAAAAATGAAAAACGCCTTAAATGAAAGAGTTTTACGAAAATAACCATCAGTTACAACAAAACTGATAATTTGTAGTACATTTTGATAAACTTCAAGCCTTTAATGCAGTCACGTGACCAGTTATAACGTTTTTATCAGGCTTGGGTACCCTGTGGTGAAATTTTGTTTACACGATTATTCAATGTTTTGTGCATTGCAATTGCTGAAAAACTGGTTTTTAGCCCACAGATATACCAAAAAAGTGAAAATTGTTTATTTCTTTTTAATGTGGCCACTTAAAAAGTCTATTTTCTAGCTGTTCATCTTTTTCCTTTACGATTCACTTTGTTATTTGTTTCGTTTACAATTTAGAATAATAAATTAATTCTGCATGAGGACAAGGGATTTCTTGTCTGTTTGCCATTGTGCCCAAGTTATTAAAATCATCCCGTTTGTCTTTGGCGATAGCAAGGGAATCTATTTAGTATACAATGTACCACTCAGACCCAGGTCTCTCACGGTTTTCAATATGGCGGCGTCCATGAAGTGTACTTCCAGCTCTCTCAGGTAAGACAGCATTTGGTACAATAACTAGCTTTTTTCGGGAAATTTCATGGCAATTTTATAAGAACAAAACACTTTGAATGTAAAATGGAGCTTTTGTTATTAACTAAAGGCAATTAGTCATGTCAACTGTGGCGTTTCTGTAGGATTGGAATCAGTTTTTTAATTAGCTCTTCGACCTATTTTGAAATTTTGAGAGTTTTGAATATGAGCCCTTTGGCGATAGTGCTAGGCTAGTTAAACCCATCTTTGCGGCTTTTTTATCATCGAGTGAGCCTTGAAGTCACCCAATAAACTGAGTTAAAAATTTTTTTTCAGCTGAACATGGATTGGGGGAAATGCATAATCTGCCAGAAAACTAAACACGAGAGTCTTCAATGTCCTGCGAATTCAACCCGAAAAGACCCAGGCACAGGGTACAGCACTGTCATCAAGGCTGTGAAGGAATTCAAGGAAATTGGGATAACTGTAACTCAATTTCTTGATGAAACTAAACATGACATTGAAGTGTTCTTCTTGAAAACAAAGCTTCTTGGCACAAGTCCTGCAGAGACAATTATAATAGTACTAAATTAGAGCGTGCAAAGAGAAAAAGAAAACAAGCTGACGTAGAAGAAGAAGAAAAAGGGTGTGACGCAGATGGTAGTGAAACGGCCCCGTCTAGTCCTATAAAATCAAGTAGTCTTACTCCTTTTGATCCCAAAATCTTGTAGTGCTTGTTTTGCGAGAAAAATGATTTCGCAAGCAACCTACGTCTTGCTTCTACCCTGGAATTGGACAAGAAGGTCAGAGAATGTGCCATTCTTTTGAATGACAGTAAGCTCATCGCTAAACTTTCAACTGGCGACCTCATAGCAATCGAAGCAAAGTATCATGCAGCTTGTTTAGTTAAACTGTATAATAGGGCGAGGCCATTAAAGAAACAATGCTCCGATGCTACCGACAGCTTATCAGTTGACCTTGAAGAGTTAGCGTTTGCAGAGCTTATAGGTTACATTGAGGTGCGCCAGGAGTGCTGACACTCTCTGAGTTAGTGAAATTTTACCAATGTAAACTCAAGGAGGTAGGAGCTGAGAGTGGAAAACCAATGTTACCCGTCTAAAGGAAAGAGTATTAGAGGCAGTCCCGAACCTTACGGCTCACCCAGAAGGCAGAAAAGTCATACTAGCTTCAAGACATGACATAGGAGGAATATTGACAGAAGCAAAAAGAAGAGATTCCGATGCATGGTGTCTTGCAAGAGCAGCTCATATAGTGGGGAAGGACATCCTAAAAGTAGATAACTCTTTCACTGGAAAATTTTCCCCAGAATGCCAGAAGAATTCAATTCCTGCCTCACTGCTCTCGTTAGTTGGTATGCTTATCAAGGGTCCCACCACCAAGATTGATCCCTCACATAATAAGGCGTGTGTGTCTGTCTCACAACTTATTGTGTTTAACAGTGTAGCAAGACCTCATCATCGCCCAGAAGCAACTAGTAGTACCCATCATATACGGTCAAGAGAGTGTCCCCTGCCTATATATGCAGCGCTGAAAATACACGGAGCAACAAGGGACAGAGCCCTTATTGATGCATTTTATAACCTTGGTTTGAGCATATCATATGACAGGTTCTTGACGGTGTCTACTGAAATAACCAACAGCGTCATCGACAGGTAAAGTATGAGAATCACTGAGAATCGAATGATACTCTTTTCTTTCGATTTTCAGGACTAGATATCATACGATGTGTTCACTTCTTCCCCTTGTTTTATCGTCAACGGTTCCAACTGGGCCTTTTCTAACTTAGGTTGGAACCGTGTGATATTGCTTTGTTCGTGTTATTTTCATAGTGAGATCTTCCTCCTGAAAAAGCTTTGAATAATCCTATATAATTGATTATAGTGAAATATCAATTCTCACTATTGAAAATCACTATAATTGAAGGGCTACATCCAGATAACTGTTAATTAACACGTAAATGCAAAACTCGAATCACTAACCAATATGAAGTCGAAGTCGTTTCACAACAAGGCAATCGGGAGACAAAAGTGAATCAAACATGTTTAGTGGCACGGGTAAGCACTTGCACGTTTTGTTTTAGTCACACGATTTGACTGAAACACAATAGGCTTTGCTATATGCAAATAATAACGCGTAGAAAAGGCAAGTCTGAATTGCTTCCGACAGTTATCTAAAATCCCTTTTAATCTTTATCACTATTTTCTATTAGGTACAACAGTGAAGGCGTGGTGTGCCCGTCTAAGCTAAGGAGGGAGCTATTTACAACTGCTGCAGCAGATAATATAGATCAAAACACAAGTTCCACCAGTTCACAATCATCGTTCCATGGAACAGCGATCTCCCTGGTACAACACCCGTCAGACACAGAGAACGGAACCACGAGAGTCGTAGACACCTTCGATCCACAGAAGTGTTCTTCTAAAACCATAACTGAACTTCCAGCTTGCTACAGAGACGTCGCACCAATGGCACTTCCCAATAAAGAACTGAAAGCTCCTGCTCTAGGTCAACAGTCACTTGAATCTTCTCATTCTACTTGCAATGATAAGGACGATGAAAAGGACTGGCTATCACGTGCACAAGAGTTATATAACAAGGAAGGACTTGATCCGAAGGATTTTGTTTCATGGGCAGCTTACAGAGCCTCCAAAACTCCATTCTCCATCTATAAGCCTGCGATAGTCACGCTGCTCCCTATGTTTACTGAGAATGCACATTCATTGGCTATGATACCACATAGCATAAAAGTCATCAAAGCGGCTGTGCAGCACCTTAACCCCTTGCAAACGCCAGTTATCACGCTAGACCAACCTTTATATGCCTTGGCAAAGCAGATCCTGTGGACGATTCCTGAATTTGATGAAGACAAGTTCTTGGCCATGATGGGAGGATTCCATATCGAGATGGCTTCATTGAAAATGCTAGGAAAGTGGCTTACTGGTTGCGGATGGTCTGAGATCATGTATAGTGCGGGGGTCGCAACTCAAGGGATTGCAGAATTGTTTCTAACTGCAAGTCATGTGACACGCACACGACGCGCACATCAAGTGACAGCGCCAAGTCTTCATATTCTGAAGAAGAAAGCGTACAGTGCATACAAGGATAAACTTGAGGAGACTGAGCAGAGCCTAACATTTGAAGACTGGGAAAACACAATGGAAAAGACGTCACCACATTTTCTGTTCTGGGGACTGGTCTTACATTTAGAGCTCACCTGTCTACGCCTTGTGGGGGCCTTCAGAGAAGCCAACTTTGCGCTCTATGTTGATGCGATCCGACAGATACTACCTTGGCTGTTTGCGGTGGACCACACAAACTATGCTAGGTGGCTGGCTGCGCATTATCGGGATATGCAGATTCTCTCCTCTAAGCACCCAGATGTGTACAAGCATTTCAGTGATGGTGCATTTGTCGTACACAAGACCAACAGTGCCTTCTCCTCCATAGCGTTAGATCATGCCCACGAGCAGGTGAATGCCTTAGTAAAAGGCAAGGTGGAGCAGTTGGTCTCACTGAAAATTCTGCAGCCCTAAGAAGATGGATGGTAGCAGGCCCCGAGCTGTCGCGAATGGTAGAAGAATTTGAGGGAAGCTTTACTGTATTCGAGGAACGAGATCACCATGAACAGAAACCAGGTGTGCAATCTAAATTTTTAACAGATGTGGTCAACACTGTGTTTTGCTTTGAGGAACTTGGTAACCCCTTTACTGAAGAGAGCGAGAACCTAATGGCGATTCACACTAAAGATATCACGGATGATAGCGTTGTCGCAACAGTAAAGAAATCACACAAGATTGGTTAGGAACAACTCTGTTTATTTGTCAAAGAAAGATTCATTGACCGTAGTAAACCAGTAACAGATCCACTTAAGAAGGACAATCTCGCTACATTTAGTACTCCAACTAAGAAGGCTGTATCGAAAGACCAGACAGAAGTCAAACTGTTGAAAGAGGACTGTTCCTTATTTGGACGGCTGTACATTGCTTATCAAACCCATGACAGAAACCTGGATGAGTTTTTTTCGTATGAAAATCAGCCTTGGCCACCATCCCTTTCAGACCAAGGACAGCGGCGAGGAGGAAAAAAATCCGACTTGCTGAAGTGCCTGCCACAAGCAACCTCGCCAGTATCGACACCTCCAGTAGATGCCGTAATTCTCGAAAAAGTGGTTACTGTTCAAATGCCGGAGCCAAAAACATCGTGCACCTTCAACGAATACTTCAGTATAGTATTTGCTCCATATGTACTCAAGCAGCTGGAGAATGCCAAGCGTGTTGACCTTGTGTGGGATGTCTATATAGATGATTCATTAAAGAAATCACTGCGAGAGAAGCGAGGTGCCTTATAACGTCGCAAAGTAATGGGATCTACAAGAATTCCAAGCGACTGGAAAGGTTTCCTGAGAGTCGATGGCAACAAGGAAGAGCTATTCAAGCTGCTTGCAGACAAGGGATGTATAGATTTAGGATGTTTGACTGCTTTGTAAATACTTATCATAGCAATAGATCAAAAGGATATGTTCACTAGAATACATTGGTGGATCCATTAATGAAATTATCTATGACATAACCTATTTCAGGTCGTTTCATTGGCACTTCCTGAAGGCAAAGAGGTTTACTCGACTCACGGTAGCAGCGTGCTAACTTCCACCAACAGATCTGAAATGAGCAACCTTGCGCCGTGCACCCACGAAGAAGCCGACACTCGCCTGATGATCCACGCTCTTGATGCGTCATTAAGAGGTCATCGGCACATGATGATCAGAACCAACGACACAGATGTGATTGTTCTCGCTCTTTCAGTTGTCAGCACACTCCCCGTTGATGAATTTTGTATAACATATGGTTCAGGGAAGAATTTGCAACACATGCCTGTGCACGTCGTCGCTTCATCCTTAGGTCTCTCTAAAGCGTCCGCGTTACCAACATTCCACGCCTTGACAGGGTCTGACAGTTTCATTCTTCCGCAACCGTGGAAAGAAGTCTGCATGGGATGTTTGGAACGTCTTTACCGAGTTGACCCCAGTTCTATGCGCTTTGAAGGCTTCACCAGAGATCATCACGGAAGAATCACTTGCTGTCTTGGAAAGGTTTGTGGTACTTCTATATGACCGAACAAGCAGTCTATTAAAAGTCAACGAAGCACGCCAGGAGCTATTCGGCAAGAAATCAAGGGATTTTGACAGCATACCGCCAACTAGAGACGAGCAGTACTCAGGGAGCTCATACTTGGGGCTAAACCCTCTTGTGCCAACCCACACTTCCTAGCCCTGCAGACTGGGGATGGCAGCGTCAAGCACGTCGCGGGTCACCGTACTGGACGACTCTTAAACAAGCAAAAGACACCTGCTATGAACTTATCCACTGTGGATGTAAAACTGCTTGCAGGGGGAGATGCACGTGTATGAAGGCTTATCTGGTGTGCACCGTCCTCTGCAAATGTGGCGGAAATTGCCAACAGCAATAGTTAGAGAACACTCGAGTGATAAAGTATATATATATGTAGTGTATATATAAAGCCTACTGGAAGATATGTAAGCCTCGAATTTGTACAAAGATGATAGGTTTTGAGTCCTAGAAGCAAAACATGAAAAAACATGATTGATATGTTTTGTGTTAGGTATCAACTGACGCAAAAACAAAGCCTTTATCATCTATATACCAGAACAAATTGGGCGCATATGGTTGTTTCAATCACCGTTATAAAACCCATCGCACAATATATAAGCCTCACAATTGCACTTGAGGGATAGTTTTTGAGTTCAAAAAGCGAAAGTATTGTTAGCTGTTTTTGTGTTAGATATGGACTGACATTAAAAAAGTTCTAAGGAAAGTCCATACTTGAATTTATATTTCTCTATATCGCTCTAAAGAATGAGGAAACATGCCAAATTGATAAGTCTTCAAGTTTCAGTTCATTGCAAGATGGCTTTTACAGTTATGCATAATGTGTGTTAGGAGTTGCGTTTTACATTTTTGACAACACATGTAAGCAAAAAACCGAATCCCATGCAATTATGCTCCATAAAACATTGAAAAATCGTGTAAACAAAATTTCACCACAGGATACCCAAGCCTGATAAAAAACGTTATAACTGGTCACGTGACCGCCTTAAAAGCTTAAAGTTTATCAAAATTTACAACAAATTATTAGTTTTGTCATAACTGATGGTTATTTTCCTAAAACTCTTTCATTTAAGGCGTTTTTCATTTTCAGCCTCGTTTCCATGCTGGCAAAATCGGGGCATGCGCAGATCTCGACTCCAGAGCTTAATTTGGCTTGGCCGTACATCAGAAAATATTACCCTAAGGGACCTTAGTAATCTGTGAAAGATTCATGCTTGTATCACTAACTTGAACAATTTTGGTCGATAACAGCTGGACTATGGGCTATTTTGCCTTTAAAAATGGTCAGGGGTCTGGGTCGTGTTTATTCGCGAAATTCTATGATGTAACGTCATTTTGGGTACAAAAATGTGTTTTCGCTTATGAATTATGGTTAAAAATATTTGGAATACTTGTCCCCAAAATTACGTCAAAATTACGTCACAGCTATTGTCACGTGTCTTTTTGGCCGCGCGATTCGAATGCCATTTTTGAGGGCAAAATAGCCCAATTTCAAACGTTTGTATAATCGCCGATTTTAATCAAGAGCACCTCAAATTTTGGAATGTCGAGTTTTATGGATTAAACTTTAAAATTAGTGACAAACAAATTTCGCTTCATAGGCACTTTAATCGAGTCCCAATCACGCGATTGGGTTTGATTGAGTTAGGTAATCGAACACACTGGACCTCTCACAAAAAAATTTCGCCTGTCGGACGTTCAGTTGGGAGCGATTAGGTTCGATCATGTTCTATTTAAGGCTGGTTTGCATGGTCGAATTTGGATCCACGGTAGCCTGCGTCTCAAGGGAAGTGGGAAAACGGGAGCGCGCGCGGAGGCTTCCCCCCTTCCCTTCTCCTTTCGAGCGCCAGCCACGCAGGCTAGTATCAGATTTATGGTGATATTTAGGTTGTTCGATTGCGTTCGATTAGTTCGGATATCAGACACAATCGAACTCTCCCACAAATGTTTTGTACGATTGTGTTCGATTATTGAACTAATCGAACCTAATCGTTCGATTAAGTTCGATTATCGAACAATTCCATTAGTAACCTCCGGGATTAAAATGAAAAGATTCGGTTTATTTATGCAGCGCGAGGTCTGAATGGCGTTATAGGAAGAAAGTGGCATCATGAAACGAAATAAACCCCCGAAGACAGTTTTCTCCTAGATAACAAGCTTGAATTTCCTTTGTAACAAGGGCAAATGTTTTGTCAAATTGAAGTATTCTGTAGGAATGTTGAGTAGAAAGTCTTCCCAGTAAACTTGACGGCCGAGTTTGTGCGTATTCATGGAGCGCGGGATTTGATATCCGCAAGTGGTATTTACGATTGTTTAGGTATGTTGTTGAAATGAGTATAAATGGCTTTTGGTCAATTTGCAACCAGTAAACTGAAATAGTTTTACTCCAAGTTCTACATGTAAAGTGCAAGTCGAGAGTGAGCAACATTAGGTGTTCTGATCCCACATCCCTGTGTGGCTACTCACGTCATGCCAAATGTAACTTTACCCTACCCCTAGGGAAATTTTGTCATTAATTCCGCCTCGCTCAAGATTTAAATTTCCCGCTCGTGGAGCAATTGGGAATTTTAAATCTCCCGCGGGCATTTAACGTACAATTGTTTTCACCGCTCGAGGGGTCATTTCAAAATGATCTTTTATGGTCTTTTCACTTGTTAACAATGGCTATTGTTCACGAATTTTCCCCGCTTTTCTTGATACGAGGTGCTCCGTGTTGATGTTATGTTACAGCACGTCACACACCTTCGTCTGGAAAAAGACAAATATGAGGGTACAATTTTGGGAGTTCCTTTGGATGTATTTTCTGACCCTGATTTCCACATAGGCGTAACAGCGTCGCAAGTAGTCGCAAACAGTATTTAAAAGCTTTTGCGATTATTTCCGATCACAAACAAGACCCAATACATGTTTCATCTTTGGGTCTTGAATGTTTTACGATCGAGCTATTGCAAACCATTTACAACTATTTGTGATGTTGTTACGCGCACAGGAAAAGCCAGACCTACAACGGCAACGAAAACGTCATTTCACAATGTAACTTCTCGTTATTGTAACTGTTTCGCTATTTTTAAGCGGCCATCGCTTTGGAGAGAAGCCGCTTCTAGTAACACCCATGTTTTTCCGTAGGTCGAGAGGCCCGTTAAGAAATAAGGTATTGAAGTTGGGAAAAAGAAAGAAAAGTTCACCGTAATACGTTCACGTTCTCCACTAAACCTAAAACTGGGTCACTTCCTAGTTGTTTGAGCTCTCTGTTAACAGGAAGGTAGATATCGTACAAGCAAGTGGATCTGAAAGGGGAGTGTTTTTGGTCCATCCCTATTTTTTGCCTGACAACGTTCCTTGTAGGGGTTTTAACAGCAGCTACTTAGAAATAATATATATATTTAACCAAGCCTAAAAGCGGAGCTTCAAAAGCATTCTTTTTCTACTGGCATTTACATATAGTCTGCTTGTCATATCTGACCTCACTCAAGCTACACACCCAATGCTGTAAAAAATAGTATGGAAAGGTGATCTGAACCAGTGGCACAGTGGATTTGGCCCCCGCGGAATGCACCCTCCAGTCCAGATCTGCTTGTGGATCAGATCTGGACCCCCTAGTCCAGAACTGCTAGCAGATATGAACCCCTTTTACGGATTTGGACCCCCACCCCTCCTAAAAACAAGTGTTCTATTGAGTAAGGTAATAAAAATTCCTTTGCAAATTGAGTTTACAGATGTTTAAAAAGCAAAATAAAAATATTGAGGTAGGGTTTTTTTTTTAATAATCTTTAATACTTTGTGTAAAAAAGAACCTGCAACGCTAGTTTGCATCTATAAATTTTTAAAACAAAACCTTTCATAATAATAATAATCATCATCATCTTTATTGAGGAAACTTTTTCATAAAAGATATGGTTTTCAAAAATGACCTCAAAACTAGATATATATTGTAAAAACAAAAAAGCTATAAAATTGCAAAGGGATTAAAAAGATACAAAAAAATGCACAAAAATTTAAAAATAAGTATAAATAAAAATTAAACGTAAGTAGCTATATTAAAAACATAAAAACATTACGTTTAAAACTATTTACATTCCTTGAGTCTTTGATCGTCTGACTAAGGGAGTTAAAATCGGAAACGGCATGATATTGTGTTCTTTGCTTCCCCCAATTTCTTTTGACACGTGGTAATCCAAAATTGCCTTTGTTACGTGTATTATGCCTATGAAGTACGTCTTGTCTAATCAAGTCCATATCGTGATTAATTAGGCCATTTATGCATTTGTATACGTGTACACACCTTCTTTGAAATCGCCTTTTCTCTAGAGGCAGCCACTTGAGAACGGCTAATGCCTCAGTGGAGGATGAGTACAATGGTCTATTTAAAATAACTTTAGCGGCCTTATTTTGCAAAACTTGCAAACTAGACATAAGGGTAATATTATGTTTATCGCTCCATACTAGATCAGCATATTCAAAAAGGGGCATAACAAGATTTTTATAGAAAAGTAGACGCGCCCTGAAAGGCAATAAATGCTTTATACGCTTGAGAAGCCCAAGCCTCTGATTGATTTTCCCAGTTAGGTGTTCAATATGATCAGTCCATGTGAAATCAGAAGATATATGTATACCGAGGTATTTAAAGCTGCGAACATTACTTATACGATGATCTAAAATTGAAACAGTCAAATCTACTTTGCTTTCGCGTTTCCTATTACCACCGATAAGCATGCATTTAGTTTTGTCCAAATTTAAAGTCAGTTTGTGATCATGAAGCCATTTCGCCACACCCAGTAGATCGTTATTTAACTTATCACTCAACTCCTTTGAGGATGTACCATAGCAATAAATCACAGTGTCGTCTGCATAAAGTGACGCGTAGCAGGAGTTTAGCACATTTGGCAAGTTATTTATGTAAATCACAAACAACAGAGGCCCTAGAATGCTACCCTGTGGCACCCCATGCGTGACTAGTAGTTCCTCAGATAACTCATTTCCACATGAGGTGCGCTGTTGTCTACCAGTTAAGTAAGAACGGAACCAATGAAGAGCTGTTTCAGAAAGGCCGATCTCGGATAGCTTGCATAACATTATTTGATGGTCTACCGTGTCAAAGGCCTTGGTTAGATCGATTAACACGGCCCCGCAAAGCTTTCCTTGTTCCATGTTTAAGAGCACTTCATCAGCAAATGAGGTCAAAGCTGTTGTAGTTGAGAAACCCTTCCGGAAACCAAACTGCTTGTTGGACAATAAATTATTGGTAATCAAGTACTGATACAACTGCAAGTGAACCGCTCTCTCCAAAATCTTTCTTAGTGTAGGGAGGATTGAGATGGGGCGGTAATTGGAAACGTTAGTCCTGTCACCTGACTTAAACAATGCCGTGATTTTCGCGCATTTCCACAATTTGGGAAATTGCTCAAAGAAAACTGCTCAAAGAAGGTGCATGCATGATGTTCGATGGAACACCATTCCAGTCTGTTATGTAGCGATTAAAAAAAGAAAAGCTAAAGGCCATATATATATTTAGCCAGACCAAGCCTAGAATCGGAGCTGCACAATCTCACCGAGCAACTTCGCATGGCTTTATTTAATCCCGTTTAATTTGTCAGGTCCAAAACAATTCAACAGCAGCACGGAAAACAAGAGTTTTCGATAGCAAACGTTTGCAAAAAAGGCAGTCATTCTTGAGTACTTTCAGATGAAAGCGTAAAGGAATTCAAAGCGCCGATTAAAAAAAAAACACTACAAGCGAACAAAGTGCAATGCGAGTGTTTGCTCGAAGAAGGAGAAGGTGGAGATATTAAACAAGACTAACTAGTAATAAAAAAAGCTTGTACTGATTAAGCTAGAAAAATCGGTATCTATTTTTGACATAAATGCCCTTAGAAAAGAAAATAAACGGTACAAACTGATCGTTTACAGCAGTCAACAGGAATTGACCGCGGTTCAGAAACAACAGAACAACAAACATATTACGAGAAAACAAAGCACAATACGAATAATATTTCTTCGAAGATTCTTGGAGAAGGTGGAGAAATTAGACAAGTAACAAAACTATCTTGTATTAAGCTAGAAAAATTGCTTCGCAAATTTGACATAAATTTCCGTAGAAAAGACAAAAAAGAGGTCCGCACCTGATCGTTTAGAGAACGCGACAGAGCTGAATAATAGAGCCATTTCCCACAAAATCTTTCCTTGGCTGACACAAAACACTAAAGTGCGTTGATAGATTTTTCCCATGTCTACCGAAGAACCTTCCTCAATTAATGATTGTCAGTGGCAAAACATCATCCAGTTAACGAAGAAAGCGTTTACCAAATCACAAGACATCTCTCTCGCAGATCCGTCCACTATAAAATTTATCAAAGCCAGCCAGCCAGTTAACCCATTTCGCTGTTTTTAAAAATCGAAACGCTGATTCTTACCGGTTCAAACAAATTAAAACGAAATGTTTATAGACGGCGAAACTTAATTGTTGTTTACAGGCCGCTTTCGACGAACATCGCTAGAATGTTTTTCAAATGACGAGTTAAGCGCGCTGGTTTTTGACATTTTGACAGCATTTTGGCAACCTTATGTCAGATTTTGAGACGTGCACATGCACATGCATTCGATCGGCTTTTTCTTTTTTACTCGAGCTTGAGTTTCCGCCTTTAATCCTTAATTTTACGAGGACTCATTGCGATTACGTGTTAATAAGAAAAGGGCAAAAGTTTCTTAACGCTGTTGAGGCACCGAGGTCGAAAAACAGTCAGCCAAGCCAAGTAAAAACACTCGTTCGCTTTGCAAAGAAAACAACCTAACAAAACAAACAAACAATTCAACTACTTCTTTGCGTCTAAAACGAGACGAGTACAGATGATTGTTATTTATATCCATTCGAGAGAAAAATACAAGTTTCATTCCTGAACAAAAGTAACAACGATTAAACCAAATGTTTTCTATTTATTTAATTTACCTCACTGTCCTGTGTTGTAAAAACAAGCATCCGCAAAAATAGCAAACGGTTTGTCCAAAGAAAGAGCTTCTCCCACAGAGTTTGAGTTACTCGCTCCCATTAATACCGGTGAACTGTTAAGTGACCTTTCTTGGTGAGATGCAAGATGCCGCGTTAAAGTGAAAGCCCTTGAAGCGTTGAATTATACTGTTTTCAACCGCACAATCGATCCAAGTTTGAAGCTTTTCCTGAGAAAAATCTTTCGCTCCTCCTTTCATCACTTGAAAATTCACCTTCCGGAGTATCTTTTGACAAGTTCTTGATTTTTAATCATTTTACGCGAATTTAAAGACAAACGTCGATCGCAGAACATGAAGTTGTTTTGCTCAAAATGAAGAAACCAACTGAATGTGAAATTACGAGCCGCAGAAAGCGCGCGAAAAATTTAAAAGCCTCGATTTGGATTGGGTGTCCCACACCTGGCTTGAACCTGCGCTCAAATCGAAAGCAAGTACCTGGTCAGCGGTCAACTTAAAAAAAACAGTTGACCTCGATGAGGTCTTAACTTGAGCCCGCGATATGGTCACGTGACACTGGTCAGCGGATACCTTGTTTTGACAGGTGTCAATTGGCTATAAGATGGATGCCCAGTATCAAAGCCGTACGCTGTAAACTAGCTGGTCAGGTGGGCCAGGTGGAGTTTGGGCGCCATGTTGGATTATTATGATTATTATTAGGATATTATTAAATATTGTGCGATTCCGTCGTCTTCGTCGTCGTCGTCGTGCGGTCGCGCCTACGAGCAATAACGCTAGCCATTTTTACCATGAGAAAAGCAGTTGACGGGTTTCTATAGGTATGGTGCTCCGTTTGGCGACCCTTCAGGCCGCCGGAGCTCCGTTAATATATGACGTGTGGAATCCAAGAAAATGTGAAACGAATACAGCTATAAACGTGGCGTCGATGGGAATTTACGTTTAACATCAGCCAGGGAAAAGTAAGTAAAGAAGACAGTAATAACTGATAACGCTAAGTATTTTAATTACTTTTCGGTCAGTGCTAGTTATCAACACTCGTTACACCAACATTTCTAGTACATTTCTAGTACACAAATTATTACCTTTAATTGCAGCTACCGATTTTCACCGTTTGTCGCGTCTAACGGCCTTATTTACTACAGAGGTTTTGGATCTCCACGCTTACGGCAAACGGCAAACGATAGCGTCTCTTTTACGGTTTTGCAAAAGAATTATTGCGTGCATCGAAAGCATGCAAACTAATTCCGTGGCTTGTAGTTAAACGAAGAGAAAGCAAAGAAGAAACGCGAGAAAAATCGCACTCACTTGCTTATTCTTGCCGTTTGATGTAAGCGAGATTCCAAATCTCACAATTGACGTAAAGTCAAACGACAGTCGCAGTGACTTCGCTGTAATGAAACCTGTCCCCTGAAGCTCATGAATCAAGGAAACTGTCTACGGTGATATAGACGTCAAAAATGCTATTGCCGGTTGTCAACTCACGGAAAAACTAGTTCGACTAAAACAAGAGTTTTGAACGTTTGTAGCTAACCATTGCACATACATTGTAACTAAATAGTCAGTAGAAACTAGACTAGACAATTTGGTGAACGCGCTGTTCGAGCACTATGAAACACAACCGTCTTAATTCAAGTACAATCGGCTGTGCCTTAAATCATTATTCTTTTAACTGCCCTGTACTTCGTGTACTGTCACCTTTGCAGAATATGTGAGTTCTTTTTTTGGAGGCATTTAACATGGACATCAAAATTCGTATAACCTAACACAATTTCATCTGTTCGGAAAAGCTTTCTTAGTCCGAGAAATTGTCCATATCGGTCTAATTTATATAACTAGCGTTACCATGCGCTTTGAACGAAGTGACTGCCCCTGTGAAAACAATATTGATTAATTGTCCAGTATTGGGGAAAGGTTGACGAAAGTATGAAATTAACTGAGATTACAGGGAGAGAACAAACAAATAAATACGTGAAGGAAAATAAAGCCTTAAGCGTAAGTGTCAGGTTGACGTGATAAACTTCACGTGTTCATTTGTTTGTTTATTTGTTTTTATTATTACTATTTACCATGTGTACAAGTGCCTTATTTACAATGTGTACAAGTGCCTTAATGGCTTGGCACCAACTTACCTGTCTGAACTTTTACACTACCATAATAGCCCACGTTTACTTCGTTCTAGTTCTCAGAATCTTTTAGCTGTGCCTAAATCCAGGCTAAAGACGTATGGTGATAGAGCTTTTTCTGTAGTTGCTCCTAGGCTATGGAATCAATTGCCTCTTGAACTCAGGAATGTTACCACTGTTGACCAGTTTAAGACGCAGTTGAAGACATATTTATTTAAATTTGCTTATGATGTATAGTTATTAGTAGTTTAGTTAATTTCTTCATAATAGTTATTAGGTTTGTATTTTATAGTTTTACCATTGTAAAGCGCTTTGAGCAATTAGTGGACACAGCGCTCTATAAATGATTATTATTATTATTATTATTATTATTATTATTATTATTATTATTATTACTTTCTGCTCTCTAGACCATTTGGTGCCAAAAAATGAAAATCAAACAACAAGATCTCCAGAATGCAATCTTAATATTTGCATGTTTGCTTTCAATTCTACTGCGTTTAAAAGTATTGCAAAGAGAAAGGCAAATTTTAAAACCGGCTCAGCCATTTCAAGGTACAGTCCACCACCTCTACAGGAGAAACTAGGTCTGAAAGCGACAGTACGTGAAGTTCACAGCGTTGAGTATTTTAACACTAATATACATCAGTAACAAGGTCCATAATATGCTGTCTTCAGAAACGAATTTCATTTTCATTTTCATAAAATCATATTTTATGCAATATCAACATCGTACAAATTTAATTGTACGTAGTATTAACGAAATTCGAGAATGGCATAACATTCGCAAATACACCATGAAAGGTAAACCTGCCTTCACAAATTAACTCGTCATATCCATTTTTTGAAGAATCACCTAGTTTCAGAGACGTTTCAATCAAACTCGACAAATTATAACAGTTTAAATATCACAATTTCTTCTAAGAAAAGTTTGCTATGAAGGCATTATTTCTTTGTACGTCACATAACATTTCAATTATCATCTTTTGCAAAGTTTAAATTAGATCTCTGCGAATCTTCGCACTTTTGCTCAGCTTCCGTATGACGAATCCATTTGTAATAAAAACCACGCCTGTACATTTAATCT
The DNA here is from genome assembly GCA_016490735.1 of Pachyseris speciosa. NCBI lineage: Eukaryota > Metazoa > Cnidaria > Anthozoa > Scleractinia > Pachyseridae > Pachyseris > Pachyseris speciosa. Next base: position 166,880 of record JAEMWC010000008.1, read on the forward strand.
TGTGATTGAGAGAATGAAGCTTATCGCCAATCTGGCCTCTCGAACGGTTATCTATTGAAAGGAGCAGTGTCTTGAGGTATACAATTCTCTCCTCTCATACAATTTCTATTGACAGCTGTCTCACTCATCCTACGTGTTTTTTACATAGAACTTCGCCCTTCATCGAATTTATCTTTAACAGAAATGACACTGCTGCGTTGTAACGAATGTAAACATGGAGTATTATGTAATGTAATGAGCAGTGTTGATGAGGCTGCGTAACACCATTCTCGTTACCGGAGTCTTCGCTACCTATGGAGAGCGGTCGAGTACGAAAGAATCAGGAAAGTTCTTATACGGAAGTACCAAAATATCTGATTTTGCACGCTTAGTTCACCAGGCTTTTGGCACACGTTTGGCCATGTTGGCATTCTTTCTTGCGTACGGTCATTTATATCGCCCAAAAAAGGAAACAGACAGACAAAAAGGAAATCAAACCCAGCGAATCTCTCCAGAGTATGTTTTCTCTTTCAAGCAGAAAAAAAGGTTGGAGGTAAGAGAGTAGAATAACTTGTTGAATGAGGCGTGATGTAATAAAACTGTCAGTGAACACCCGAAATTTATTTTCAGTGAGGGAAGGTACGTTTTATATTTGGGGGGGGGGGGGGGGGGGACGTAGTATGTCGTAGTATATCCTTCCCCATCTTGAAGTATTAACCTTACAATCATACGCCACGCGATTATCTGCATTGTGCGCCGATGGAGCAACCAGAAAGCGGTTATGTGAGTGAGACTTTCGCAACGTAAGTAATTTGAATCGTCCGATTTTCCTTATTTCCTCTTTGTCTGGACAACAAATCCTGTAGTATTATCCTACCTGAGCAACACATTTTATTGTCAACTTAGAACAGGGCCAGACCCTGTTATGTCGAAAAGAGTTGTGAAGATTTTCCCTAGAAAGGGTTTTTTCTTCTTTCAAAATAAAAAAACCAGAGTATACAACACAGCCAAGTTACGCTGGTTATCTAATAAAGTAAACTGATAATATGATTTAACACAACTGTTCGTGAATACTCAAGGCTTTTATTTCTGGAGGTAAATCTTTGTTTGTAGCACCTTAGCCTGTCGATGGAATGAGAATAAAAGCTAATAAGATTAACGCTATTCTACTCAAACTGCTACTACAGTTCCCTTTTATCTTCGGTTTTGAATACAGTACAGAATACCCATCACGCCAAGTTTCATTGAAACGTTCGCACAGATAGTCGTCTTATTTCAAGCTACGGCTTCTATGGCTTCCCCATTATTCAACTCAAAAACGGTAGACAACAAAAAAGGGATGGCTGGGTCTAGTTTGAACTTGACAGGACGGGACGTCATATTCACATACCGGGAAAACAAAAGCGGCTACTTTAGTATGCAATCTTCAAGGAGCGAGACATCGTCAAAGTGTTTTTCTTGAGTTAGCATCTTAAACGTAACTCCAAAGGGCTGTGTAGTAAAAGATTACGATCAAGTATTCAATATCGATGCAAAACATTCAATCCTGAGGATACGTTTAGCGAACGCCGCACAAGTACACGTAGACGCTTATTCTCCCTCTTTTACTTTCCAATGCGTTTTAGTTGACATAATAAGCTAACATTGTAGTATCTATATACTTACATTCTGGATATTCTGCTTCTCCAAAGTCAAACTTTACATAGTCACCGATTAGTAGGAAAGGAGCCCAGTGCTTCATGTAGCAAAACCTCTCTGAAGCCTGAAGAGATTTCATAGCGTGATGAACAGCAGCACGTGTGCTTTTTCCTTCTCTTAGCTTTTGGTAGAAGCTTTTCATGAACTCCATGGTGGCCTCATCATCAATTGCCCATAGTGATACTAAAACAGAACGAGCACCAGCACACAGGAAGGCCCGTGCTATGCCGACCACACCCTCGGACTCTAACACCTCTCCTCGACCACTATGACAGCAACTTAAGACCACAAGGCTAGCTCGAAGACGCAGTTCTTGCACATCTGATATTTTTAGCATGTAGCGTTCTTTCCCCGGGAATGCAGTCTTACATACATACATACATACATATATACTTATCCTCTCCCCGTCGGGGCTTTTCAGGGATAGTTTACATCACTGGCCGGGGGACTTGACCAGACTGCTATTGCAGTTTACAATTAATGAAGTAACTAATGAGTGCCCCCGTAATGTAGATATATAGGACAGACACTAAAGGTGGTCACAGCCAGAGTTTTGTTACGTCCCTAGTGGTTCTTTTACGTCCCACAGAATCAGATTAAGTGGAAAGTACTGTGAGACGGGGCCTACGGTTTATCGTCCTTATCCGAGAAGACTAGAAAGTCTAACCATTTGCAGATGTCATTACAAAGGCAGCACTTTCTCCTCAGTTATTTTTAAGACCCTGAGTGTTGGTCCGGCCGGGGTTAGAACCCGCGACCTCCCGCATGTTAGTCCGGTGCTCTACCACTGAGCTAACCGGTCTTCCAGCCAGGACTTGGAGCAAGGATAATTTCTCCAGTTTTCTTATCTCCATGAGCAGCAATGTGAACCAAACCAACTGACGTTAAACGGTTCAGCACCTCAGCTTTGGTTGCCTCATTTCCGACGAGTGGTGGGGTCTTAAGAAGTTTGCAAACCATTTGTACTTCTTTTCTCGCGCAGGGCAACTCACATAAAGGCTTTCGAATTGCTTTGGTACATGGATCTCCTACTAAGAGTGCCCCACGCCTACTGTGGAAGTCCGCAGGTACATCCGCCAGTAGATTTAAACTTGTCAGCGAGGGAACCGTGCGGATTCTGATAGATTTGCTTAGTGCGGACCATGGAGCCAACCACAACGGACCATCTGGGACAACGATTAGCTCGTCACTTTGAAGCAGATCCAAAATGGGACTGATAATTAAATCATACAATTGCTGTATAGGGTTCTCGGCACACTTGGATGGCTCATTACCTTCTTCATCGCCTGCTCGAAAGCTATGGACTATTTAGCAATCCGAACGGAATCCGAAATCGGAGTCGTTTATCTGTATTTATTCAGCGGGTCATAAGTCAACATTTCACCATTTTCAGGACTGACAACGACAATGGGACAACGCGATCACAATTATGCGATCATAATTACCACTAACCACTTGTGTAAAACAAGAGAGTGTGGATATATCATGTTGTCCTTTGTCCTAAACAGGGTCTTAAGAGGGTATTTTTATCCTAAACAGAGTCAGGGTTTCAAATCCCCAGCAGCACCCCTATACCCAAACTTGGGTCAAGTATCTAAGGCTGAGAGGAGTCGTGCATTATCCCAACCTAAATAGCCGCAAACCCAACGGACCAGGCATCTGTATGCCACTGCCCGCAAAAAGCTGAGGAAAAAGATTAAAAAAATGCCAGAAATTAAATCCAGACCCAAACTAACTCAATGCTTGTACTTTCCACTGATATAAAAATAGATCTGCCACATAACAAATAAAAATACCGTTTCATTAAAGAATGAAAATATCTTTCACATAAAAATATCCCTTTTTAATGTATTTTTTCTTTTGGACAGAGCATAAAATTATTCAAACTTGTTTGTCAATAAAGGCCGAATTCTTCGAAAGATATATTTATGACACTGTTTGTCCTCCCTGAAGGCGATATGCTTTTCCACCCCTATCACTTAGCAGGGGAGCCACTTGAAGGCGAACATCCGTATTTTTCATAAATGAAAAGTCATCATGCTTCGTAATGTAGCTCGCCCGCTCGATTGTGTGCCATCAAACATGAGCTTTTGACTGGCCGGTGGAATTTCTCGGCAGCATCTGTACTCTAAGGCATCAGAGCGAGTTTCTCTGGCACACTCCCCGCAATGACACTAGAAATGAAAAAAAAACAACTAGTGTGAGCACCATGAAAGTAGCTGCGATCAGGCCGGTGGAAAAGGTTTACCAGGCGAAACGAAAATAGAGCCTGGTCGAAGCATCGACCGTCTTTTCTCAATAGCAAATTAATATTTATGAGGCTCTAGGAGTTAAAATCAAACAGAGCTAACCAATCATTTAAGAAAACTTCTCCTTCGAATCTACTTCATAGAACAGCCGGCGAAAGACCATCTCCGTTCTCTACCGTGTCTTCGTCTTGATCGCTTGTATGAGCGAGTGGCTCTTCAGCATAGGGCTGGACGTGGACGACCACTTCCATTTCGTCCGAACTTTCGTCTTCGTCTTTCGTCTTTGCTTGAGGAGGACTCAGCCGAGTCCACGGAGGACAACATACCATCGCTATCGGACATAGTATCGATTTTCCAACGAATTAGGAGCAACTTAGAAGGGAGGGTGGCCGCGGCTAACCGAGCTACCCTGGGAGAGCCAACTTTTCATACGTCAGTCTTGAGAAAACGCATTGAAGCGTTTACACGCTAGACAGATTAGCCCGCCTTGCCAGGGCACCCTTCTAGGCGGGCTAGCTTTTTGCCATGTAAACGCTTCGTGCCGGGTTACCCCGGCTAGCCGAGGTGAGAAGACCACGAAAGCAACGTTATAGTGATTCCAGGGCAGATTTTAACTTAAACTACCTCTGTCAATACTAAGCCCAAAGTGCAAGTAAAAGGGTGGTCAGTTTTGAAATTATCGTTTTAGAGCGAAATATTTTTTATTTAACAACCACAAGACCGTATGGCTAGCTACCCTAAGGTGTTGCAGTGCGGTGAGAATGTTTGTCATGTGACTAGTTGACGCCCCAACCCCAACCTCAACCCCAACCCTACTGATCTCAGCCCTAGCCCTAACCCTAGACCAAATTTAACCTCAACCCTAACCATAATCCCAATCCTAACTATAACCCCACTGTAGGTAGGGCTCAAGGCTGGTTATTGCTTTTTGCTCAGGTCACGTGATATAAAATGTTCCCTTAAGAGGTTTTTATTGTTTAGTTTTATTATTATAAGAATCAATTCCTGTCGCCGTTAGTTTTAACCAAAAAGCTGTCAATCAAACGATTGTTTCAAATGAGGCCTAGTCCTTAAAACGAAGACGGGCAAGTGATGGGAAGTACGGACATTTACGAGCCAAATTAGGAACGATGAATGACCTGTTAGAGTTGGAAGTTAGGATTACCGCAGAAAAAATACAAGAGGTACACTTAGCGATTACAAAAATACCATAGACTAAAATAGAGATTACAGGATGTGAGTGGTGGCCAAAGTAGCAAATGCTTTCGAGTAGGCCACCACCTAGTTTAGAACAAAAACTAGAGAGAGAGAAAAGAGAGAACTCTGAGCTTTGGTATAAAATGTTTTCATAGAGCCTAAGACTAGCAAACCAATATATATATATATATATATATATATATATATATATATATATATATATATAGCTGGATTTTTCATAACAGGGTCAGTCATTTGTGATTTTCACCGCCGATTCCGGTGGAACGTGCTGCCTCCGGGCAGCAAGTTCCGGGGTAACCCGGCCGATGAACTTTGAGGGGGGGGGGGGGGGGTCCGTCAAGGCGGGTTGCAGGCCACTCAAGAGGGACAGGGCTACAAGACCATCTGCATTTGAGCTGGCCAGCTCTTAAGGCAGGGGGGATAGGCCAGCTCAAACTTTGGCCTTGTGATGTTGGTTTTTCTATTCCTGATTAATTTTCTGACTTTATTGCCTGCAGGACTGCAGCTGCATGTATGCCTGAGTGTTGGGAATTTTGACCAACACGCACACCGGGCTGGCTGGGCTGCAATAAAGGCATGAGCTGGTAAGAATTGAATCTATCTGAAAGCAAAGTCCAGGCATTTTCCTGGCCATTTTACAAAAACTCAAGTTCTGGAGTCTAGCCCGGTTTTGAAAAGGTCAGCTATATAGCTCCAGGGAATGAGGGGCCAACTGGGGCAATTTTAGTGCCGGTGAGCTCAGCTGATGACAGTGAGCTCACCGAGGCCATTGAAAGTGCAAAGGGGTCGATTTGGTTGAGAGATTTCCAGGGAGTGCTTGATCAATTTTGCCGATTTTAGCTGGATTGAGGATCCCTAGCAGCCATATGCTGGTTCTGCTTTCATAGTTAACTGCCCTCTCTGTAGGATACGCGGCGTCCGTTGGGGAGTATGAGGTCTTTGAGTTAGGTTTGAATTGCTTCCTTTGCTTCCAGCATGATTTTTGTTATGTTGCGCTTTCATGAATTTGAGGAGTAATTAGGTGGATGTGGATGTAAGTTAGTCAATGATTCTAGATTAGTTAGATATTTAAGGAGTTTTTGGAAATTTTATATTCTTTACTTGTGTGGTTTGGACGTTTGGACGGCTTAGCTCATTGTACTGTTTTATTTTTCTCTTAGGTGTGGAAGTAAAGCGTGGAATACAAGATGCCCCTTATATTTCCCAGTACCGATAGCGTTGTTGTTGTTGTTTTTTTTTTTGTGCGAATTTACAATAAATACTTTCGTTAATACTTTTGTTGTTTTCTTTTTTGTGTTTTTGTAAATTGTTTGGTTCACGATATAGTTATTTCGACGGTAGCTCGAGGGAAAGCATTTCCTGTTTGAAGTAAGTAAAGTAAATAAGTAATAAAACGTTTTTCTTTTTTTTTTATGTTGTCAATAGATTTTGATGTCTTTAAGCCGCGGCTAGAGTAATCTCAACTCATTTGTTTGTTTGTTTTTAATAACTTTTTCAACTCCAATATAATACATCAATCTAAGATTAGGCGATTCAAGATGATATTCCTTGAGATTCTCTGGTCTGTAGATTTTTTAAAAAAGATTTGATTTTCAATAACCTCATCCTTCTAAATCGGAAAGTTCGTTCTCTTGGCTCCAGGCTAAGGAGTTTTTGTGTTAGGTCTAGAAACCCACATATTTAACAGTTCCGTTTACTAAAACAACGAAATGCAATCACGATGAATGGCTAAATGAAGTCGTTCCATAAATGGTACTAACATCATAGTCGAGTAGTCAACTGGCTGGGATTGTCGCTTTTTATTGTCAGTTGAAACCTTGGTGGTCTAATATGGCCAATCAATACGCCAACATTCAAAAGATGCTAGGGTGTGTGAACTTAGTAAAATTATTGGGAAATTGTTGTTAGTTGACCTAGCCCTAATAGGTGTTAGGTGCAGCTGAAACTGTAGTAAGAAACTACTGGTTTGTCCCAAAAAGATTGACAAGGGGCCGATTCTAATTGTGTGTGTCCCTCTCGAGAGTCACTAGAAAACCCATTGCTCTACCGGTAGCATAATACCTGCAGCCTCATTAACTGTGAATCTTTATTACTATCTGAGGCCTTTCCCGGGGACTGGTGGTTATCCCATTGCCGAACCTGCACCCAATGCTGTGCGTTATGAAGAGCGCGTGCTTGACATCATGTTAACTACATTCCCCATTCTTGGAATTATTACGCAATGTTTTTCTAAATAATCCTGTGAAAATCCCTCGAAATTAAGAATGAGGGACCTACATGCCCTCGAGATCACTTTGATGGTTGATTAGGGCGCCCTGTAGCTAGTTGTGTTTGATTGTTAAATTAGTTCGCGTTTTGCGGTTAGTTGTGTTTAATTTTTACCTTAGTGCGTTCTGTTGTTTGTGTAGTTGGTTGCCTTTGAATTGATTGCTACGTTAGCGTTCGCTCTGTAGTTAACTTAGTTGTGTTTCATTGTTTACACTAGTTGGCGCTCTTTAGTTAGGTGTGTTTGATGGTTACATTAGTTCGCGCTCTGTAGTTAGTTGTAGTTAGCGGGGCGCTATTATGGAATAGCCTATTCGTAAATTTAAGGAAAATAGGCTCTCTTGGACGTTTTAAAGGGAAATTGACCGAATCTACAGCAATTGTCAGTCGGACTCCCACTCGGCAATCTTGTAAAACAGTGTTGTCTTCATTAATTTTTTTATTAATGTATGTATAAATGTATATGTTAGTTGTGTTGGATTGTTACTTTAGCGCATGGTGTACTTATAGCTGTCTTAGTTGTGTTTGATTGTTACGTTAGCGCGCACGCTGTAGTTCAGTAGTAGCGTTTGGTTTTTACGTTAGTACGCGCTCTGTAGTTAGTTTTGTTTTGTAAATATTGGGTATACACCGTGTACAGAAACACGAGAGATTTAATTCCCAGTCAGCCAAGATTACTGTCCGCAATGGGAGGCTTGCTTCTTGCGGAGACCGGGAAAAACCTTTCAGAGCGAAACTTTCTGGAACTGAAAACAAATTCACCAAGGGAAACTGTCGACGGTAACCTGAAAACTAAGATTTTAACTACTGATGAAAAGCCTTTTTACAGACATTAACCGAAATATGTAAGTAAATAAATGAAAAGAAAGGTTGGTTGGTCAATTTCCTGGCTGAGAAAAGGAGCAACCAAACTACGGCACAACACACACAAAGTCGCGCGCCATATTAAATAGAACGAAGGACTTTTTCGAAAGTATATAATTAACCTTGATAACCCGACCAAAACTACCGTTGCGAAACTAAAAAAATGTAGGCTCATTTTGTTTACCCTTCCTCTAGAATAATACAATACAATACAGTACAGGTTATGACAGCCTTTTTTCTTCACGGGGCTTTCAAGACTAGGAGAACCCTAGGTAAACTGGTTTGTGTCTTCAATATTTCCCTATGATTTACTGGGATACAGGTCAAATAAAATAACAATTAAGTACATTAGATTACCGTAACACCTTTGAAGCAAGAACCGAAACATCGTATTTCAATGAAGCAAAACGAAACTCGCTTTCCTTGAGGTGTACTGTTTTCTGAGACATCAGATCACGCAACTGTCCTTCTTTGTGGTCTGTACGATTCCTTATAAATAACCTAGCCTGGTTTTAGTTTTGTAGCAAAGTTGACAAGCATCACTAAAGTCTTTCCTTTCTAAAGCTTAGTAGATCTTTCAATTTGCTGTTAAATAACCCCAGGTAAATTAGTTTATGTCTTCAATGATTCCAATATTCACTGGAATACAGGTCAAATAAATTGGCAATGATCTTAGAATGATTTTATCCTTCAGCTGTAACTTTTAATTATTCTTAGCTTTTGTATCTTTTTATTTAGTACACGACCCCACAAGCTTGTTAGCTTTGAATTTTCAACGTGTATAAATAAAGATTGTATGTATGTGTGTGTGTAGCATTTTTATAAAGTACATTCGATTACCGTAACACCTTTGAAGCGAGAACCGAAACATCGTATTTCAATGAAGCAAAACGAACCTCGCTTTCTTTGAGGTGCACTGTTTTCTGAGTCACCAGGTCACGCAATTGTCCCTCTTGGTGGTCTGTGCGATTCCTCAGAGATGATAGATAATCTAGCCTGGTGAAAGTTTTGTCGCAAACTTGACAAGTGTCAATTCTAGCTTTCCTAAAGCTTAGTACATCCTTCAATTCGTTGTTAAATAGATTTCTGAAAGCAGAAAAACTTATGACAGGTCCTTTGTTTCTTTTTCTCAAACTGGTTGTCTCTAAATGGGGGTGTTCACGGACAAATTCGTGCCACATTCGCCGCATCGAAATGTTTGAGTTGAAGAACCTTTTCGTTCCAGTTCTTGAACTCCGATAATGCGATTCCACAGCCTCGTATGAAAGTATAAAGTCGATAACCGCATTTTTTGCTGAAGGTAAAAGTTTCCGAGGAGCCTTTTGTCCCCTCCTGTCTGGTTCTACTGATGGCCCCTCTAGATCGATCTTCTTCAACAGAACTTCAATCTTACTTCGCGAGATGCCGTAAACCTTTCTGAATGCAGTCTTGCATACTTTTCCCAGGGATGGAACGTGATATACTATTTTGCGTGAGCCTCTGAATGTCAACGTAATATCCACAGGTTTTGAGAGAAGGTAGTTTTGTTCGTTGTATGGTTTTTGGTAAAACATGCTCCTTTGCCGTCCAATAATGGCTTTCGCTCTGTTTACACCTTCTTTTAAGAGACAGCCACCATGACAACATGTGAAGACCAACTGACTCAAGTCACGGAAAGCTGCGTTCTTGCGTCTAAACGCGGGTTGTCTTTTCTTAGCCACATAGATCTTTCTGAATTTGCTGTTGCTGCCACTTAGCGTTCTCCTTCCCTTTTCTACTGAACTTGCAATTGGATGTCCTTCTCTGAAGTATTACCGCGGTCTTCTCGCATCAAATCCATACAGCAGTTGACTAACATCAGTGTTGTCTTGAGAGCTGCCCTCTGTACGGAAATAGTCAGCAGAGGTCATGTTTACGTTGCAATAAGTTTGTAAGTACTTAGCCCAGATCGATGAAAACTGTACTGCGTTTGCTCGTTTTATGTAGATGATCGAGTCGTGCTGAAGTCTTTGCCATTTTTAGTTTCAACGACCAAGGTCTTTTTATGAGCATGATTCTTTAACAAAAGAATTTTCTAGCACCTCTTACGTTCACAGCTGATAACGAATGCAGTCAAACGAGATAAACCCTACTATACTTTCTGCATTTTCTTCACAACTCCAAATGATATGGGGACACTTAGCAAAAGGGATGAAATCTTAGCGGTTAATAAAAACAATTTACACCGTAAAATGGAGTTGTTACGAGAAAAGTAAAATGTAGCGGGCAACATCAATTACAAGGGCGTGACAACGTGTTGACGGAATTGCGTCTTGGACTACCAGTCACGTCGGAATAGCAACGATAACAAAACGTTAGTGCAGTGCACTCGCCTGCGAAAAATAAAGTCCTTTAAAAAAATTAAAATAGTCCTAAGATTCCCCGAGGCAAAATAGTCACTTGACAGTACCCACCTCTGCTCAGTGGTTTAAACGGTTCTGTTAAAAGCAATGTTAAAGTCGGGTACGGAATGTATGTGCGGGATTTTTTTTAGAAAAATCTAGCTATGTCACGTCACGTCTCTGCTCTTTGCAAGTGTTGCGTAAAAATTATCACTCAATGTAACGACCTTGTTTACGTGATTCTGAGAAATCTAGATTTCTCTTGGCTCTTCTGCTTGTAAAACTGAAGAATACGTAATGTGTGCACTTTCTGTGCATAGGCGCTAGTGGGACTCACTTCAGACTGTGACCATAACTTGGCGTTCGCAATACGCACTCCCCGTTTTAAATTCGCAATTCATTCAGTATGAACCCAAAGACACTCGTACTACAAATGGATTACCACAAGGTCTGTATCGTATTTAGAAAACAGACGAGGCAGTCTAGTTATGATGACAATGCTACTATAGCTGGTTACAATCACCTGTGTTTCATTTCAAATTGATTACCGCATCTATCCTAGTTATGTTACCCCTTTCAACATTTTACTTGTAAGCTCGGGACCTCAATCAAAGTCTACGGCGTTTATTTAAAACAGTTATAGTTTTGACCCATTGCTCTTAGTTCCAGGTCAGCTTAGTAAACTCTTCGACTCTTTGATAATGTCATTATTCCTGTATGGATTAGAAGTGTGGCCTTTGCCTATCAACGCAAATATTTAGATCGGATTGACACCTTTTTTCGGCGAGCCTGTCGTTTTGGCTACACTAATAAGATCATTTTGATATCTGATATAATTACGAGTAGTGAGTCACTGACAGTGATCTTTTTAACAGAATCATAAGTGACACTGGTCATGTATTATATAACTTGCTCCCTCCCAAACGTTATAGGGTTCTTAGAGAAAGGGGTCATGACTTTATACTTCGAATTCCTAAAGTAAAAACTGATCGATTCAAACGGGCCTTTGTAAATAGATGTCTTTTTAAATTATTTTCTTAATATCTTTTATCTTAAATCCTTTTCAATTTTGTTATACATATTTTAGTTTAGCTTTGTTTGTCATTGATTGTAAAGCCACACGTATGTTGTGACTGACTTCTTAATAAAGATAAAGACTTCTACTACAGGTCTCTTTCACTGTAGGTGAATGTTTATTACAGTCAAACCTTTATTAAGCGGTCACTCTCTATTAAACGGACACTTACCAAATTCCCAAAAAGCAGTCCCCTTATTTACTGTAAATGTGAACTCTGTTAAGCGGTCACCTCTATTAGGCGGACGCGGTCACCATTTAGAATTCCCAGTTGGCTAATTTTATTGTATTTCACCTCTATTAAGCGGTCACGTAGTCAATTGCAATGTGATATTTTGCCACGACGATACGCATGATACACATGTAGTATAGTTTACAACAAACACGATTGCCTATTTTGTGTTACTATTGTTGTTAACCGATACAGTATACTGTATACATGCTACAGTTTCATTTTACCATATTACATAAGCTTACTACATTTTGGAAAACCTCTTTTAAGCGGTCACTTGGCTCTTTCCCGAGAGTGACCGCTTAATAGAGGTTTGACTGTAATTGTTAATTTCATCAGGTTTTGCCAACACCAAAGATTTCATCTCAAGACTACCATTACACGAGAAAACTAAGGACGAATCTCATCGGAATCTATTGTGCCAACGAAGACGTCATTCATTGCTTTTTCTATGACGAATCAATTGCTGGAGCTGGCCCGAACGAGGTGATATCTTTGTTAAACTATTTGCTGGAAAGACTTAAAGAAAAATATGGGAAATTTCACCACCTTATTCTTTGGTCGGACAACTCTCCGTCGCAGTTTAAAGAATGTTACCAATTTTTTTACCTAGACTACCTCGTTAACAAGAAGGAATTTCTTCGAATTGACCTTAAATTTCTATTGGAGGGACACTCGTATTCAATTTGTGATAGGCGGTTTGGCTGTATTCAGCAATTCTTTAACTCACAAGAAAAAATAGAAACTCCTCAACAATGGGCACTAATATTACAGAGTAGTTCTCTGAAAAATGTGCAAACCTACTGGGTAAATTTGAGATGGATCATGGACTATAAATCCTACCTAAGAATGAAATACATTGCCAGAAGTGAGGACATTGAAAACACAAAGTTTGAAGTGAGGAGAATAGCCTTTATAAATTATGGTTACGGAGAAATTGTTGATCGAGAAGGAAATTTGCAGCAAAGCGAACACACTGACACTGCGTTTATCAGGTTTACAATGGACACAAGAGAGAAGCCCACAGTTGTCTCGTTCGTGAAGAAAAAACAAGGGGTTGCTGAATTGAATTCTGAAGATTTGGTTCAATTACGACACGAAAACAGAGCCGTTCGCGATGAAGTAAAGCAGACCTACATAAAACTTGCTGAGAAATACTTGTCGGAAACAGCGAAACGATTCTACTCCTCGTTAACAGGTACATCTCAAGACAATGATGACGACGATTAGCCCGTTTTGAGTCCTTCCTGTAAAACGCACCTTATAGCAGTTTATCATGAATTTACTTGTTAGCTTGGCCTTGATTCATCGAATAAAATAGGTGTATATCAAGTTGAGTATTGTTTCATCATTAGAAACTTTTCAGACTTTTTTAGACTGACAAAACACTGTGAATAGTTGAGTAACTAGTAGACTTCTTTCTTATCACATTCTTCAACGCTTGTCTGCAGTAGCTACCTTAGTAATTAATATTCGAAATTACTTTATATCGCTAATTTACGATACAGGGATATATAGGTGAAAGGCGTTACATTAATATTAATTAGCGTGTGTCAATATGTAGATGCAATTTAAGGATAACTAAGCACGGTCAGGGAAATAGGCTCCTGAGATCGTGCTAAACAAGTTCAAATCCAAAGTTGATGATTTTTGCTGTTCGTGAAAACCGTCCTTGCATACAAGCCTTGATCAGCAATCTGAGAATACACTGACCAAAAAATACACATCTTTGCGTTAATCACTATTAAATCATCCACAAACCGTAAAAGCTCTATTAACCACCACCACCCCCCCCCCCCCGGGAGGGCCCATTTAATTTCAGGCCTCATTAACAGGGGGCTTACTAGAAAGGGTGGTTGTACATAATTCAAACAACTGCAGTGAAACTTTAGTATTTAATACAGATCAGGAAACAGTGTTATGTGTTTGAGTGTATATTTGCTTAAATGCAAACCAACTGGGCCGCATGAAGTGGATTTCGTAAGAGGGAATAGGAGGGCTGATTACAAAATGTCATGTTCCAAAGGGGGTGGGGATGGGGACTTATTAGAGAGGGGGCTTAATAGAGACAGGGGGCTTAATAGAGCTTTTACGGTATGATAGCCATGCATATTTTGAAGAGTGTGATACTTTTCATTCATGAGCCGTTCATAATTGAAACTAAATCAACAGAAAAAACTTAAATTCAACTAGTACTCGGTATGGTTTGACTATCCGCATGATATTCCCAATTGGTATCGTTATAGTTCCAAAGGAACTCTACCTTTTCGGGAATGTCATGAAAAGCAACTAGAAACACTCTGGGTCTAGTGGAGTTCTTCATTGCCACATAAGGTTTGAGGTTTGGGTGGTTCCTTGAATGGTTAATTGTGGCACCCCAAGGCAGCTCTTCTTGGGAACCCCCATAAAAAGGATCGATCCTGAAAAAAGAATATATTGAGATCAAAATGAGATATCATCAATGCATAGTAATTAAGCTCGCGCAGGACACTTGATCTCATTCCTTATGTATTAATTAAAGACATGCTCGAACTGTGCGACTGATTCCGACGATGCACGGAATATTCCGAAGAGTTTTTACACTCTAAATTTATTTTAAATTAATTCAATACATTGTGTACTCGACGTATTGCTAAGTGTATGTGTGACTGAAATCTCGAAGTGTGAACTTCTTGCACATTTTTGAACACATTAGCGGACTTGTTTAATCTTGGGAGACGGAAAATACTGCAATTTTGTGTTCGAGTTTTCATCATGGATATAGAACTTCAGTAACTGATACACCAGGCAGATAAACTTAGTATGCTATACTGTGAGGTGACAGAAGCAAAATTACGAAAACAAACTTCACAATTTAAAGAAGAAGAGACGCTTCAAAGTCTAAGTTTCACAGTTTGACTCCTATGGAACAGATGGAAGCCAATAACTTTTAACGAGTCTTGAAAATGAGACATCTGCTTCTCTCACATCACAGACGAGGTTATCCTTTATCACAACGTAATAAAACCATTTACTTTGCTGCGTTTCTCGATCAGAAAACTCGGACACAAACATTGCTTTTTGCCGCTTCTAACATTAGCAACCTAAAATATCACCGTAGATGGTGATCCGCCTATGAAACGACAATTATGATGTAATTCCATCATCCACCAGGATTCAGAAGAATCGGGATTTGAAGCTTGAAAATGAAACATGTACCCCCAAAATTTAGCTCATGAAAGTGTCCTGCGCGACCTTAAGAGCAAATACACCGGTGGTGTTGTAAAAGCAGCACATACAACAAATGACTTTATCTCTCTCCCGTTAGAAATTAAAGTCACTTCTGTTGTGGTTTACATATCCTACAATGCGTACATTTCATTAACATTCACATTTGTAAAGTAAATGTGAATAGAAATAATTGAAGCGGGCCGAATGAAATAAAAAATAAATGTTTTCTTAACTGAGGCTGCTTTGATGTGAAAGATAAGAGAACGCAACCTTGACTGGTTATACGGAGTTGTAATGTGCCCTATCCTAGGCGATCAGTTATTCGCCCAGGAGATTAATTTGTAACTCGAGATATGTGCTTTTATCACGAGATAATAAAGATTATTATTATTATTATTATTATTATTATTATTATTATTATTATTATTATTAAAAACGTCGTCCACTTATATAGATAAGCGCGATAATGACGCGATTTCTTTTTTTTTTCAAGAAATGCACGGGCCGCACAAAAGAAGCAAATAAAGCAAACGCAAACAAGAAAACACAAAAACTGCTCTGCCTTCGCCGCGGCTGAAACTTCTAGATTCGTCGTTTAATCTCGCCGGTCAAATGGTAAATAGAAAGTATGTGCACTATCAAACACTCGTTTCTTCTAAACTCTCAATATGTGTCAAAACGAATTCGTAACACCTTTAAAAAAAAATGAAACTTGGGACCCTTTTTGGGACATCTTCTGCCGGGATATTCCAGAATCAGAATACCTGGAAAAATTAGGCATGACCGTCTGACATAGATGTCATCGTGCATTCCTTTTTCACAATACACAGAATGTGTCCCACAATACTTACGCAATTTGTTGACCCCTGCTTTCTAAAGTCATGAGGGTGCAGGTTTTCCCTCCCTCTCATATATTTCTTCTCTTGCTGCTGCTTGTTCCCTTGTTATGACTTCTCCAGTATACTCAACAACGACCTCTCCCCTTTCTATATCTCGACTTGCAAAAGCGCAAGCACCTGCCGCCCTAGGGTCACTGCGCACATTATGAATCTGCGAAAATGCAAACAAGCAGTGAAATATTCTGATCCCTGTTCATGCCTGTTGATTTTATGTCAGCGTGTCTAGTTAACTCCGAAACTACTTTCAAAGAACTAGCCGCTAGCTCGAAAACCTCGCTGTTATCCAGCTACTAGGGATTTCCTTCCTCATAACGTATAATTAGTTTAAAATGTGATTGTGAAAAAAAACTAATACAACATTTGACTGTGATGGGGATAAAACTAACCTCGATACGAGGAACTGGTGGAGGATCAAGTTTCATAGCCCTCTCGATATTTTCCAGAAACCGAGGGCCACCAAATTCGAATCCTGGAGGGTACCGACGTGCGCGCTTCAGCCTAATTCCCGAGTACCCTCTCTTGCCAGCTATCAGGCATTGCTCCAAAGGCCATCCGTGCAAGTGGCCATAAGCCAAAAGGGCTTTTTTCAGTTGCTGTCGACGAAGGTAAAAGTTTACACCCAAGTAAATCAGTCAATCTCTTAGTTATTATTCTCTACAAACATATTACGTCCATTCAATGTCTAAATCATTCAAACGCATGAAACACCAGGGACTGCGGAGGGGGAAGGACTAGCAGAGCTATCGCACTACCATAACTTTGTTTTTCGTGAATTGATTTTTAGGGCTCTAGCGATAACATCAAAACTGTATGAATTTTACCACATTAACGTGGCCAGATGTTTTAGCCCTACCACTCTAAAATAATCTCCGCGGTCCTTGAGCACTGATTAATACTTACACGGTGAAAGCTGCTTCGCTTCATTAAGAATCTTGTTTGGCCATTCTCACTGTCTCCGTCAGTCCACACGGAGACGGAGGTTTTATGGGCCTCAAAAAGCTCTTCAGTTGACACGAAGTTCCCTGGTGCCTTCTCAACACAGGAAGAAAGGAACTTTTGCATTAGGGGACACATCTTGCATTAGGGCCCCCTCTTGTGTCTCAGAATGATTCTTCTCACGTTAACAAACGACATTTTTGTTGCTTCTCGCAGTTGCTTCAACTCGAAAAGTGAAAAAAAAGCTGATTGAAATTTTTCTTATCACGAGGGTAAAGCACCGTGACAATTTTTGGTCAGCTGTTTGCTTTTAATACGTTTCTCGCCTCTATACCGTGAGACTGCTAAATTGACTTAATTCACAGCCACGGTGGTTATTTCAGGCAAGTAGATTTTGAGGATGTTAAGATTATCTTGAAAGGGCCTGGCAATAGAAGAGAGACCCTGTTTTTCTATGCCGAATAAAATGAAACTTTTACTTTTGCAGCTGCACAAAATTTCACACGCTGTACCAGTTGCGCCGTCCTCGATTTATCGGAATTTTAATAATTCTTTGATTGCACCTGGCGTCACGGCGGCCATGCATGTTGGTGGAAAGAACAATAGAGAAAAAGTCTTTTGGGAATTTGACTCTATTATTATACAAACCCTGAGCTACATTTTTCTATTGTTTTGGTACCAACATGGCCGTGAGAAATCTCACGTGAGAGATATAATTTTATAAAACAGCTCTCACACCTTTTTAGATTAGCATGTCTTGTCAGTATAATCGCACGCAAATAGAGCCATTTTTTGCTTTTGTATGTCGCTGCCACCTTCTAAATCATTCCAACTAACATTAAAGGCCTCACCTACGCTTTTGTTTGTGTGTGTATTTTTTCGACAGGGAAATCATCGGAGCATTCGTCGAGGAGTGAGAGAACACTCGCTTTTAGCTTTTTCGCTTTTTTTGTGTGCTATACAACAGAGCAAATGTGGAGCAAAACTCGGTAAAAACTATTTTATTCGGTGTCTTTAGACTGTGTCTCAGTAACTATAATACGATTCTTATCGTTGCGCGGCCGGAATCGGTATGTTAAATGTTAAATTTTAAAACACATTCTTAGTATAAATTTTTTAGTGGTCATGATTGAAATTTATGTAACTCTTGTAGGTTTTATAATTTTTAATTATTTTGTAAACCCAGTCCCAATAAGGTTTTTTGTAATTTTCCGATCTTTGTAAACACGTTGTAATTCATTTTTAATGCGAGAATGTGTCGATTAAACATCTTTATCTTTATCATAGGACGTCCCATACTTCCGTTCGCCAATCGTCCGCCTGGATTTCCGGTAAAGTGAACGACTTGACGAAGGGCTTACAGAACTGTACTGATACAAAGATTTGAAGACATATTTTGTTATTTTCACTGCTACATTTGCCGTGTGGATGAAGAGTGTCATTGGTGTAAACATTTTGTTATTCCAAAGAAAAGTGAGTAAGACTTAAGCTTACGTTTATTGGTAGTAAGTTATTGATGAAGCGTGTGTATCTCAGGCGACTACTTCAGTTAAAATCGGCTTTGTTCATTTGACTCGATAAAACTTTAGGTGACTTGTAACTGCAGTTTTCAGTGTTTACCGCTCCGACACTTTGCGACACAGTTGGCTACTCAGTTGGCTACTACTGAATGGCCTCAGGCTCATTCAGAGCTGCGTGCAGATTTGTTGAATTGTTGATTAATGGCGAATTTCATAGGCCCGCGAATTTGCAAGATGTAGATTTGCTGAACATGGAGATCCATATCAGTTAACGTGCTTTTATTTAAAGAAATCGTGTGAAAACATTCTTCGCTTGATTGCTTCCTTTAATTTGTTCAAACGTTTCAAAACTGGGCTCCGTACAGGGTTCCCCGATCGACCTTATTAGTAAAAAATGCAGTTTTGTGTTTAGAATTTTAAAATTCATGCTAAAATGTGTCATCCTGTGATGGAGAATAGCACTGCATACAATGTTAACAGCTTTTTCTTGGAGGATAACTGAAATACCACAGAAATATAAGCTTACACATGTACAAGTACGTAAGAACTAATAAGCTTATGCGCAAGAAGATTTTATGTGAGCTGAGAAATTTGAGCCTCTCGTCCGCAAATAATTTTCAACAATGTCTGTGACAACAGATGAGAACAACGCTGGATTTTTCTCTTAGCTAGCTGTACATGTTGTGGGGAACAATTAAATTATTAATACTCCGCTGCATATTGAAAATCCTCGGTAAATTTGTCAGTCAATAGTTTAACCGTCATGATATCATAAGTGTAAAATTATACTCTTTCATTTTGGCGAGAAGTTTCAGTGTTAACTTATAAATTATTTCACACATGAAATTACAAGCAGACTTACTCAGTACATTTTCGCTGGCCAGTTTACTTTGACCATATAATAAACCTTTAGCGACGATTCATAAACCTTACTTAAAAATGTGTTCAATTACACACGCAGTCAAAACATTAAGTGGCAGCTTCAGAATGAATTTTTATATTTTTCACTTTTTATAGGAATAAACTGTCTTAGCGCTATAGAAATCTTTGTTTTATTTAATTTCTTATTTGCTGGTGTTTGGAGTAATCAATTAATGGTATCAATGTTTTTAATGAACGACCAGTAAAGGCTGACATTTTGGGGAGAGTGCCAATAGAGACCGACGACGGCAACCGCAACGAAAACGTCATTTGGAAATCTAATTTCTCGTTATCGTAACTCTTTCGCGATTATTCCGATTTCTTTAAACTTGTAAAATGTGAACGAACTATCCTGGAGCTCAACTAGTACAAACGGCGTTGAAGTTGGAAAAAAGAAAGAAGAGTTCACCGTCATATGCTCACGTTCTCCACAAAACCTAAAATTTGGTCATTTCACGTTGTAGGCAAAGAAATGTACCTGAAAATGTAAACGCACGTGCAGAGGGATTGTTTTTCCTAATTGAGCCTATTGTTTTTGTGACGTTCTCATTGCCGTCGCCGTTGTCGTTGCTTAACCCATTGACTACCGCAGGTTTTTACATTTTCGGAGTGATTTTCCACATATAAACGATGAATAGCAATTCGTGACTCTTTATTTGAACTACCAGGGAAAAGTGGTGCTGTCCTAAGCCACTGGAGGCTCAAGGTTTCTGAAAACGTCATTTTGACGTAGCTATTTTTTATCCGTGAAGCGACAACAATGGCCCAAGTTCGGTTTGCTTGCGATTTCTGCTAAATTTACAGCCATTTTTCATCTTTAGCGGCTGCCTGATGAGCATCATTAAGCGTGACGGTAGCTAAGAGTCCACTTTCTCAAAGAATCGAGCAAGGTGATGTACTTTGTTGTTGAATTTGGCTTGTTACTCGACGAACTGGGAATTTGGCCAGTCGAACACTTAGTACCTTTGGGACTCGACTATTGATGAATTTCTCGACCTACCGCCACATATTTTGGAATTTCTGTGTACTGAAGATGACCACGAGCAGGAAATTTTGGCGGTAGGTCGGAGTGGCTGTAGACTTAGTTTATATGCGAAAGAATTGGGGGAAGGAACGGGCGCTCTCAAAAATTCTCGTTAGTTCCCAGCATGCAATGCGCTCAAGATGTTGAAAATGTCGGGAAGGCCGGAATGCA
>JAEMWC010000008.1:192500-220000 GCA_016490735.1 Pachyseris speciosa
GCGGCTGCCTGATGAGCATCATTAAGCGTGACGTTAGCTAAGAGTCCACTTTCTCAAAGAATCGAGAAAGGTGATGTACTTTCTTGTCGAATTTGGCTTGTTACTCAACGAACTGGGAATTTGCCGGTCGGACACTTAATACTTTTGGGACTCGACTACTGATGAATTTCTCGACCTACCACCACATATTTTGGAATTTGTAAGCACTGAAGATGACCACAAGCAGGAAATTTTGGCGGTAGGTCGGAGTGGCTGTAGACTTAGTTTATATGCGAAAGAATTGGGGGAAGGAACGGGCGCTCTCAAAAATTCTCGTTAGTTCCCAGCATGCAACGTGCTCGAGATGTTGAAAATGTCGGGAAGGCCCGAATGCACTGGAACAAAAGGCTGTATCTACGCTCGGGAGAAGAATATGAACAAAAAAAGTCATTTCTAAGCTAGAACAAGGACTGAATTTCGTTATGATGGTTGAATTTTGGTTTTTTCGACGATGATTTCCTTAAAAAACATGAAGGCAAAAAGGGGCATTTTTGTCGTTTCTCTTTGACGTTAAAAACGGTCAGTTTCGTTCTTGTCCAAACTCAAAAGGCCATATTTGGTAAAGATCGCTACGTTTCTTGCATTTATTGATATCCAAATTTAAAGGGCATTCCATTTCGTGCTCACAACTAACAGTTAAGGCAATATTCGTGCGATTGAGAAAGTTGCAATGTTTAGAAGCATGGGAGTTTTTTACGGCCGCTTTTGGCCGGCACGGGTGCCAATGGGTTAACTGAGCAATCTACACAACACATATATCTAGATAAACTGTTGTTGCTGCTACAATTCAAAGCTTATTGGACTAATACAACTGAACATTTGGGTAGTTTTATGCTCACACCTTCAAAGAGAACGTTCACATAACGTTACCAACTAGAGTTATGTGTATTATAACAATAATTCTCTTTGATCTCGTAATGCACAAGGCTTAGAGGGATGAAACGCAGTGCTTCACACTTCTTACGTTGAAAGCTTTTCTTTTTTGACTCGATTGCTGTTTCCAGTTCTCTTAAAATTTTCCTCTTTGGCTCGTCATTTGCAACTCTTTCTGTGTAACAGGGTGTACAGGTTTTGAGTTAACTTAGTAGCTCTAAGATCTAAAGAATACTGGTTAAAATGTGGGCGACTACAGCAGTCGTTCTTTTGAGAGATCCGTAACATTCACTGATATATAGTTCAAACCTGCCAGCACAGGAATGTTTGCTAAAAGCATTGGTGCTTATGTCTTGTGATCAGAAGGTGGCAATTCTTGATATCTTTTCGGCATAGTCAAACTTCTCTTGGGTGCGAAACTCGATCCTTCCTGTAGGGCACTAAACACACACGTGATTGTTAGCCAACAGTTATATACCAGCAATTTTAAGGGCTATAACTAAGACGTCATACAAAGCCAAGAACATGTTAACCTCTTCAAGACGTTATTCCTCTCTTTTGTGAAATATACGATATATACATGTACAAAAACCAAGCTTCTGGATATAACTGTTGGGAAATTCAGGGAAACAAACTAATAACTTAGAGGTTATAAAAATACTGTCTTAATTACAAACAAGGAGTTCTGGCCAGTCAGACCCAGATAACCAACGAACAAATAAGATGCAGTCTGTACTTGCGAACTCTGAAAAGTTACTCCCGAAACAAATTTTATGACTCCACTGTCAGAAACATCCTTGACATGTCTCAAAGTTAACAATACAACTGCCGGTTGGTAAAAATAAGGAGGCAAGATCGACCGACTCTGGCTCTCAGGCTAAAAATTCTAACAACAGGCCTATGCAACTAAGTGAGAAGAGTTCTCTGGTATAAGGCATTGATAAAAGAACGTTCTGTAGGTTCTTGTTGTTGTTGCAAGGATCAGTCTTACCGTGGACTAGGTGTCACTTCATTCAGAGTCGCTTCGTTGCCCGCTATACAGTTATGGCCTGTCATGTTGTTGACAGTCTGGTGTACATGATACTCTGAAACCAAAGTTACAAAAACAATTGGTAAGATAAGAAATCGTTACATGCATGCAGTATAACAACTGTTAACTTTTCCGATTGGAACTATTTTGGAGGGATTATAAAGTTAAATCAGTATTTTCTTAATTTAGATTTGCGTTGTATAAGCTCAAATCGAACCTCAGATGGAGGGAAGGACCCCATATGCCTGTTCACCTTTTCTCAGAGATGCAAAAACAAAATAAAGAATATTAGCTCTGTTTCGTGAGCAGACATGCTTCCCCGTCCCCGTTTTCGGGCCCTCCTCTTTACTTTGCGACCTTTTCTTTACGTTCGTTAAGGTGCTCTTCACTAATCAGTCAAAGCGAAAACTGGGTAAAGTTAAAGCGATTATTAAAGCCCTATCCCTATTGATTGTTGTCACAACGGCTAACACGCACGAAAAAACAGTTGCTATTCCCTGGTGGTTGTATCTGTATTTTGAATGGGTAATTCACGGCCTTGTTAAGTGATGGGGTATGTTATGAAAAGACTATTATAGAAAATCTGGGTAGCTTTCCCATTATTAAATCTCATCTTTACATGGGTTATTACTAGTCCCCAGTTTTGATTTCCTACCTGACTTCTCAGCTGGTTAAAACTGAGCAATTAACTAGTGATTAAGAAAACTATTTCGAGGTCTTGGCTTTATGAAATCATCGACGAAACATTCTATTGTACCCATTTACGTACTAATAATGCCTCAAAGTTGAAAATTTGTACTTTAAAATTGCCATATTCCCATACTTTTCATACTGGCTACATGACATACATATTTCATTTGCTATTGACCGAATGTCATTCCGTACATTTGGATTTTCCGCCTACCCGAAATTGATGGAAGTTTAGTAGATTAAATAGCACTTAAAGAAAAAATGGTGCTGCAAATTACCGAATTTGTCACATCGTATCTGCCCATGTTTCTGTAACTGATCAAATGAACTCAGGGTCAGGTTCTCAACAGAAGACGTCAGCGAAAGCGATGCGTCCTCAGCCATCAGTGGATCATGCAAACCTAAGGAAAGATTAAAGGTAAAGAGAAGGAAGTGTGAAAATATGAATAACTTGTTCGAGGGCAGGTCTTTTCTGTCTCTGTCATCAGCTTAGTCACGGAAATATAAAGGCATAACAATTTTGAAGCAAACAACATGGCGAGCGATTGTGTGCGCTATTGTCTTATTTGGTGCTCTTAAATGCATTTTCCGAGTAATTCAAAAACTATTCCTGTGTGCTCGCTGACAATGTAAAGGGATGTACATGATACGGGTTTGACGTAGCGCGCCCGTGTAAAAGATCCCCAAGAAGCCATGTAAGAACTGTCTCCGAAAACAAAAGGGCTCAAGTTTCAAATGCATATTTCTTAAGGGATGATGTACGTAACAGAAGGATCCAAGACAGCAAGAGTTTCCGCTAGTCAAAGGCAAGGAAACCAAAAAATAAGAATTATCATACAAGTTCAACTATCGTTGCGAAACGTATTCTGAAGCAGGATGTACTATCCTTCGGATTGGTAACAATGGCAGGAACTACGAACAGTGGAGGGGAACAATTTATCAGTTAAAAGAGAGAACTTGATCTTACCCACAAGTTGCATTTCAGGCGTACACGCCCCTCCAGCGGAGGAATTGGCAAGCGTCACAAAGTGCTTACTGTCAAGAGCAATTGATTCAGATCCCCATTTGTAAACCAGACGGAGACTTAAGACCATCCCTGCCCTAGCGTCAACAGTACGCATTTTAAGGTGACATTTGCTGACTTCCGACCTCCTGAAATCTACCCGGTCTTCAGCTAACTCCCGCCTGATGGCGCGTAGCAGCTCTGAGAGTTTCTCTTTCTGCATTGAACACAGGACAATCCGAAGGTCTTCGGACTCTTTGTCTTTCAGCTTTATCACAGCTACTTCCGCAAACTCAATCATGAGCCGTTCAAAAGTTTCCTCGCAAGATGGCTTCAGCATGATCACAGACTCGAATGCCCCTTTCTTGCAAATCCGGTCATCGAGATGCACACATGCAATCGCATGAAGTTGGAGCTCATCCTCGGATTCTGTTTTTATATGAAATTGCTGAGAGAACATGTCATGGTAGCGGTCGTACTTGACATTCTCATGGTGACAGGACATGGGAGATTTGAATGAATCCGTCAGCTCAAACCTTACCAGTTTTGATGGATTAAACTTGGCAAATTGGACCAGAGACAGTGAAACATTGGAGGAATCACGTAGGAAAAAATCATTGGCTACGTGTACCTCATCAGACATAATATCTCTCAGGCGATCTGAAAATAGCTGCAGTCTCTTAAGCAATCTGACGTCTTGTGGGCAATGCCGGAAAAAGGGTTTCAGAAAGTTCAGCATCGAGAGGATTGCCAAATTTTTGCCCCAAGTTTGAATTTCTGAAGTTGACTGCTTGCCGCAATTGTTCAGACACAACATCTCAAGAATTCTGCACACTTCACATGCAAGTCGGCGGATCCTATTGTTGCTTTCGGCGGAGAGAATATTTGACACAAACTGTTCAAATGCTTCTTTAGACAGACCTTTCAGGCCATTTTGCACCTCCGAAATTTCTCTAAAAAGAAATATTTCCTTAATGTTTTGAATGAGATTTGGAACAATCACCAAGAAAGTTTTAATCGACGATTCTGCGGACGATGAGCAAACCAATTGATATTTCTGAGCAATATCATTGGGTATTGACCGGCGAATCTTTAGATAACATACATGGTCTGCGGCTGAAGCTGCCCTTTCCACGCTTTCGACAGAATCTTGCAACTCGATACAACAGTCCCTTAATACAGCTTTGCAGACAGTTTGAATAGTGCAGGAGAAATACTCCACCAAATCTGCATTCTTGCAGTGCAATCCCGAGATCTTAGATGCTAATTCTCTCAAGTGTCTGACATGCATCTGACCTCTTTCTGTCACCCTGTAAGCTACAAAACAGCAAAAGGAAAACAAAAACGTCAAATGGGTATAATAATTATTGCTATCGCAAGCACGATGATGATTAAATAGTGGCCTTTAATAATATCCCGTGTCAAAAAGGGGCAACCTTTAAATAATTTCTAGTTCCATCAAATGTCTCAAATGGATGTTAAACAGATAGTGAGCTAGTCATTCGAGATTAATTATAAGAGCTTGCTCGAAAGAAAAGTTTTTTTGGTGATGGATTACCATCGAACGCGTCATAACAACTTGCCACAATATCGGTTTGACATTGACTAACTCTTGTCAAGACAAATTTTCCCCTCGCAATACTTCATAGCCCATGATGAGTGGAAACATACATACATGTTTCTTCAAATTTACATACATACATCAATAAATTTGAAAAGGAAGTCTTGAGGTTACCCCTATGAAAAAGGCTCCCGGACAAAATAACTACATAAAAATCAATAAAACTAGGATCTAAGTCTAATTTTAATAGCCTGAACACTGCCAGCTTTCATGATATCCCTGGGCAAGCCATTCCACTAACTAAGCATTACCATCAACACATTTCATGAAAAACTCTATACGTTTTAGAGGCGCCGTACTGTGGAACTTTGTTTCCAATTATTTAAATGACTCTTACAATTTTAAACAAGGTATCAGAAAAGTGAAACTGGATCCATCATTTAGGGAACTCAGTTTTAACAGTTTATCCGTTCAGTCGGTGCCCAAGAAGAAGATTTTGTTTTAAATTTCTGAATTTTTATGTAAATCCCTATTTAAATTCCTGAATCTCTATGTCAGCTATAAATTTGTATATTTCATGTACGTTTTTTAGTGTTTACTACCCAAATCATTTTTTTAGATCTAGTTAAGTCTGTAATTTCCATAGATAATACACGACCCCTCAAACATGTATTTTGTTTAACTACTGATCGTGTTTAAATAAAGGGTTTTACTTACTTTACTTACTTAAAGACTGCTTATGGTAATTTAGTCTAACTGGTTTAAGATACAGTTTGTAGGAATGATTAGCTCGGGTGGATATAACAACAAAACGTATAACATTGAAGGTTTGGGGCTTTATATTCACTGAATCAACGTTTCAGTTATTGTCCATGGACAGAATCGATTGGCCAATTCATGTAGGAAAGCAGCAATTATGCATCCCAAATACACTATCCAGGGCAAAATGAAGTTACCTTCCAAGGGGATCCTTTCAAAGCAGGGGTTCTTCATGGGTTGTTCAGGGCAAAATAGTTGAACGAAAATATTTCTAAAAATCTCCCTTGTCTAAGGACAATTCATTTTTGGGACATTTGTTTATCACTGTGCAGACTGTCCCTCTACCCATTCTAGTCCCTACAAAGAGCGCCTAGTAAGTTCAAAAATGAATTGTTTGTTGAAACGCGAGGACAGGGATCGATTAAGATAAATAAAGTTTAACTTTCATTTTGGGATAACTGAAATGTGTAAGCTTTGTCCTAAAGGTGCTTATAATGACCAAGATTATATGTCAGTCTATTCCTGTATGACGAGGTATCCATTAGTGTATTCAATAATGTCGAAGGCGTCGAGCGTGCTATGCTAAAGGTAAAGAAAGTAAATTCAACCTTTGCTTGTTTAAAGGGGAAAAAAGTCAAAGGTGTATAATAACCTTATCACTGATCGTAACGAAAAGCATCCCCAGATGTAAAAGATACATGCGACTAACCTTCTTGTTTTAAACCCTCAAGTTCTTTCCTGATTGCGGCAAGCACTTTTGCAATGTTAGTTTTCTCTTTCAACCAGTGCTTCAAAATGTTTTCCAGTTGTTTATCCTCGTCCTTCCAAGACTTGACAATTTCATTTATTAAGACGTCTGGTGTCTTAAGCACTGTGGCAACTGGCAGAAGGTTAAAAGGGGCAGCCTTTACACCAAGTAACCCTCTCACGTAACCACACAAATCTGCAAAAAATGCAAATGTTTAGGAGACAGCTGTTTAGAAAATATAAGTCAGTTCGAAAAGACAAGCAACTACTTGCTGTCCTCAGACGTATTCCCAGAAAAATATCACAACTCGGGCTTTTGCTTTCATGTCGAAATTAAAGTGTTTAAACAGGTATTATGCTAATGTTCTGTAAATCCCATTTGTGGAAGATGGTCATTTTACTTGAAGACTAGAGAATCAAGTGAAAGCATTTCTCTGTCGAAAAATCATTAAGCACAATCAATCAAGTCTAGAAGCCCGTTCATTGGGCTAATTTAATCCATTGAGACAAAATGGTTATTTAGTTGTCATCAGTTCATCATGCATAGCATAGACAACAGTAAACTCTATTACTATAAGGAGAGAAGGTGGGTCCAAGAACAGCGAAAACATAAATCCCAAAAAAGTAGATCCCTGCTACACAAGGTCTGTGATGCTACTAAGGTATTTGAAGTTTCCTTTCCTCCTCTATTTATCTTTGCGCGAGCGGCTTAGGTGGAACGATTGCCTCCTTCTCTCCTTAGACTATAAGGAGAGAAGGTACGTCCAAGAACAGCGTCTACGAAGAGAGCGACAGTCGAAGCTAGATCCAACAACAACTTCAGCTTACAAGGATCATGCTTTACATGTCTGATGTGCGGTCGAAACCTCTGGGATCAGAAAGGCCCTGCCAGACACCTATGGGTTACACCTGAGCCAATACTAATAAAAGTAGAAAATTTCCTGCTCGTGAATGATACCGATGGACGAACATCATATAAATTGGACTTTCTCGGCGACGGAAAATAAACAAATGGACTTTGGTTTTGATGTTAAAGAAAAATGAAATAGCCTTGCATATAGGCAAGCTACACAAGGTCTGTGATGCTACTAAGGTATATTTGAAGTTTCTTTTCCTCCTCTCTTTATCTTTGCGCGGGCGACTTAGGTGGAACGATTGCCTCCTTTACTTGTTATCCATACAAAAGAATGTCAATTACTCGCAAAGAAAAACACTCTAAGGATAGAATTCAACCCATTACAGGTTAGCTGTGGTTGGGAGATTTCTAGCCTGTTATCAAGGCATATCGTCTTCAGCAATATCGCCATCAATATGGTAATGTGAGTAAACTGTACTTTGATGACAATTATGTTAGACTTGCCCAACTCACCTCTTTCGCAGAAATGCCTCTCGCTGCTGTGTACATACTGTCCTTGCACACTTATCGTCCCACACAGAACTCTCACATCTTTTGTCCCTTCCAGTTTAAATTTAATGACTTCTCCCAAGTTCCACAAGACATCGGAATGCACTTTAAAACTAGTGTTCCCTTCTTGATTGTCAAGTAGCTTGTAGTCTTCCCCAACACGAACAGAAATGTGGAGAGTTTCATTGTGGTAGATTCCCTTTTCTTCCTGCTCTTCCATTGTTCGTACGTGTAGCTCTTTAAATCCTTGGCGTTTGAGTTGTGCTAAAGCAGATGTTTCACTCTCTTGATAGACCTGCGCGTGGTAAACATCTTTACTTACGAACAGTAAGGCAAGTTCGTCACACATGGAAAAGGGGCTGTCCTGGTTTAAAAGCACGGACACTGTGTAACTGAATGGCATTAGGCTAAGCCTGGATATCAAGTCTCTGACACGGATGGGAGTCAAATTCCACAAATTCGCCATTAGTGAGAAATGTTTCATTTTAACCTTCAGTTCTGCAGTAGTCCCATCTAGAATTGTCAACGTTGAATTGTCCGTGATATCTTCCCAGGTGATACTTCCGTCCTCAGCCTCTGTGCCATGTAAAATGACAATGTCATCGCACCTGCTGTTATTAAGGTTGATCTTGGTTGTCAACGTCACAGGTTTCTTGAACACATGGCCGTTTGGTTGAAAACGGAAGATGGGCGTACCAAACATGACATCATTTTGAAGATCCTTTTGAGCGATGAGACCA
Organism: Pachyseris speciosa; assembly: GCA_016490735.1. Classification (NCBI taxonomy): domain Eukaryota; kingdom Metazoa; phylum Cnidaria; class Anthozoa; order Scleractinia; family Pachyseridae; genus Pachyseris; species Pachyseris speciosa. The sequence continues at coordinate 201,348 of JAEMWC010000008.1, forward strand.
TAGTACTTAGATTGATCATCTAATGTCACTTTTACGGACACAGGACTATCAACAGCTCCGGGAGGGCAAAACAGTTCCACATCATCGTTAGATGCTACAGCACCTACATTAGTCACGGTGCAAGTTAAAATGTTCGTATCCACCAGTGTTGAGATGTCCTTGTACGTGTTCTCCACTGAAGTGGCAACTTTATTAGTCGGTATGAAAAAAGAAACCACACTTAAAGGAGAGAACCGAGCATCAAAATACTTTTTGTCGAAGAATCAACGAGTTAGCATACGGCTGTCATTGTATGAAGTTTGAAAAAGATTCCTGCCAGTAATGTTGGTTGTAACTGGTGGTATAATTTATAAATAAATTACAGCAGTTACCAGCCACACGAGCCCTCTAACGATTTTTTCCTTTTTTTCGAAAACTAACTTTTGGTGGACGTCAATCGAATGTGCCCATGACAGTAACGGCGTTTCTTTTAAACGAACGTGAAGCGGGCGGAGTTTCCAGAACCGCTATTTCGATATCTATTCGTAGAGTACCTGAGTTGGTCTTTCATCTTTACTTGACTCGTCGATAAACAGAAAGAGGTCTGGTTGAAACTGAGAAGTAAATCGTCTTAACTCTGCGCCTTTTCGCTCGTCTTGCTCACAGGCAATGATTTGAAGCTGCAAATTTTACAAACAGTGTACAACCACAACAACTTGAGAACTAAATTATAACCTTTATTGCAGAAAGAACTACACAAATTTGACTGCTAATCTCTTGCAGCATTCAGTACCTTTTTTACTGTCAATTCCATTTGCCGCATAGTTCTGCTGAGGGTTTACATTGCATACATCTCACCTGTCTGGTACTCCAACCACGCTTGCACCTCGTCAATAGAGTCCTGGATTAATATATTATCTGATAGCATGGCGATTGACGAGAAAATCTGCGGCTAAAATAATCTACATACATAAAAAGCTGATAAAAAGTCAATCTCTACAAAACGCGACTAATTTCTGAGGCCAACTTTTTCGGCTACCTCACATCTTTCGTTTCTTTGACTTTAATAATAATATATATTACTGACATATATTGCGCAAATATCGATTAAAAATTTTCATCGGCGCTGATTACAACTTACCAAATTCTAATTCTCCTATTAATAATATAAAAGCAATGTCAATTGCTAGTACACATCAAAAATCAATGACTAATTACTGTATTCCTTAAGACCTACTTAATAATTTATTTTTCTTTAGCGGATCGCTTACTGCTCCAGTGTTTTCGTACAATCGAATAGCCTTCTTCGCAAACGCTTTGCTTACAAAAGGTGTTTCTGCTATGCGATTCAAAGACAGACCATGTTGTCTCCACATACAAATTCTCCATCTCAACGAAATTGGAAATGACTTTATCATAACTAAAGCCTGGTTTTCATATGTCGGGAAAATCCCAGACGGTCGGGGATTTCCCTGTTTCCCGACCGTCCAAGATTTATGCCGAGATAACGACCACCGCGAAATCTGGGACGCATCGGCTAAATAATCTGGGATGGTTGAGAAACAGTGAAATTCCCGACCAAAAATATATCTGGCCAACGACGATCGAACATGGCCATGAAACTGGCACGAAATGAGCAGCACTATTGTCATGGAAACATTTGATTGACGTCCACCAAAACTTAGTTTTTGAAAATGGGAAAAATCGTTGAGAGGGCGTGTGTGACTGGTAATCGCTGTAAAAACTTATCCAGAAGAGTTTTTTTCTCTGTTGCATAGATCCAAATCAGCAGGGATTGGCTAAATTTTTAAAACTCATTTGCACAATTACTGTGGAAGAGCATAGTAAAGACTGAGAAGTAAGAAGTGCTCAACTGTTGAAAGAACTCAATATATAAAAAAACATATAATTGCTCCTCATCGGACGTTAAGAGCGAATGGACAGAAATATCGAGCAAAGGGCAGCCACGCTCAGAAATTTAACCTACCTTCAATTTGGGTCCGCAGAGAGGAATAAACTAGTCTATCAAGTTTTAAAGGTTTTACCTCACAAATTAATGTGATTTGGTAAGCTGAAGCCACTCTAAAGGCACTAAGGCCACATGGTAGCGGGCATTACCCCTTAAATCTACCAAAGCAAAGATTGAGCCCAAGCATTAGCAGCCATGGACAGCTGTTTCGGCCTTGTTAGGCCTCATCAGCATGGCATAGCTAATGCTCAGGCTCAAGTACCCACATATCCATAAAACAAGCAGTGAAAACGTAAAGCTTGTGGGATGTGGCTGGAGTGACAAGGTTTTACCTCACAAATTAATGTGATTTGGTAAGCTGAAGCCACTCTAAAGGCACTAAGGCCACATGGTAGCGGGCATTACCCCTTAAATCTACCAAAGCAAAGATTGAGCCCAAGCATTAGCAGCCATGGACAGCTGTTTCGGCCTTGTTAGGCCTCATCAGCATGGCATAGCTAATGCTCAGGCTCAAGTACCCACATATCCATAAAACAAGCAGTGAAAACGTAAAGCTTGTGGGATGTGGCTGGAGTGACAAGGTTTTACCTCACAAATTAATGTGATTTGGTAAGCTGAAGCCACTCTAAAGGCACTAAGGCCACATGGTAGCGGGCATTACCCTTAAATCTACCAAAGCAAAGATTGAGCCCAAGCATTAGCAGCCATGGACAGCTGTTTCGGCCTTGTTAGGCCTCATCAGCATGGCATAGCTAATGCTCAGGCTCAAGTACCCACATATCAATCTTTGCTTTGGTAGATTTAAGGGGTAATGCCCGCTACCATGTGGCCTTAGTGCCTTTAGAGTGGCTTCAGCTTACCAAATCACATTAATTTGTGAGGTAAAACCTTGTCACTCCAGCCACATCCCACAAGCTTTACGTTTTCACTGCTTGTTTTATGGATATGTGGGTACTTGAGCCTGAGCATTAGCTATGCCATGCTGATGAGGCCTAACAAGGCCGAAACAGCTGTCCATGGCTGCTAATGCTTGGGCTCAATCTTTGCTTTGGTAGATTTAAGGGGTAATGCCCGCTACCATGTGGCCTTAGTGCCTTTAGAGTGGCTTCAGCTTACCAAATCACATTAATTTGTGAGGTAAAACCTTGTCACTCCAGCCACATCCCACAAGCTTTACGTTTTCACTGCTTATCAAGTTTTAAAGTTAATTTTTGAAAATACGGTCGAGTTTTGGAAATATTTCAAAAAATCGATTTTGCCATCACGCTTAGCAAAAGATATGCAAAAAAAAAAATAGCGAAAAATATCATTCTAGAAAATGTACTAGCACAAGTATCAGCGGATGTAGCATTAATTTTTTAAACCAGAATCGAAAAGAAGCCTACTTTTGCTCCAATTGCATGGCTTATGTTTAGTGTGTGTGGTATTTCTTACCCAAAGCAAAAACTTCAGTTCATGGAGATTTTTTACCCCGCCGCACGCAACCTGTTTCAGGCCATAGCTACAAACTTATGTTTCGCTATGTGGGAACTCTCTGATCAGGCTCGCCTTTGGGTTATAAAGTGATCACATGTTGCTGTTATCAGAAATGTAAGAGGCAGTCTGGGTTTTGCAGCGAACGCGCTATAAAACGCCTTCGAATTGTGAGAAATTCCTGCTAAAAATTTTAAGTATCTTCCAAGAATATATAAGGTATACATACATACATAAATACACCTTTATTGCGCTCCCTGAAAAGGGCTTTTCAGCAGCAATATTTAAATATATATTAAAAATCTTACATGAATTAAAAATAGAAAAAATCTGATAAGATAAAAGCTAAAAAAATAAATGCAACGTTTCACGATAAATTATTTACAAGCAGTTCACATACATTCTTTTTAAAAGTCCTCAGTGAAGAAGTTAACTTTAGATCAAGGGGGAGCGAGTTCCAAACTTTTGCCCCTCGAAAGGCAAATGACCTCTGGCCAGTAGAAAGCCGACAATATGGCAAGTTGAGTTCATTGTTATCAACAGATCTAAGTTGTCTATTATGAACTTGTGACCTATATACAAATTTGTCTTTCAGATAAATGGGCACCCGATGTTGTAAGCATTTATGCACCATGACGGCTGTGTTTAATCGTAGTTTATCCTCTATACTAAGCCACCCAAGTGATTTAAGGCCTTGAGAGATGCGGTCGAATTTTTTCAAGCCGAGTACGATCTTTCCTGCAAAGTTCTGGACCAGTTGTAGCTTCTTTATATTTGACTTGGATGTGTTTCCCCAAACAGTCGAACAATAAAAGAGTTTACTAAATACGAAAGCATTAATCATTAAAAGTAAAGATTTCCGATCTAATAAGTGCTTTATCCTATTTATTTGAACAAGTTTGTGAACACAGTTCGAGACTTCAAATTCCAGCCAAAACACACTGTCTGCGGCTAGTCAGTTGTGCATTTTCAATGTTCTAAATTTCATACATCTTTAGATCTGTATTCGAAATCACATATTTTCAAAGACTTCCGAGATTGCTTATTCATGATTGTATCGGTGTGTTTCGATATCACGTCTGCACGCAATGATGCGTAACACAGTAACAAATCGCAATTTGAATATAAATAGCTATTCTTGGTTTTCAGCCACGGGCACGTCACACAAGTAAAAAATATAAAATTATCGACCATTCAATAGATAAAGTCAAGATGGACGGGCGGGACGTCATATTCACATCCCGGTAAAACAAAAGTGGCTACTTTAGTATGCAATCTTCAAGAAGCGCGACATCTTGAGTTCGCATCTTAAACGTAACCCCAAATCGTTGTGTAGTAAAAGATTACGATCAACTATCCAATATCGATTCAAACCAGTGGAAAAGATTTGCATCTTGGCATCGCAAAACATTCAATCCTGAGGATACCTTTAGCAAACGCCACACAAGTACACGTAGACGCTTATTCTCCCTCTTTTACTTTCCGATGCGTTTTAATTGACGAAATAAGCTAACATTGTAGTATCTATACACTCTTGTTATTAGGCCATCGTAGCTTGATTAAAAATAAAACACAAACAGCGGAGATAAACATGGTAAACCAACGCATTTTATATAGACTTGACGTTTCGTATGCTAGGCAACATACATTTTCAAAAGTGACCGTTACAATTTTTGAAAACTGTTTATATACTTTTAATACAGGGGTCTGGAACCGAGATTAAGAAAAACTATCTTAACAGTAAATATGTGAAAGGATACACCTTATTAATAAAGCAACAACTTCTCACTACTAATAAAAAACCGCTCTCAGAAGTCTAAAGTCATTTATAAGGCCGGTTGCTGGGACTGCACTGATTTTTACATCGGTAAGACAAAAAGAAGACTTCATGACAGGAAAACTGAACATTTCAAGGCCCTCGCTGAAAATGACCACGCATCAGCTATTGCTGATCACGTTAAAACCACTGGACACAACATCAAGTGGGATCATTTTGACATTTTAGCGTCGGGCAAAACCGATTATCATTGCAAAATCAAGGAAACCTTATTTATCCAAGAGCTTAAGCCAGCCTTTAATGTAAACATTAGTAGTGAGAAGTTGTTGCTTTATTAATAAGGTGTATCCTTTTACATATTGACTGTTAAGATAGTTTTTCTTAATCTCGGTTCCAGACCCCTGTATTAAAAGTATATAAACAGTTTTCAAAAATTGTAACGGTCACTTTTGAAAATGTATGTTGCCTAGCATACGAAACGTCAAGTCTATATAAAATGCGTTGGTTTACCATGTTTATCTCCGCTGTTTGTGTTTTATTGTAGTATCTATATACTTACATTCTGGAAATTCTTCTTCTCCAAAGTCAAACTTTACATCGTCACCGATTAGTAGGAAAGGAGCCCAGTGCTTCATGTTGCAAAACCTCTCTGAAACTTGAAGAGATTTCATAGCGTGATAAACAGCAACACATGTGCTTTTTCCTTCTCTTAGCTTTCGGTAGAAGCTTGTCATGAACTCCATGGTGGCCTCATCATCAATTTCCCATAGTGATACTAAAACAGAACGAGCACCAGCACACAGGAAGGCCCGTGCTATGCCGACCACACCCTCGGACTCTAACACCTCTCCTCGACCACTATAAGGGCAACTTAAGACCACAAGGCTAGCTCGAAGACGCACTTCTTGCACATCTGATATTTTAGCATGTAGCGTTCTTTCCCCGGGAATGCAGTCTTCCAGCCAGGACTTGGAGCAAGGGTAATTTCTCCAGTTTTCTTATCTCCATGAGCAGCAATGTGAACCAAACCAACTGACGTTAAACGGTTCAGCACCGCAGCTTTGGTTGCCTCATTTCCGACGAGTGGTGGGGTCTTAAGAAGTTTGCCAATCATTTGTACTTCTTTTCTTGCACAGGGCAACTCACATAAAGGCTTTCGAATTGCTTTGGTACATGGATCTCCTACTAAAAGTGCCCCACGCCTACTGTGGAAGTCCGCAGGTACATCTGCCAGCAGCTTTAAACTTGTCAGCGAGGGAACCGTGCGGATTCTGATAGATTTGCTTAGTGCGGACCATGGAGCCAAGCACAACAGATCATCTGGGACCACGATTAGCTCGTCACTTTGGAGCAGATCCAAAATGGGACTAATAATTAAGTCATGCAATTGCTGTAAAGGGTTCTCGGCACACTTGGATGGCCCATTACTTTCTTCATTGCCTTCTCCAGTGGATGGCAGACGACTACTGAGGTCGTCCAGTGTGCGATTCTCACATCTAACACCGACACCAGCTCCAATTTCTTTTAAAGCGGCCTCTAGCAAGATGGAAATTGCATCTTCATCTTTATTCTCGCCTCTGATTTTCCCGCAACGAAACGTAACTTCGTTGCCTCTTTCTAGAAACCAAATATTCACTGTCTCTCCTGCTGTAGCAAGAAAAGCTACTGGCGTAGACACTTCTCTTAAGACGTAAGAAATTGTCTCTTTCGTGTCAAGTTCCGATGATAGACGAGCGCTCAGGCCGTATTGCATCTTCAAGGCATCCATAAAACCCTGAGCTCGTCCATGTTCAGCAGCACACAAGGCTTCATAACTATTTCCCACTTTTAAGAATGCCCTCCACAACATAGTATAAACATTGTGATAGAGTTCACGAAAGCTTAATTTCCATGTCTCCTCAGATTGAAGTCTTCCTCTTATGTTATTCAACACTTGTACGCTAGACTGGTACAATCCAATAGCTTTAAGAACATCGCCTAAGTCGTAATAAGCATTGCCGAGATTGCCATAGGCACCACCTTCTCCTGCTCGATCGCCCACTTCTTTGGCAATCTGTAAATGTAGCCCATGGTACTCTATCGCCTTGTGGAAGTCACCAAGGGACCGATAAGTATTGCCGAGATTGCCATAGGCACCACCTTCTCCTGCTCGATCACCCACTTCTTTGGCAATCTGTAAATGTAGCCCATGGTACTCTACCGCCTTTTGGAAGTCACCAAGTGACCGATAAGCATTCCCGAGATTGCCATGGGCACCACCTTCTCCTGCTCGATCGCCCACTTCTTTGGCAATCTGTAAATGTAGCCCATGGTACTCTATCGCCTTTTGGAAGTTACCAAGTGACTGATAAGCATTGCCAAGATTGCCAAAGGCACGCCCTTCTCCTGCTTGATCGCCCACTTCTTTGGCAATCTGTAAATATAGCCCATTGTACTCTATCGCCTTTTGGAAGTCACCAAGTGACTGATAAGCATTGCCGAGATTGCCAAAGGCACGCCCTTCTCCTACTCGATCGCATACTTCTTTGGCAATCTGTAAATGTAGCCCATGGTACTCTATCGCCTTTTGGAAGTCACCAAGGGACCGATAAGCACTGCCGAGATTGCCATAGGCACGCCCTTCTCCTGCTCGATCGCCCACTTCTTTGGCAATCTGTAAATGTAGCCTATGGTACTCTATCGCCTTTTGGAAGTCACCAAGTGCCTGATAAGCATTGCCGAGATTGCCAAAGGCACCACCTTCTCCTCCTCGATCGCCCACTTCTTTGGCAATCTGTAAATGTAGCCCATGGTACTCTATCGCCTTTTGGAAGTCACCAAGTGACTGATAAGTATTCCCGAGATTGCCATAGGCACCACCTTCTCCTGCTCGATCGCCCACTTCTTTGGCAATCTGTAAATGTAGCCCATGGTACTCTATCGCCTTTTGGAAGTCACCAAGTGACCGATAAGCATTGCCGAGATTGCCATAGGCACGCCCTTCTCCTGCTCGATCGCCCACTTCTTTGGCAATCTGTAAATGTAGCCCATGGTACTCTATCGCCTTATGGAAGTCACCAAGTGACTGATAAGTATTCCCGAGATTGCCATAGGCACCACCTTCTCCTGCTCGATCGCATACTTCTTTGGCAATCTGTAAATGTAGCCCATGGTACTCTATCGCCTTTTGGAAGTCACCAAGTGACCGATAAGCATTGCCGAGATTGCCATAGGCACGCCCTTCTCCTGCTCGATCGCCCACTTCTTTGGCAATCTGTAAATGTAGCCCATGGTACTCTATCGCCTTTTGGAAGTCACCAAGTGACTGATAAGTATTCCCGAGATTGCCATAGGCACCACCTTCTCCTGCTCGATCGCCCACTTCTTTGGCAATCTTTAAATGTAGCCCATGGTACTCTATCGCCTTTTGGAAGTCACCAAGTGACTGATAAGCATTGCCGAGATTGCCATAGGCACGCCCTTCTCCTGCTCGATCGCCCACTTCTTTGGCAATCTGTAAATGTAGCCCATTGTACTCTATCGCCTTTTGGAAGTCACCAAGTGACTGATAAGTATTCCCGAGATTGCCATAGGCACCACCTTCTCCTGCTCGATCGCCCACTTCTTTGGCAATCTGTAAATGTAGCCCATGGTACTCTATCGCCTTTTGGAAGTCACCAAGTGACCGATAAGCATTGCCGAGATTGCCATAGGCACGCCCTTCTCCTGCTCGATCGCCCACTTCTTTGGCAATCTGTAAATAAAGCCCATGGTACTCTATCGCCTTTTGGAAGTCCCCAAGTGACCGATAAGCATTGCCGAGATTGCCAAAGGCACCACCTTCTCCTCTTCGATCGCCCACTTCTTTGGCAATCTGTAAATGTAGTCCATGGTACTCTATCGCCTTTTGGAAGTCACCAAGTGACTGATAAGCATTGCCGAGATTGCCAAAGGCACGCCCTTCTCCTGCTCGATCGCCCACTTCTTTGGCAATCTGTAAATGTAGCCCATGGTACTCTATCGCCTTTTGGAAGTCACCAAGTGCCTGATAAGCATTGCCGAGATTGCCAAAGGCACCACCTTCTCCTGCTCGATCGCCCACTTCTTTGGCAATCTGTAAATGTAGCCCATGGTACTCTATCGCCTTGTGGAAGTCCCCAAGTGACCGATAAGCATTGCCAAGATTGCCAAAGGCACCACCTTCTCCTCTTCGATCGCCCACTTCTTTGGCAATCTGTAAATGTAGTCCATGGTACTCTATCGCCTTTTGGAAGTCACCAAGTGACTGATAAGCATTGCCGAGATTGCCATAGGCGCGCCCTTTACTTGAACGATCGCCGTTTCTTTTGGCAAGATTCAGTCGTTTTTCTAGTTGTTCTAAGACGTTTTTCTTTAGATCGGCCATTTACATCTTGGAGTGCCTGTGAAAAGATTGTTTTCTTGTTAAAGTAAATTATAGGACTCACCGCTAAGCAATATATTGTTTAGGGTTAGCTGGCATTTGGGGGAAACATGCAGTGCATAACAAAACATGAATATCGTCCTAGTCATACACGTTAAAGGAATATAATAAATGATCAGATAAATAAATGAATTGAATGAAATATGTGTGGGACAGAAAGCCTAGTGATGAGAGGACAAAATGTACATCATTGTTGGTAATGATAGAAAGAGACGGTATAGGTTCGGAGATTTCAGTCGAGATGAATTCCTCAATTCCCGGCCCTAAAAGTTTAGATTTTTCTGCTGAAGGCGTATATTGCTAATAGGTGGTACAGGTAGGCTTTCATAGATTGTGCTCCTAAAAGAAGCATATTGTCCTGAAATTGAGCCAAAGATGATGCTACTTTTTTTGGAAATATGCTACTATTGGCACAAATCACACAACATTTCGGTCAATCGTTGATAACCTGAGTCAAGCCTTCGGCATTAACAGATTTTTCACAAATGTCAGGCCACTGGCTGGTAGAAAAAACCTTTTTAGGATAACCGAAAATATGGTTCTCTATTCAAGTTAGAAACGAAGCAACACCTTTCGTGACTACTTTGTCCAGGCATTTTAACGGTGAACTTCGCATTAATCCGTTGTCGAGACCTTCCGCCATAAAGGCTTCAGATTTTATTTCGTCGCCAAAGTTACTTGTAACACACGCGAAAACTGTGGAAGTCACTTGTGCAAGCGCCTTCCTCTCCCTCACATCAATGCAAAATTGGTGAAAGGCCCAGAGAAAGACGAAACATCACTATTGGTCAGAATTAATTAAATCTCAATCATGGACCTAATTTAGTTTTTTGTAATTCCCATTTCGAGCGACCTATGGAAGATGAAGTAGGCGTACTAGAAATTGAACTTTTTATGGGTGTACAGCCGAGGAGTTTCGAGCGCCTGGGTCCAAATGAAGAGGCTGCTGAGAGAGGAAAGGATCGAATCTTGCGCCACCGCTACAATCTCACCAACGAAGAAAGGTGAACGTCTAGGAGTCATACATATCTTTTCTGCGGCATCGGCCGCTGTGTGAAAATAATGACCTTTCATATTGATTCACTCTTATCGTAACTGCAGCAACTACTCACAATCAATGACAGATATATACATAGTAAAACATAAAGTAGGGTATCCATGAAACTTACATTACTAAGTAGATCACTAATCTACGACATCAAAAGCTATGTCATTCTTACTTTTTATTCACATACACTTATCTGCTAAAATACAACAAAAACTAATCTGGTGATAGTTTTTGGAAGAATCCAACATTTGTGCGACAGTGATGTTCATTACAGAATTGTCAGTGATAATGTAGAAAAGGCAAGTTGTATGTTTATGGCATTCCAAAAAGAGGCTGCTATGGCACAGGACCAGTAGAGATGGACTCTTTGGTTCTTCTCTGCAGAAAAAGCAGCATGAGTCTCTTGCTTTTAGTACAATAACGAGCTTGAAAGTAGCTGTAATTAACGACGTTAATAACTTATTTAACTTCCCTTTGTTTTGATAACGTAGTCACTTAATGTAAACTTACGCTGAAAGGTATCCATAAATTATTTCTTCTTAAGAACTTTTTCTCGCTACGGTTTGTGTGATCCCAAAGTGATGCAATCCATCTGTGAATGTATTGATCCTATCGTTAAAGTATTGTGCAAAATGTGCCTTGATTTGCATTGTCTTCATGGGGGTACAAACAGACTTTTAATTTACTGGACATGGTATGTGGTTTGTGTTTCACTTGTCTTCCATTTTTGCAAGTATATAAAGGAAAGTTACCCGGTCTGTTCTAACTAGGACGTTTTCCTTTTTTTCAGATTGTGATTGATTTGTTATTGTCCAAGAAAGGTACGCTTTATCTTGGCCTACATAAATGATTAGCATAACATTTTGTCTGTGTGGGAACTGCCATCGGATGGAGCGAGAAGAAGAGAATATCTGCGGTAAGGAGTTCGATGTAGTTTTGCCGAAACATTTAAGGCTGAACACCTCTCAGCCGTTTGCCTGAATTACTGGGTTTTACAGGTTGCCTGGCTGCAATATAGGCAACAGCATGGTAACGCGGCACTGGAACGAGGAAGCCTAGCACAAGAAGAGTAGGTTCGCGCATTGACTACCGGCATGTGGTAGGGTGGTGCTGGGGATCATTAGGAAAGAAAATATAGAGTTCCTTTACCTTCTTGGCTGGGAGCTGCATCAGGGAACATTTGCATGACCCTGCGAGACTAGAGGACGATATGTCCTTCACAGGTTTTCATTACACAGATGAGTAGATTTGCTCCAAGTCACTTTATTTACAAAAAAGTGATTCTCTTGAAATTCCATGGCTCTAGAACTGATGACAGGACAGCAATTCACAGGTGGATTAGATAGGTCCAAGTGGATGTATAAGCAATGACTTAAATGCATGAATTCTGCCAACAGACATTGTCTTCTAGGATTTGCTTGCGTGCAATCAAATTATGTGACGTAGAACAAGTCTACCAGATACTTAAGTACTGGACAAACTGATTACGTTTGTCTCAATTTACTTAGCAGAAACACCCTCTTATTTCTAAGGGCCTTTATTAATGTGGAATATAGTTTCGTTTACTGTCACGTTTCATACATTTTGAAACTGAACATTGGAAATTCATCTAAGGTGTGCTACAACATTTCACCCCTCATTTTTCAGTCTTATTGGTAAGCAACAAGTTTTGCACCTCTTTGTATGCACCTCACTTGTTTCCCGACCGACCTACATGTGTGGCTGGTGATCAACTGAACGACACATTGACATTTATTAAGTGCATCCATCAAGTAATCGATCAATCAATCAATCAGCTAGTGAATCTAATAGCAAACTGGTCAATATAACCCTATCTATCTATCTATCTATCTATCTATCTCTCTATCTATCAGAAAATATATAAATTCTTCTGCCAATCAGTGAAGCACGGAATTTATTTAACCCGCGGCTGTCTATTTCATAAAAATGGAGAGGCTGTATCTACTGACAAAGGCCTCTACTGCTTCATCTCGTCATCCCTTCGTTATTCCTTTGTGCAGAAGGACGTGTATGACTTCAGTGCCGTTGAGTTTTGTTCATAGGACGGAAGCATTCCCATGACTGTGTTGAAGCAATACCCTACAAACATAAGCTTAATTAGTTATCTGCCGATTGATGGCCCTAGAATCCCGTCCGAGGATTCCATAAATAATATATGGATAATTTAACTGTGCTCATTGTTGGGGCCCTTTATTATTAATTAATTTACTGAATTATTGATTACTTTGGTTGCTTTATGGGAATTTTGTCGCTGGGTTTGGTTGGTGTGAATATTCTGAATGTACACACTTTAAGGTGCACCTAGCCCTGAAATATTTTTTCGCTGAAATAAATGTTTGCACCTGTTTAAAACGCACAGTGCCTTTTAGCTCCTTAGAAAACCAAATTTAACCATCATCTGTTTCACTACCGAGCTAGAAAGGGCATGGGTCTATTCCTGGTTTGACGTCACAAACTGATTTGTATCACGGTAGGTTTTTGTAAACATGTATGCAAAGCATTGCCGTCAAACCGTAATAGAACCCTTCTGACTCGGTCGTGTAACAAATGATACTTTGTCGTGATAGTTTGTCGTCACGTTTTGAATCCCAGAGAAAAGTCCAAAACTTGACTACCCGTCTTCCCTATCCCAAAGGCAGTTCAAGAGCTCCTGTTGATTTGGCCTCCACTGCTGTATAATTACAGGATTGACATAACAGCTGGTGTGATGATAGAAGGTGTGCTCTGAGATGCTAGAATCGAACATTACGGCTAGCACAACTCCTTTCAGGGATTTAAAACAATTATTTCTACCCTTCTGGCTGTTTAGTTATTTAACTTGTCTACTTATTTATTGATCATTTTTTGGTGTCAATTGACTATGTGGCATGAATATGTAAATGATCATCACAGTAATGAAAATAAAACCTGAAGAAAATTCAGGCTTGTAAGGGATTCGAACTCATGGCCTTCTACAAAGTTCAAATATATGATCTTTATATTCATCTTTCCGGCCTCAAAGAATCAAATAAAATCTGCTTTCATTGCTAATGTCCTCAACTGGTTCCTCAACGGCCTCAACAGAATCGTGTTCCTCGTCTTCAATGGCATTCCCCTGAGTATTCCTAAATTGGCCGAGTCGGTTGGTATTAACTTCAAGGCCGGTAGACTCCAAATGAGGTCACCATTGTCAAACAATACCTTTTTGTTTGGTGATATTCGAATGCTTAAGTATTGATTAAGTGACAAGAGGATCTATTAGTCTTAAGAGCACTTAACGAGATAAGAATTTATATCCTTATTTGCATGTTAGTATGTATATTACCTGAGTTCTCCCTTGTTGGCCTTAGTTGCTTCAACATAGTACGTGTTTCACCTTCAGTGGCGTCCCAGGACGGCACCTCTTCCGCGTCTCGTTTACGCAGCCGGTCAAACTCCGTTTCTAGCTGTTTTAAAATTAGATTACTGTGAGTAACAGTGGTTGATTTAAAGAGAGGGACATGACTAAACAAAACTGATTATAGCATTCCAAACGTCCGACATATCTCACAAGGTGTGCAGTAAGTTTTTCTGGGGCTCAGTGTCATCAACGTTCCAAAGTCATCACACTTAATTCCTCTGTCGTGTTTAGGTCTCTGTTATGGATGCGTCTAGTTGCTCAGGTGTTGGAGTAACTTAAATCATGCTGGTTTTTAATACGGATTTTGAAGAAAACCCATCCATCGTAACGGTCAGCTGCAAAATGATTGCTACATAAGCGGGCAGTACCAGGAATCCAGTCGTCATATCTTTCCGCTAGTACAAATGCTATCCACTTGCGGCTCACCATCTACGCCTGGAAGCTGGTGTAGACTAACTTTCGCTGCGTTTGTGTTATCGCGGAACATTAGGGCACAATGCTTAAAAAGTCCTCAAGGCATGCTCATTCATTCATGCTCATTCATCGGCAAAGTGCTATCCTGCATAACGTCGTGAACATTGCCACCTCACAGGTCATTCGGTGGATTCCAGTAAAAAAAAAAAGTTCTTGCCACGGAAAGTAACACTTTCAAACGCCGCATAAGGGAGGCAATTGAGATAAGATTACGTAAGCCCGCCTTGAACAGAGACAATGGGTTCGAATTAGCCAGAATCTATGACACCATCTTAGCTCCCTCGGGTCCATTATATAACCCTTCTTAACTTTCAAATTTACATTGTGGCTGACGAAGTTCGGTTGATCCGAACGAAATATTCCACTTCTTTTTTGTCTTTTTTTAAGTCTTTTAATTGCGCTCTGAGTACAGGAAAATTTTTTTATATTTTTTTATGATTTAAAATCATGATTCCAGAGCAGGAAAACAATATTTTTGATTCTACTATCCTGCAGTTCTTTGTTCTCTGCTGCTATACATGCTTCAATTATACTTGTTTCTTTCATGTTTTCATGTAAGGAATTTTTCCCGGCAGACAAAAGTTCGATAGGAATCCTAATCAACGAGGAAAAGAGAGGGGCGGCCGAGCAGCTGGAAGCGACGACGAAAATTACCTTTTGACGAAAAAAAATGACAAAACCCTCGTCGGGGGTGCTCGTGGCTGTTGTTGCCCAATTGGGAAGTTACCCAATTGGGACTTTACCTGCTGACCAAGCAGGTGGTCGCGGCTGCCGAAGCAGCCGTTAAGCACACTTGCGTGTGACTGAGCACCCCCAGCTATTCACTTGCGCCCCAGCGCGTGGCCGAAACCACCTTTGGTCGGCCCGGTGAAAATGACTCCCTAGTGCCAGGTAATGAAAGACACGCATTGAGCTCTATACGGATTCAGAGGTGGCCATCCTCACCTCCCAGTGCTCGGCGATTATTCACTGGTGAGAGTATTAAGTCACTTGCCTATTTATAATTTAAGGCCGTATATGCCTAATAGTAGTGGGAGGCGAATATCTGTCACTGCGCTGATGCGCATGCGCCTCAAAGCAATCCAAGAAAGGAACGAGGAATTACGGACCAGAAAGTGAAGCTGACACACACAAGTGTTGCCTGGGCACTTGCCCAATAGGTGCGCTTCTGCTAACCCGAACAAAGTAAGAAGACAAAGGCACAAGTTTAACGACCAAGTCGAAGGATGTTTTGAGTGGGACATCAGTCATCCAATATGGCGGACCTGCGAATAGAGAATCGGGCCGTGGCATGAGTTCACTTCTTTCCCTTATAGGATTTGAAAAGAAGCTCGAGTTGCCAGAATGTATGTTCCTTTTCCCGCGAGATAGATCTTAACAATTCGAGGATCTATGGAAACGACGTTGAACTGATCGAATTGTGCAAAGACTGAGGATTTACTCAAGTCAACAGAAAAAAGTATGAGTTGATACTGGTTTATTCTCGATGCCAGGGTAGGTCATCAGTCGTCATTTAACATCTACCTAAAGAGAGTTATGTTCTCAGGAGTATAACATCGATGGCCTAAACGTTTTCCTGAAGGTGGTGCCTGCCTTTGTTTGCACATTCCCTTTCATGTTGAAGTAAGCCCTGTTTTAGATTGGCGAGTGATAGGAATCCAAAAGGAAACTTTGGAATAACCATGCATAATTAGACATTATTATTAACTGTTATTGTAAGCGCTTATAATACAAATGCGTGTCAATATAATACCGTATTTTCAAGATTAGAGCTTTAAATAAGCCCTAAAAATGTGTTCTTAATAATTTTCTTTTTGGAATGTTGAATATTTAGTAATGCAGCCCTTGCACTTTAAATTGCTGAGATCTGGGATTTTGTTTCCCCGCATATATAGTCATCTCCCTACTGCAAAAATACCTACTGTATTTATTACAGGGTTTGGTGGTCGATAAACACGCACAACTATCCTTCTGAACTCAACATTTAATGGTGCATCGTTTTCCATCCAGAACAACTCTCAATGACTAAACATACGCACGAGGTTACAATTAATATAACCCCCTCTAGGGAGGTAGCACAAAACAATGTAACTGTCACGCAATCACAGTTCAGTCCGCCACAAGGGCATCACTCATAAAATTTCAAGACTGTGAGACCATTCTATAATGCACAGAACTTACACCTGCACACTAATAATAAAGAAGCCCAGAATTATCTCCTCGCCCTAATCACTATCCAAAGTACTTTTTAGATTGAGGAGAAACTGTTTGGCTTAGTCACTAATCAGTAAAGCTGTGACCTGTACTTGTGACCTGTACTTTAGACCCGCTAACCTCTGAATAGAGTGCTACAAGTAAGTTTCTGAGGATGAAATTGTTTCACTTTTTCTCACAGCAAAGGTAACAGCTATTACCTTTAAAGGGGTGCTGTTGATCATGTTTTGAGACATAAGAAATGTCACACTGAGTGTAGAATTTTACTTTCTGTCACTGGCACTATTTTCCTACCAGCTATAAGCTATAATGCACTTTTTTCAGTGCTTTTCATAAATAAAGTATTTTTAAGTGCATTCATCTTGTATTTTGTACCTTGTCTAGCCTTGCTTTGCCTTACTTGATTTAGGTTGTTTACCATTTACATGAGAAAACCGGTTGGTTGACCGTTGCAGTAAATGGTACGCAACACCCAAATGAAAATTTCCATGGGACACGTGTGTTCCATTTACACAAGCATTCCCAACGGTCTTATTGGAGCCGAAAGGCCTAGAACTGGTAGAAATGAGCAAATGGAACGCACATTTCCGTTTGGAAATTCTGTTTGGGAATTTTGGACTACCTTTCAAGAAATTCCGTTTCACCCAGAAATTATTATTATTATTATTATTATTATTATTATTATTATTATTATTATTGAGGATGAATATATGAAAATCATATATTTGAACTGTGGATTAATGATTAAATATGTGACTGATCATCGCAGTTATGAACACTACTTAAGCAGTAGTGAAAAAAAAGCCTGAAAAAAATTCACGATTGTACGGGATTTGAACCCACGACCTCTGCGATACCGGTGCAGCGCTCTACTGACTGAGCTAAAAAGCCATCTGGGAGCTGGTCATTTTGTTGGTTCGTAATATACCCGTGAGTGGTGAATAAATGAGAATGAATATATGAAAATTATATATTTGAACTGCGGATTAATGATTAATTAGTTATGTTACTGATCATAGCAGTTATGAACACTACTTAAGCAGTAGTGAAAAAAAAAGCAGAAGAAGCTATGCAGTTCCTAAGAATATACCAGTTTAACATTTAAGCTTATGGTTTGGATAATTTCTGCATAATTATGTTAAAATATAAAATATAAAACTAATAACCATTACTTAAATTGCACCCCTGATGCATTTTCTCCTCACTCTTCTTCATATATTTCACATGGTACCAGTTGGGATAAGTAAAGACTTAAAGAAGTAAAGACGTTTTCTCACTTGTGATCATTTCCTTCATTCTCTATAGTTACTTTGCTGGGAGAATTTTGGCCCTGGTCACTACTGGGAATTAAAGGATTAAAAGGAAAGGCAACTAGATATACTTTCTACAAAAAGCATCTCTAAGGAGTAACAAGACAATTAAGATTACTCCTAATTAGGTTGTTTGAGAAACATCCCAGCTGTCACTTAAATACAAGAGTCCCACACAGGGTATTGTGGTCAACTAGAAAGCCTTCACTACTTCACTACCCATACTGTAATTACTTTATCCTGTAATCATCTGTTGTGACTATACTTTTCTTTCTATGCTAATTTTATGTAAATAAAATTATTGTTTGAATTGATCAGAGGCTGTATTTATATGTAATTCCCTATTTCTCTTCCTAGTTGAAAACAGGGGTGGATCAAGGCTTGCATTAATAATTATTTCAGCTTCTGATGGTGATGTAAATAGCACCCAGGTGTTTAATGATCACATTCTTCACGATTAACCCAATTGATTTGTGACAGTGGTTTCTTCGTCATTTTTGGTTTTCTCTAGCTTCCCATACTGCACAATTGTCTTCACAGAACTAACTTGGACCTAAGGTCAAATCTC
>JAEMWC010000008.1:227500-240000 GCA_016490735.1 Pachyseris speciosa
TTAAAAGAAGAATTCGAAGTTATAAAACAGGGCATGTACTAAAACCCGAAACAACGAAACGAAACCACCGAAACCACCGAAACGAAACAACCGAAACGAAACCACCGAAACAAGCGAAACGACCGAAACGAAACGACCGAAACAAATAAAAATAAATAAATAAAAAAGTTAAAAAACAAAACAGCCTTGATCTCTGGCACGTTACTATGGCAGCCTGATCTCGTACCCAGATCCTGCTCTTTAGCCACATGTGTCCTTGTAATTCACAATCTCCTTCCCTACTATGCAGTTTAAACGTAGTCTCAGGGAGACAAGTAGCGATACTGACTGAGACGTTATCAGTGAATACTTCTTTCCCTAACTTTTCAATTATTTTCCTTTCTTTTCTTTTCCCATCTGCTTTGGTCGGTGCTCCGCCCTAAAAATACATAAAAAAATACGAAACCATTTTTTTTTATAAAGTCCTAAATGTAAGATAATTCTGTCTTTTACTGGCTCGTGGCTTCGTTTCGTTCGTTTCGCTTGTTTCGGTGGTTTCGTTTCGGTCGTTTCGGTGGTTTCGTTTCGCTGGTTTCGGTGGTTTCGTTTCGTTGTTTCGGGTTTTAGTACATGCCATAAAACAGTCTTCCCAATGGTAATTATCCTCTCCACTTTAAAACATTGGTTTCATTTAATTATTATTTGTCTTTGCTCTCTATCTTAGATAAAATCGTACATAGCAATGAGGTTGCCCAGTCGCCAAGATAAGGCTCTCAATGATGATTACGAAGACATGATTTAGAGAAAGGGAAACAATAGGTTTTGAACGGTGGATCGTACTAGTTAACTCATGCTCCAGCTAGCTGATGCTGGAAAAATTCTGATACATTAGACCGTTTGCACCGCATAACACAGGATAACAAGAAATTCTCAAAGAATTTGTAAGCGGCCTTTTTGACAATCCGAGCCAGATCAATACATAGGATATAGTTCCAGTCGATCGTAATTCAGTGTTTGTTGAAGTTTGCATAACAGACGATTCGCGACTCCGAATGATTAAGACGTTTAAATTTCGATGTGCTATGTACGGAATGTTTACTGGCTTAGAGGTTTAGTGCGTTCTCTTCGTACAGTAGCAGTGCGGCCAGTGGTTCAATTCCTCACGTTATCAAGTTCTTTCTTTTCTTTGATCTGTTTTTTTTTTTTTTTTTTTTTTTCCTTTTCACTTGATTTTCTTTTTCCTTTTGTCATCGCTTAAATTGTAAGCTGGTTTTGCAATTTAACACGGAAAATAGTGAACCGATTCCATGGATATTCACTACTCGAAATACCAACGCCAACTTCCGATTAAGCTTGACAAAACACTGGCACTTCGATTTAACAATTTGAAAGAAAGCGAAGAATTTGGTATAAACCGGCGTCTTAGATCCGTTGGCCAGTTTCTCGAAGATAACCAATATCTCCAACAGTGAAAAGAAAAGCTACGTTCAAACAACGCCACGCGTTGTTGGTTTGACTTCCGGTATTGCACCATCACTAGTACTCAGTCCACCACTCGGTCAATACTTGTTTAGCATCAAAAACCGGGTCAAGAAACGCTCTAATAAATTCGTTTCCTATAAGAGGTACGTTGGAGGAATTCAATTCTGACTAAACATTTCTTTTAGAAAGGCTTTCGCGATTTCTTACTCTGACCCCTAAATAAATATTTTTGTGCAAGAGCCTTTCAATTTGCGTGAATTAGTCGACCGTGAACTAACACGATACATCGCTTCGTATTCTATGGCCCCTTCTTTTTCTTAAGAATAACGAACAGTTCAATCTTGAAATACACAATAGTTTGCTCTCTCTTGTGGTGTAAAAGTTAATCCTTAACAAGAAAATACAACGTGAGTACGATACTTTTCAAGTTCGGGTAAAGTTGTATACCAACCTGTATACTGGAAACGCATTTAAAGCCGTGGTCGTATGCTAAAATTGCTACTCACTCGTAGAGAAATGGCAGTTTTATTTTACGGTCAACGCAGAAATGGTTTCGGAATTCGAATAGCACAAAGATATAAAAATTATTGTAAAGCGATAAGTATAAAGCGAGATACAAATTTTTCTACAAACAACAAAATTCACTGAACAATTTAATGAGATGTTTGAGGTTACGCTAATTTTAACACGTCCAAAAATAACTCGTTTTGAATATTTAATAAGCTGTTTGCGGTTTAGCTACGCATGAAGGTATAAAAGTTAGCTAATTCGTAACGAATTGTTACACCTGAAGAATATAACAGGTAAAAAATGTTATCTATCTGTCTAACGTGTATTCGGCGTTAAACAAATTATTTTTGAAGATCTTTAATATTCTTTGCGTGTTTTGTGCGGTTTGGTTTATCAAGCTATAACTTAATTTTTCTTGCGATTCAGTCAAACCTTTTCAATATGTTGCTGAAAACCGATCAAAAGAAACGCTCTCAATTAAATTACTTTGCTATGAAATGTATATTGAAGTAATTCAATTCCGGCTAAACATTTCTTTTGCAAAGGCTTTAACGATTCGTGACTTTGGTGACCACTCACGTTAATTATTACAAAATTCTCTAGAGAAGGTAGTTGATGAGCAAGTGGCGCAATCGGATAAGGTGCAGACTTTGGGCGATGATATCTGAGGGTCGCGCGTTTCAAGTCCTATCTCTGGAGAGTAAACAGGTTATTTATTTACTTGTCATCGTTTCTTCCCCTGGCCGAGAGGGGTACGGGACAAGTGACGGACGAAACGACGAGAAAAAAAAAAAGGGTAATGCAAGAAGCGGTTCGTTGCTAAGCGACGGCCGCTTAATGAAACGTGTAACACGTGATAAAGAAAGTACGGCTCATTACAAAATAATGAAAAATCTACAACATGCAGAATTTAGTACTGTATATTAACTGCAGATCAGCATTAATCATGCATCATGTGAAGTTATGGCGTGAACTAATATTAAGTAACACAATTAGACTTGCTATACCGCGCAATGCTCAGGTTAAACCATCAAAGCACGATTAGTACAGTGTATAACCCAACATGCGAGAGAATCAGGTGATATGGCATTTGTAAACTGAGATCCTCTACACTGGCTTAGCATCTCCAGAAAAAAGCGGTACGTTCCTCGTGTAAAACATTTTATTCGTTAAATGGGCACAGTGAAATTGTTAGCCAATATCTGTAAAAACTTGTTCATAATAAACAAAGCCTACTGCTGCATATCCAGTGTTTTATTTATTGGTGAATGTACAATGACTTCGATTAAACTTAGCAGCGGCCTTATCATTTGAGTAACAACTCTGAAAGCCGAAACTTAACAAAGAAATAGAGTTACTCGCATCGGTTATTCCTCAGTCTTTGTGACGTGTAAATGGGGTGGGTTGGTAGTTAAACAACGCGCATGAAGGCTTAAAAGCAGGCAATATAACTGTTTGTCATCTCAAATTCACAATTTACAAAGAACTACTTATCACTTACTTTGTAACGAAACTCTGTTGTTGCTCTTGACAAATCCTGTTTATCTGAACCACCTGAAAAAAAAATATAAGAAATTAACTATTTTAATAAACGTCCTATTGTAACCTTTATAGTCATCAATTGGACGGTTCGGCAGCGACTTAAACATAATTAATGCAGATCAGCATTAATCATGCATCATGTGAAGTTATGGCGTGAACTAATATTAAGTAACACAATTAGACTTGCTATACCGCGCAATGCTCAGGTTAAACCATCAAAGCACGATCAGTACAGTGTATAACCCAACATGCGAGAGAATCAGGTGATATGGCATTTGTAAACTGAGATCCTTTAACCTTTATAGTCATCAATTGGACGGTTCGGCAGCGACTTAAACATAATTAATGCAGTGCTGAGGGAACCCCAGTATTTCCAGGTCTCAACACAGTTAAATCGTTTAGGATGAAAATTAAAGGTAGGCAGTGAAAGGAGAGCTAATATGGCTGCCGATTATCGCCATACATATTGTAACTAGTTTGAACCCATGCATCATCTATATCATAACTTGGTCAAGTAAAATATTCCTGAAATGGGACTGTTTAAGGACTCTGGCACTGATTGATGTTTCCACAACCTGCAGCTGACTGGAGGTCATTGATGAGTTTCCACTGATACCACTTTTGTCACTCAAATGTCCGCAGGTGTATTACTGGTAAAATTAGTCAGTTCGTCTATTGTTTATTTGTTGTTGATGTTGCCAGTATGACTTTTCTAAGCTGCAGGAAGTTGCTGGCAACTGGTCAGTGTTGCATTTCTGTTAGTGTCTCTTCTAATCCAGTAAACCAGTTTCCAATGCGATAAGTTGATTGGAACAAAAGCGAGTAATAATGGGAAAAGAAGCTCAATTCGCCCTTTGTATCCTGTGCCGTTCGCATTGACGCATTTTGTGGCCATCTTGAATTGAATGTTCGGTGATTTTGGTTGCTTCAGCTGAGCTGAGCTACTAGCACTGTAAACACACTTTTTTGCTTTTCGCGTCAAAAAGTCGCGATCCTCAGGTAGGTAAAGAAATTCGGCCAATACACATTACTAATCACTTAAGAAGTTGTCGGACTTCGTTATTATCATTCGACCACGCTATATACTGGGGACTATGAGGTAGGATACCATGTATGGTGGGTCATATTCATAAATCACCATTGCTTCCTTGATTGCTTTTCATTAAAATTAATGTCACCTAAAAAGTGAATACAATTCACCCCTGAAATGGATGCTATAACGCTGTAAATGGCATTGCCATTTTCTAAGTTAAGAAGCCTTGCGGCCCCTCACTTCTCGCAACAGCCTAATTTCCACTGAGAGTTTGACGCCTACTTCAAAACAATTTGAAACCTCTGAATTCAAAGACTTTCTTCCATTGAGGGAAACATACACACTGGAAAACATTGAAACACGTATCACCAAAGGCTGCCCAAGCGTACTACACTGTAAAAACTGACCAGTTATAGTAACCATTTAGAAAGGTTATTACCAATTCAAATAGGTTGTTTTAACCTAAAATCAACTGGTTAAATTTGGTAAACTATTTTAATTGGTAAGATCAACCTATTATTAGCAGTTAATTTGACCTTAAAAATAGGTTGTGATACCATATGGTCAAAATCACCATTGTTTAGGTCAATAGTTTCTAAGAGGTTATACCATTTTTTATAGCTCTTGTGACCAAACATACGACCAATATAGATTTAATTTTAAACAATATTATATCTGCACCAAGGTTCTAGAAATTGCATGATCAATGCCTTGATTTCAGAACAATGACTCATCACCCATACCACAAAGAACATTTTAGAGTGGTTTAACCTTACATTTAGTATTTATTGTAATTTTAGGAGTAGAAGGCGAAGAGCCACTTGTGGATGTACTTCTAATAAATCATTATTATTATTATTATTATTATTATTATTATTATTATTATTGTTGTTGTTGTTGTTGTTATTATTATTATTATTATTATTATCATCATTATTATGTCAACTGTAAATGGGAGCCCTATTGAACAAGACCATTAAACCATTCCCACAAACAAAAAATTCAATAAACATAATTATAGATTTTATTTCCTTGACAAAAAACGTTTTACAGTCACAGTCAAAATGGTTAACTGCACAGTACATGACATTCATTGCCCCAACTAAAAGTATCAATTCTAGTTATCTGGTATTATGAAACTTGGTGCAACAAACAAAACTTCATTTCTACCATATGGCTTTACAGAATGAATTGGCATGTAGGTTTCCAACAATTTTGGCCTTTTAAGTACAGTGCCAGGCCTAAGTTCCAATTTTCCTAGCATTTGTATCCTGAGCCATATTCCAACAGACAAATAACTGGCTCGAGAAATACAAAATGTTGTAATGTAATGTAATGTAATTCACTGAAGAAAGCCAAAAGGACAAAAAAGGCAATAACCTAAGAAATTTCTTGAGTATATAAAAGGGAAATTTAAATTACAGAGGATACAAATTATAAAGCAGAATTCATATGTGCACATTCTATCACAAATCAAAGGACTGAATAAACAGAAAAAGCACTGTAGTGCACGTAAGGTCGCTTTTTGGAAGTATGGAATACATTTTTGATCTACTTAAATAAACAACCAAGCAGTTTCTCTCGCTTACTGGTGATAGGTAAACGTCAGTCTCAATTCAGCTCAAGCTCAGTTAGTGGTTCGTTGTCACAACCAAATGTAATACACTTGAACTTCTTTGAGTTATCATAGACTCCATGAAATGATTCTTGGCCACTTTGTTGCACGACAAAGGTACTAAAACGAGTAAACAAAAGCGGACTGCAACTGCACCACAACCAACAACAGCCATGTTGGAATTCAGGACTCACGTCAGGAGACTGGAAATGAATGCTTTTGTTCAACGGCTTCACAATTGCGCGCTCACAGAAAAACCGTTAATAGTTCTGGCGGGCACACCGAGGCCCCGTCCACACTAATACGTTTTCGTTTGAAAACGCGAACTTTTTTATCCATTTTCGCCTTCCGTCCACACTAAAACGATCAAAAACGGAGGTTTTCGAAAACTCTCCCCAGAGTGGAGGTTTTTGAAAACGGAGTAGTGTGGACGGGCAAAAACGGAGGTCTTCGAAAACGGAGGTTTATGAAAACGCATCGGTGTCCACACTAATGCGCGTTTCTTATGAAAACGTATACTTTTTTATCCGTTTTCACCTTCCGTCCACACTAAAACGATCAAAAACGGAGGTGTGTGTTTTCGAAAACGGAGGTTTTCGACAACGCTCTCCAGAGTTGAGGTTTTTCAAAACGTAGTAGTGTGGACGGGTGAAAACGGAGGTTTTCAAAAACGGAGGTTTTCGAAAACGTATTAGTGTGGACGGGGCCCGAGTGGCGGGCGGTTGTTCAGACAAGATTTCCCCAGGATTTTTAAGTCTTTTGCACTTAAAATGATGGTTCACCAGCACAAGGGAATGCAGATGTGTGCTCTTTTGAAACAGGTAAGCTCTGGTTGAAATCAAATCACGCAAATTGTGATCGGCGATGTCAGATTACATGTAGTACGATGATGATGATGTTGATGATGATGATGATGATGATGATGATGATGATGATGATGATGATGATGATGATGATGATGATGATGATGATGATGATGATGATGATGATGATGATGATGATGAAATTTTATTAATGTGTCAAATTGATCTAGCTCCTAAGTGACAAGGAGCTAACTGGGGACACAGTATACCCAGAATAAAAGATTCAAAATATATAAAATGAGAATTACCTGGAAATATACTAATTGAAACTACAATAATTTAAGCTGTAACAAGACAAAAATCATCAAAATAAATGTGTCAACTGTCACAGAGCATACACGAACAGTGTTAGTAAATTAAATTATTGAGATCTATTTGTCTAATTCTATTTTTAAAAACTAGTAAGGTATCTGATCTTCTGACGTCGTTACTCAGTTTTGACCAGAGAACTGGTCCTAACTATCTAATGCTGTGTTTACCGAAATCTCGGTACCATAAAATCAGCATTCCTCAGAGCATAACCAGATGAGTTCAGACTAAAAAGGTCACTAATATACTTTGGACACAGGTGATGTTTCACCTTGTACATGAGTAAAGCCACATCCTGGAGCCGACGATTGCATAACGTTGGGAGATTGGCCATTTTTAGAAGAGTGTCATATGTTGCCGTTTTACTGCGGTAGACAGCTCGTAGTGCTTTTTCTTGTACACGCTCCAATTTGCGTGCATATAATGCTGCACAGAAACGCCAGACAATGTGACAGTATGTTAATAGTGGTAATATAGCGGTTTTGTAAATCTGGAGTTTAGCCGACTGTGGTATGATATTACGCAGACGTAATAGAACTCCAACTTGTTTTGATGCCTTTTTCGTAACCTCGCCAACATGTTCTTTGAAATTCATTTGGCCATCTATGGATACCCCCAGTAGTTCTAATACCGGATAGCTTTCCACAGATGTATCCGTGATGACAATATCAATATCTCTGTCCGTGGATTTGAGTTCGAATCGTACCGCTTGGTATTTAGAAAAATTACCCTGAAGTGCATTTATTAAGTACCAGTTTGAGACGTAGTTACCCTCATCATTTAGCGTCCTTTCCACATCTTGGATCCGTCGTCCGGTAGCGTACAGTTGATGGTCATCAGCATACAACAATAATGAACAGTTATATACATTAAATGTTAAGTCGTTCTGAAAAATGTTCCACAGCAAAGGGCCAAATGTGGACTCTTGCGGACAGCCCCTATTGACGTCCTTCCATTCACTTGTGATTTCTATCCCGAGTCTCACTCAGTTCTTTCTTTCAGTAAAGTACAATCTTAGTAGCTTAAGAGCATGTCCCGAGAAGCCATAAGCTCTTAATTTACTTAGCATTAAAGGTAGATGAAGAGAGTCACACGCCTTAGACATGTCTGTAGACAAGAATGCTACCTCCTCCTTAGTATCAACTGCCCTTTTCCACTCCTCCACCAACCGTAGCAGAGTCGTTTCACAGCTATGCTTTGTGCGATATGCCGTTAAATTTTCGCTCAGATCCGGATCGATAAACTCGTTGACTTGTTTGCTTAATAGTTGCTCAAATACTTTGTCAAAGGCGTTGAGTATTGTTATAGGCCTGTAGTTCTTAACGTTTAAAGGGTCATCCTTCTTGAATATTGTTACCCATTCACCCCTCTTCCATTGTTGAGGCCAGGAGCCATACTAAATGCATTTATTGTATAGATTTGTCATATCATAACTAAGTGAAGCACGATCGTCCGGGTGAGTGTAGTCCTGAAAAGGACTGTTTGTGGTGACATTGACTGACGTTTCGACAACCTGAGCGGAAGTCATCATCAGAGTCAAGTGATTGGAGTAACGTCAGGAGATGGTATAAGTACTCTGGTCGTTGATGTGATTGGTCAACGAAGTCGCGATGTTATTGGTTGTCTGTCAGTTAAGCCGTGATGTTATTGGCTGTGAAGACTGTAAACCGTGATTGGTGCGTTTAGATCCGTCTTTTGTTCGTCAAATGTTTGTAGGTGTATTGTTAGTCAAATTAGTCGGTGTGTCTATTGTTTGTCTGTTGTTAATATCGTCAATAAGTCGTTTGTAATGTGCGGGAAGCTGTTGGCAACGGTTCAGTGGTATCTGATTTAAGTTGCGCTATATAATATTTTTGGAATAAAAACTTGTAAACTACAGTACAGGTATAGTCCAATGTTATCAGAAATTACTGAGAACAGTCCAGACTGAGAAGTGGACAGAAAATGTCTTGTATGCTGGCCATATTATTCCAATTAAAATTAGGAATAAAAATGCCTTGACACTTTTTGTTGCCTTGAGCTATCAGGGAAATGATAAAGTGAAAGTACTATTTTATAGTTGTTTAACAGGGCTGGTGAAACTGTTTGAAAATTAAAGATAAAAATTTTCACATACATTTCACGCTCTTCAGATGCATTTCACTTGGCAAATTTCACATGCATATGAAAGCAGGCGGAAGGATTGGACATTGGAGATGAAAATGGTGAGTCAGAAAATGTCTGTGATTACTACATGAATACCTGTATTTAACTAACGTACTTAGTAGTTGTTACCAAGTGCTCATCTTGGAATCTCTGCTTCTGGTCCTGAAGCAAAACCCATACCCTAACGTTATGCTTTGGTTTAAAGTTACATACATATAGTGTGACAACAATATTTGTCCTACAAATATCAAAAATGAAAAAAATAATATGCAACGAAATAAATGAGTGAATTCATTGAAAAAATATCACATTTCCTCTGTTTAGTTTAGGTTTTACAGTGTGTTTACTGAAAGTGGGGGCACCCTGACAATGAATATTTGTGCCTACACTGTATCTGAGGACAGAGCTGAAAAAATAAATTTCAACATTTTCAAATCTGGCGAATCAAATGTCCGGTACAAAATATTGAAATCGCAGCTTGTTCCTTGACCAGTGATACTTATACCTCTCAAGTTTGTCTTTTAGTATTTTCACATACGGAACGCTCAGGCACGCTCGCTTTAAATGAAAAGATGCGCAAGCTGTATTATAAATGTGCATTTACACTACTTTTCTAATTATTTTTCCTTGTCGCATTCGAAGCCTTTCTTTTTGGCATTTTTTTAGAATGAAGGCGATGACGAGTTACAAGTAAAGTAACTTATGGAAACAACAACTTCACCAAAGCTGATAAGCACTGATGGACTCCAGAGCATGTACAGTGTATGAAATTTGGCTGGGGGCAGGGGGGATGTTTTGCCGGTTCAAACCACCGACCATTGTAAATGCAATTAGCTACCCTTCTGAGTAGGTTTTATTGTATCCAAAGCAGTGTTCCAGATAAGCAATGGGTCTCGGGTCAAAAACCCGAGAGACCTGGCTCCCTGACCCACCACACTGAGTTGTTGAGTAAGACAGTTTATAATAATAATATATAATAATAATAACGATTTATTAGTAGTACTTCCACATGGTGGCTCTTCGCCTACTAATTACAAATCTCAAATCAAATTAAATCAAATCAAATTTTGGTTTTTGAGGAGAGAGGAAAACCGGAGTACCCGGAGAAAAACCTCTCGGAGCAGAGTAGAGAACCAACAAACTCAGCCCACATATGACACCGAGTCCGGGAATCGAACCCGGGACACATTGGTGGAAGGCGAGTGCTCTCACCACTGCGCCAACCCTGCTCCCCTTGGGAAGATCCATGTCTACTGACACCTCAACAATCTTTTATGGCCCCCGAACTCTGAAAGGTATGTGGAACACTGCAAAGGGTAATGGCAGCTCTGTCAAAATGTTTAGTAGTAGTGGGCAGCATACAGTGCTAAGCTGGAATAGTAGGCAGCAACAGCCAGTTCTGCCAGAAAGAAATTTCAGATGGCAAACAAACAAAGTAAAATCTTTAGGAGTATGGTTTACGACAGACCCTGAAAACACTGTACTTTTAAACTATAAGGAAAAACTTGAAAAAATTAGAAATACTCTAAGTAACTGGAAATACCGCAGATTAACCTTAAGTGGGAAGATCACAGTCTTAAAAACCCTAGTAGCTTCCCAAATTGTGTACGTCTTGGCACCTTTGTGCACAAACAAAAAAATAATTAGCGAGATTAACAAGCTCTTTTATTTGTTTCTTTGGAACGGAAAGGGCGATAAAATAAAGCGAGATATTATGATCAACAATTACCCAGCAGGTGGCCTTAAAATGATTGACATTTTGTCTTTCAATAAAGCACTAAAAGCCACTTGGATAAAGAAGTACTTGGACACAGGCAATCAGGGTAAATGGAAACTTTTTTTCGATCTTGAACTAAAAAAGTTTGAGTGTACCCTACCTTTCACAAGCAATCTTAATAAGATAGACACAGCTAATATCTTCAGAACGCAAGACAGTTTCTTAAAGGAAATTCTCTTAATCTGGTCAGAAATCAATTTTGAAGAGAATATAACATCGGAAAGCCAGCTTACAGAACAAAGCGTATGGTACAACTCACTTATAAGGATCAACGACAGCCCTATTTTCTTTAAAGAATGGTATCGTAAAGGCATTACAAAAGTCAAGCACTTAAGGAACAGAGAAGGAAAATTCCTCACTCTACCAGAATTTTTAAACAAATACAACATCAAGGTCCAACCCTTAGTATACTATGGAATAATTTCCGCACTTAAAACGCTATGTAACACATCCAACCAAGGAGACCTCACAAACGAAGGCAATGGATACGAAAGTTATTCGACAAAACTAATTAAAGCCCAAAAAGCAAGCAGGCTGGTGTATGACAAATTAATTACAAAGAAAAGTGCCGCTCCTATTACAAGTCAGCAAAAATGGATCGAAGACTGCAACCTAAGTCAAAACGAAATAAAGTGGGGCTCGACCTACCAACTAGCCCATAAAATCACAAAAAGCACAAAACTGAGGGAATTTCAGTTCAAACTTTTGCACAGAAGAATTCCAACAAATGCTTTCTTGACTAAGATAAGGATAAAAGAAAACTCCAACTGCTCCTTTTGTAAAAAAGAACCAGAAAAACTCATACACCTTTTTTGGTCCTGCACAAAAACGGCACTCTTCTGGGAGAGCATCATAGCGCGATTAAAACTCTGCCAAATTATTCCTGATAGCTACTCTGCAGACATGACTGTTTTATTAGGCCTAAGATCAGACTCCTCTAAACTTCAACGCCAGATCAATTTTTGTTTCCTTATTGCCAGGCACTATATCTGGCTCTGCAAAACAAAAGAATCTATACCTCTATTGCAAGGTTTTCTCAAATACCTAAAGACAATGTACAACATACAAGTACAAGCAGAAGCAAACAGCCTTCTACCCAAACAATGGTCTTTCCTACACGATACCACTTAGAAACTGTCGTTTTTAAATATAGCGCTATCCCCAACGCCCCTGATATTCTCTGTCCTTTATCCATTAGCTTATACTGCCTCAATAACGCCATGGCAAATTATCTTGCAAACAAGT
>JAEMWC010000008.1:245000-267500 GCA_016490735.1 Pachyseris speciosa
CAATTGACGACTATATTATCGAGAAACAAAACAAAAATACAAGAGCTAAGACGACGAGAGATGTGAAGCTACTCATTGAATTCCGAGAGGAAAACACGTACTGGTGCAAAGAAATCCTGAAGACATCGAGCCAAAGAATTGAACGAATATCTCTGCGAATTCATCCTTAGTGTGAAGAGAAAAGACGGTAAAGACTTTGAACCTTCAAGTCTTAGAGGTCTGGTTTCAGAATTTTAATCGACATTTGAAAGAATGCAAATATCCCGTCAGTGTCATCGGTCTTCGGTCTTTTGAACGCGCAAGAAAAATTTCTTGAAGCTAAAAACAAGCAACTTAAAAAGGAGGGCAAAGGAAATAGACCTAATGTGAATAAATCTCAGTTTGTATGTGATAAACAAACTTCATCATGGAATTGACAAATGGTAAACGGATCGGCGTGCACTATTGAGTTATGGATGCACGAGGGGGGATGCTAAGCACGAGAGAAGCGTAAGAGTCGCTCGAGGCGTAGGCGAGAGCGACTCTAGCTTCTTGAGTGCTTAGCATACCTCCCAAGTGCATCCATAACTCAATAGTACACGCTGATACGTTTACCATTTGTTTTATAACATAACATAAGAGAAAGATCGTAGAGAAAGCAAAGTCCCATTTTATTGCACTAACTAACATTACCAAGAAAAATAGGCGCGCGGAACTTCACAGAAATTGCAACGGTTTAATACTTCGGCAGACACTATATATATGACGATTGAAACGATAAAAATTTTGTAAAATCTCGCTCAAAAAAGCGAAATTTTAGATTATAAACAGCGCACACGTCAGCCATCATCAACAGCGTTCACCCATGGGCAAAGAGTAAACGGTTAATTGACCAATCAGAGCGTGCGCTTTTCTTTAGTTACTCACTCGCTCGCAGGGCCTCGCTCGTTCGTTTTGTGAAAACAAACTCGTGCGTAAATATCGTACGTCAGCACTTTCCATGAAGAAATCTATATTTATAACGTAGCTCACGCATCTTTTCACTGAAATCGAACAAGCCTTATGAGAGTACAAAGCATGCGGATTACGCCATTTGTCTGCTCGTGCAGTTTCAAAATCATTACAAATCCAGCATTTTTTCACAATTAAAAACATAAACTTCTCGATTAAAATAGTATAGTCACAGAAGTGCTGCTTGTTTTAACTGAACAGTTTTAACCGCCCGTTAAAAAGAATTTTTACAACAAGATACGGTGTCAAATTTACTCAGTTTTGCTACAAATTGAAACGAGTTTATGTACAAATGAGGGAAAAACTATCATATAAGTTTTGTTCTGTTCCTACTTCTGTCGTGCTCTAGTCACTTCCTTGCGTGCCTTACAACATAAAAAAACCTTAAATAAATTGATAGTTATTACGCGCAATTTGGAAATTTGTGGCAATGATACAAGCACCAACTACGCGACGATCGACAAAAGAAAAGCCTTCTTACGTTTACTCCATAGCTCCTTTGTGCCTTTTAGCCATTTCCTTCCTACGACTACTGTGCTACAATTATCTTATAGTGCAAAGCCTCGTTTGAGGAAAATCACCTAAATGACGTTAAAAACGGCAGGGATGTGCAACGAGTCTATGGAATAAAGGTAAGAAGGCTTTACATGTTATATTTTAGGAGATTATGATTATTTTCTCGATGCTCGCGTCGTAACCTACACTACACAAGAGTGCTCAAAATGCGAGCCACAAACTGTCCAAATTGTGCGTCAAAATTCAAGAAATATCAACTTCAATTGCCAAAAAAGGCGACTTATTACGTAGAGTCCACAAATAGACTTCATATAGAAGAAAGCTTTCCTTTTATTTCTTGGAAATTGTACTGTAATGACCTTTAAACCCCGATTTCACATATAGTACGCTTGGGCTACCTGTGGTATACCGACTGGTATGTGTTTTTGGTGACGGATGGTAAGAATGTTCGTCAACAATTGAAGATCTTAGTGCAAAAGGAGCGTCAGTGGCGATTTGGCCATAAATTCAAACTATCACTTTACATGGAAACGCAATCGGGTCCGTATTTATTTTATTTTGTGGACTTAGCTAAAATCTACAGATTAGCCTATGACTTTTGCCAAAACCAAAAAGTTACTGAGGCATGGTTGATTTCTTTGGTATGAGCTATCAAAAAAACTTTCATGCCACGGCCAGTCAGTTCAGTTGGTTCAGTTGAAAGATGAAGTATACACTAATTTTTTTTTTTTAATAATCTTTTATTTGACAACACGACAAACGCAACTCACAAGATCATTACTAACCCTACTAAAGCTACATTACTTAAATACACAAGAAAAAAACAAAATTCACATCAAATTACTATGGTGTGAAGCCCAAAGAAAGAGCCCACTTATTAAATTTGTCCATATTGTTAGTTTTAATACTTATGAACTTATGTATTAAAAGTAATACACTAATTCTGTGATTAAAGGCTTTTAAATCGCAAAATAACTGCAGCCCTTGATGTTTCTAAAATGATATTCAGTCTGTAGGCCAAAGGAGAGCGAATTTAATGGAAATGTGATCGATTTTTAAGGCCAATAAATCATCACTTGCGCGCTTTCTGCACCAAGTCCTACAGTTACAGAAGGTCTCAATTAATAGCGTTGACCGTCAACTGTCAAATGGCCCAACACTTACCACTCTAGTGTCGTGAAATAGTCTCCCTTGCAGTTGCTTGATAGGTAGGAGAACTAAGGATTCAGCAACCTTTATATAAAATCAAGAGAGATAAAATACAGAAGGTTGAGACTTTCGCTTCCATCTTTTGCAACTATCGGCCGTTTATTTAAGGCCCTAGCAAACGGCTTCAACATTTACTTCAACATCGTTTCGATTTTGTTGAATGGCAATGTTGAAAGCGTTTGCCACCCCCTTTCCACCGTGTTGAAACGTGTTGAAACGTGTTGAAACGATGTGAAAAGCAATTTCTGCATGGTTTTATTGTGATTCTAAAAGGACAAACCGGCTGCTATAATTTAACCACGCTTAAACGTAGAAAACGAGAAAGCCAAAAAATGATGTCATTCTGTCGTGGATTGTGATTTAACTGAATCACTTTATTTGATTTATTAGAAATGTTGAACTAATTTTAACAGCAAATTGTGTTTAGACTGGTCAGAACTGAGTTTCTTCGACTGATTTCCGGCAAGTCGATGCACCCAATAGTTCCTAATTACAAAACCTAATTTTTGATATATCGTAAAATGATTTTGTAACTCACCGACTCACAAATAACGTATCAGCTGTCAGCTCTCAACGTAAAAACCTTGTCATTGTCAAACTACTCTTATTTTTACCTTTGACCGGGGGCTAACTTTAAGGAACTGAGTATCTGAAGTTAAAGATGCCAGAAGTCAATTTGAAGACCTTCCCGCAAAAGAAGCATAAAATCGTTTTTTTGCCTTAAAATCCAAAATCACACTCAGTCTACTTTGGCATACAGGCTGTGAATGTTTACATGGTTTCGGAGGAAAAGAGCAGACATTATTTTTATACAGGAAACACATTCAAAGAAAGAATTAAATCTCAGTGGAAAAATGAATGGGGCGCTGAAATCATATTTTCACACGGAAGTCCCAACGCACGCGGAGTTGCGATTTTATTTAAAAAAGGTGTGGACTACTGTATTCAATCGAAGATTATTGATCCTTTGGGTCGCTTTATTAATCTTAGGGTGGAGATTGAAGATAGTTTGTATGTCTTGATTAACGTCTGTGCTCCAAATAAGGATAAAGAAATTTCTAAATTCTTTAATGATTTGTTGGTCACTATACGTAGAGAAGAGTTGGATACTGAAGAAAACTTCATTGTCGGAGATTTTAATTGCCCACTTAATCCAGTATTGGATAAGAAAGGTGGTTCTCTGACCCCACGTAAATCGGTTGTTACAAGTATTGATTGCATTCGAGAAGAACTCGACTTAGTTGGCATGAACACGGTGAGAGAAGTACAAAATATTTCTTGAATTTGGAAAAGAGAAACCACATTAAAAAACACATGCGAAAATTAGACATTAATGGTTCATTAACTACGGATCCTTCCACTATACTTTCTGAGCAAAAGCGTTTCTATCAGGATTTGTATGCCAGCGGTCACCAGGGCAATGACGCGGTAATGGGCTTCTTAGATACGCTTGATATCCCAAAACTGTCTGAAGAACAAAAAAATGCGTGTGAAGGTAAAATTTGTCCAATGGAATGCAAACTGGTTTTGGAAACGTTTCAGGATAATAAAGCTCCTGGAAATGATGGAATTCCTGCCGAGTTCTACAAAAATTTTGGAATTTAATTAGTGAATCCTTTGTAAAATGTGCGAATGAATGTTTTGAAAAGATGGAAATGTCAAATTCTCAAAAGCAAGCGTGATAACTCTTATAGAAAAGAAAGGAAAAGATCGTATGTTTCTAGAGAACTGGAGGCCAATTTCTCTTGTAAATGTAGATACAAAATTGATGTCGAAAGTTTTAGCTAATAGAATCAAAAGTGTTTTACCTAATATTATCCATCATAATCAAACTGGTTATGTTCAGGATCGTTACATTGGTGAAACCATACGCTCTATTTTTGATTTATAATAAAGTTTCGATATAACGCGCGCTCCAATTGGTTAAAACAGCGTGCCTTATAGGAGTACAGATGCACGGGCAGTACGGTGTCACGCCATAGACCCAAATGAAAATCTGAATTTTTCCCTCGGTTTTTATTTTGGCTCAGACGTCTTGTACGACCTAGAAAATGTGTATGAAAACGAGCGGTTAGCCTCAATGGATTTGGAAGTTGTTTCTGCGAGTAACACCACAAACAACAGCATTAAAAATTAAGGATTAAGCTTAATGTCAAAGGCGTTTTCAGAAGTTGCTGAAGTTGTCCGAGTCACGCAGCGACGAGGGCAATTTCAGCAACTTCTGAAAACACAAGTGGTTTTCGAGGACTAATTCTAGTTATGTGTTAATAACATAAGGGCAAAATTGTCTCAACATTGCTGAGACACGTCGAAAACCTGTCAGCCAACCGGAGTAAAATCACTCCGCTCGCAAAGCAAACGAAAAAACAGTTCAACTAAGCTTAAGCTTACTTCTTTAATTTGAGTCCAAAACGAGTGTAGACGATTACTATTTACATCCAGTCGAGAGATAAATACGAGTTTCAGTCCTGAACAAAAGTAACAACAATTAAACCAAATGTTCAAAGCTGAAATTTATTTAATTCACCTGTCGTTGTAGAGGTTTCCATTACTTGAAAAAACACATCAGCTTAAAAACACGCATCGGTAAACATAGCAAACGGACTGTCCAAAGAAAGAACTTCGTTCTCCAAATTTGAGCTACTCGTTCCTCCCATTAATTGTAAACTGTTCTGTGACCCTTTTTGGTGAACTGCAAGATGCCGTGGAATCATCATTTTGTTTTCAACCACACAGTCCCGCTACGCCGGGCGCCATGCAAGCGATCCAAGTTTTAAGCTTTTCACGAATAAAATCTTTTGCATTTTTTTTTTCACTCGAAAATTCACCCTCCTGAGTCTCTTTTAAAACTAGCTCTTGATCATTACGCCTTTTTTAGCGAATGCATGAGCCAAAATTCCGCCGAATTTCTCTGAACAATTTGCTTTTAGACTAAAAAACAACTTGCACTTTGATGGTTTCTGAACTTTGATGGTTTGACATTTTGACAGCTTTGGTCGTGTTTAACCAATGAAATGTATTGAGCCATTCTAACAAGGATTGTGATAAGTCTGTTTTGGCGTGCCTTATGAGAGTACAAATGCACGGCTGACGCCACTCGTAGGATTTGGAAAATAAAGTTTTCCGAAAATTTTAGCCGAATGCGTGAGGAAATTAA
Source organism: Pachyseris speciosa (assembly GCA_016490735.1). NCBI lineage: Eukaryota > Metazoa > Cnidaria > Anthozoa > Scleractinia > Pachyseridae > Pachyseris > Pachyseris speciosa. Next base: position 250,873 of record JAEMWC010000008.1, read on the forward strand.
GAAATTCTTTATTATAAAACAAATAAAAAATCCTTAACCGTGCTTTGTTCTGTTATAAGGCACTCAAGGAAGTGACGAGAGCACTCAAGAAGTAGTTAGAAGCACTCGCCTGCGGCTCGTGCTTCTTCCTACTTCTTTCGTGCTCTCGTCACTTCCTTGCGTGCCTTATAACAGGACAAAGCAAGGTTAAGGCTTTTTTATTTGTTAAATGATGGAATTTACCGTTAAAAGGAATGTGCCCGGTATGTTGATATTTATTGATTTTCAGAAAGCATTTGATAGCCTTGAATGGGACATTATTTTTGGTTGTTTGGATGCCTTTAACTTTGGTCCAGATTTTAGTCGCTGGGTTAAAACCTTTTATAAAAATATTGCAAGTTGTGTAATAAATAACGTACCAATATCCTTGAAAGGAAATTCTGCGCATTCAGAGATATCTTTTTTCATCATTATTGACAATAATGATTTTGATGTGACAAAAAGGAAATCAAAACATTTCTATTCGTTATTGATAAGTATAAAAGCGCAATTACCCAGTGCGGCCAGAAACTTACAGAATGAATTTAATCTTAAGACTCTCAAGAAGAACAGGTGTTTAATTTACCCCACAAGGTGGCTCTTGAAACTTATGTGAAAGCCTTTCAATACAAAGTTTTAAATTCCATCCTTTATACCAATACAAAACTTCAAAAAATAGGTTATAGTACTGATGACAAGTGTACATTTTGCAAATTCGAGCCAGAAACACTGTATCATTTGCTGTATAACTGCCCTCACTCTCAAACCTTCTGGGCTAACTTTCAACTGTTCTGGTATTCATCTATAAAAGAAAAAATTCACCTTACTCTACAAGATGTCTTGGTCGGTATTTTGACACGCTCTTGTCCCTTACTCAACTATTTTCTCCTCATTGCAAAGCTCTATATTTAGGACTGCAGAAGGAACCAAGTTTATCCAAATATTAGTGGATTCAAACTTAAAGTTGAAATAAAGTATGAAACTGAGCTTTATATATGGCGTCAGGGTAGGAAAAAAGATGTTTTAAAGGAAAATGGGCGGGCTTTCAGAATCTTTTGTAATAATTCATGCCTCTCTCACTCTCTCTCACTTTTTTTTTTTGTTAGTGGTAGTGTCGTAAATGTAACATTGCAATTGCTACTTTATATTGTGCCCTTATATGTATTTCTTTAGTTTTGTATTTTATACTGTAATTTGTACAACTGTAACTACTTTATATCTGTATTAATCAACATATTGTTATTAAAACCTCTTTCAGGGTAAAAAAAAATACAGGCTGTGAATGGTGTCAGGCCCTTAAATGATAACTTCAACTTCCGTACCGCAGCCAACAGATGAATGAGTAAAATTGTTCTAAGTATTAAACTGGAGTACTACCGCGGTCCGCAGTCGACCCCTTTCACTTAATTCCCAATGTGGGGGGCAAAACAAAAAGATTATTTTGCATTTGAAAGGTTTGTTTCTCCCAGGAGAGAGAAAACCATTGTTTTCTCCTCCAGATTGGGAATTACTGAAAGGGGTCTGTAATTGTTCTATGTATAGTGCTGCCGCAGTCCGCGGTCCTGTAGTGAATAAATAAGTAATTGTTCTAAATGTTAAACTGGAGTGATAACCGCGATCCGCGGTCCTGCAGTGAATAAATAAGTAATTGTTCTAAGTATTAAGTGCTACCGCGGTCTGCGGTCCCGGAGTGAATGACTAAATAATTTAGCTAAGTCTTTAATTGATGTGAAATCTGTGTATCTGAATTCGAAAGCAATGGTCAATACATAAATGCATGTGAGTTTGGGAATTAACGCTTAAAGAACGAGGTAAACACACTTCTGTTCATTGTTTGTTGTTCGTATCAAGTCTTAACTTCAACTGTAACGCACGAGTGACTGCGGACGGCGGTAGCAAGATGTGTTAAATGGGCCGGGTATTCTGCAATCTAGCCACTGCCCCTTTTGTATGAAACAGTTGGGGGATCCTTGAATATTTCGCTAAGTAGCGATTGTTGTTGGATGAAATGCCTCTTTTGCATGAGTATTTGTTGAATTAGGCACCGTTGGGCGTATTATTGTGTGTGACATAAGGCAAAATTCGCTTATTTTCCTTTTATTTCTGTTGAAGGGCAATTGTTTGTTTTGCAGTTCTCTGGGTATCCTCATTCGATGACATGCGCTTTCAAATGCGATAACGCATCTTTTTTCGGTATGTTTTGGAGAAAACTCTCTGTGTTTCGCCTTTGATGAAGCCCTTTTACGGGTGGCAACTGAAGAAGTGCGTGTACTGAAATGTTTCTCCTGCCGGTAGGTTTAAAATGTGTTTTTTCCTTCCAATATAGACTCATTTGCGAATCGGTAGTATTACAGCCGTAAGCTTGATAGTCGGATGGTGGTTATTCGCTTGATCATTGAATTGCGTGACTTCGCTTTTTGTTTATATTTAAAGTGCACCTAACCCCAAAAAATTTTTTTCGCTTAAGAAAATCTACTTATCATTCGAAGTATTTCGGCGAAAGAATTATTGGATTTGGTTGAATCCTCGATTTTTTATGGACAGCCAAAGTCTCATTCAGTTTGTTGCACGGCCGAGTAAAAGGGAGTCTGGGTCCAACGAGGTTGGTGACGTCATCCCGGGAACGATTGAAAGATAGCGTCTTAGTCAATCTCTGTTTTTGCAGGCGTTTGTTGGGGTCATCGCATCACATATTGGAGCGTAAACGCCTGGCAGTAGTCAAAATTGTGTTGGAATCATGTCCTCCTCGTCCTCGGAGTCAGAGTCAGGCTATGTGTAAGGTGAAGACCAAATTAACTTCATTTCTGAAGTGGAACTAGAACGGAATCGGCGAGGAGTTCGAAGGAGCGTCATGGTTATGAAGACCAGGAATGGACAACAAGATTCGCGGAAGAAGGGATGACGAAAAAGATTAACTTCGTTTATAAGTGTTATCTGCCGTACCTCGTGGTTCTGTGTACGCTGCTGGTGAGCAAAAGCTTTGATTTAACATTTCAATCTTGAACGACCGAGTACCCGTGCATCGGCAATGGGAATTGTGCAGCGGTTTGAAAACAATAATTGTTATTTTATATAAACGGCGCACATCCGACTTTAGATCGGTATTTTAAACAAACATCAGCAATTAATTGTGGAAGTGCCTATTTATGGGAGAGCCTTTATTTATGGTATCTATTCAAAGAAGGCAAAGATAGATTTGACAAGAGAACGGAAAGTGAGCTCAGCAGACGCGAATTACGCGACTTGAGGATTAGCTGAACTTCTAGTTATCCTCAGGCAGTACTGTGAACGAAGTCAAGGCAAGGTAAAATAAAATAAATATAGCTTACTGCAATTAAAATTTGAGGCTACGTATCCGTCTAAACTGTTGGTTAGAAATAAGCGAACGCAACTTCGCGATGCGAGAATAATTTGCACAGATCCGATGTAAACTAACTGACACAAATTTAGACGCGATTGGATATATTTTACTACATGTAGCTCCATTTGAACATGAAGTTCGAGTGGCACCATCGTCTAAATCAACTGATTTCGGTGAAGTTAATCAATTTGTTTTGTAAACACTTCAAGTTTTCTTAGCAGTCTACAATGTATTGATCAGTGACATGGGCTTCTGTCAACCAATCTCCCCATAACTCGGTTGCGAAACAAAATGGCGGCGTTTTTGGTCGTAATTTCGAGACTTTACCGGGGCATAGAAAAGCCAAGATTCAACCGAATCAAAAATTTTTTTCACGGTTTTGCTTCTAATTCAGAAAAGAATCATTTAAAATGAAAACAATTTCGGGGGCTAGGGGCACTTAAACGATTAGATTATGAGCTCGAGATTTCTATCGCGTGATAGCTGATGAGGGCACAGCCCGAATCAGCTATCACGCGATAGAAATCTCGAGCTCATAATCTGATTGTTTTAGTATAAATCTTCTAGTCGTTCAAAAACTAAACAAGTAAATTATCTAAATCTTCCTCGCAGACACTTCGAAAACGCGAAGAAGCGGCCGCCATTTTGTTGACAACCGCTACTCACTATCTATCACAGAATAGATAGCGAGTAGCATAGCCAATCAGAGAACGGCATTCGTGATAGAACGCTAGTAGATTTATACTAATCCAGAATATATCGTCTATATTCCTTGCTTAAAAGCGCTTCGGCTAGGAATTGGTTTGAGTGCTCTGTTAAGATACTGTAGGAATGGGAGAGCTATCTTTATAGAAAGAGTCGTATTTCTTGCACACTGTCTCTAGTTCATCCTTATTCTCAACCCATAATGAAGAACGAGATCGATTCCAATCGCCGAAATTTTGTCTAAATAATGTCGCTTAAATTGTGGTTCCAGCTCCTAGACACACTCAGAAATAGGAAGAGCGCAATTCGCGCAAGTAACAATGGCACATTCCGCCAGACTTCGCTTCAATTGCTGAATTATTCACTTTTACAGGCAGAAACTCGCATTTGCATGCTATCGACTACTATTAAGCCATTGAAAGTGGTACACCAATATGGCGACCGGAAATGATGTGACGTCACGTGAAAACGATCTTTTTACAATAACTGTCAAAATTCTCGGGCGCTGATTAGCTAATTTTTATCGTCAATGAGGGTACAGACAAATGAAATTTAAATTTATCCGAGATGGAGTAGGGCGACACGCAGGACTTTAATATTGTTGATGACACCCGCCCTGATGGGGAAAAAGAGCTAGAATTATCATATGCTAAACTCGTGTCTTATGTAGAAGCTCCTGAAAATGAAGCAACTGAAAGAAAAACAACCTTGTTTCCGAATTAAGCGGAGTTGACTTGTAAGAAATTGTCCAAAGGCTCTAATCGAAACAAGTTAAAGTGGTTTGTGAAGATTTTTCCAGGTAAAGACACACGATAACAATTCTAACAGTCCAGTTTCTATCGACAAAACATTTCCTAGACTTCTTGTTTTAACAAAACTTTCGCCAGAAACAAAAAACTCCTCGTAACTGTTCATTGGACATCGACGTTCCTTCTGTCAAGTTTCCCACCTGGTGCTCTGAACATGAACTAAACAAAAATCTTGCTCGGAATGACTGAGGAAGAGCCAAACGAAAGTCTTCGACGCTTTTAGGCCAATGCACGGACCTCTGGAGCCAGTTGGTGTGTTGTTGTTTGTTTACGATTAGAAGATAAAGTCAGTCGAGTTTCCGTCCGTCCTTAGAGCACGAACACACACGGACCATGCATGACAAACGTAACAATTTTGAATTCAAGATCATCAAATTTTGAACTGGTCATGTAACCAGTAGGTTTGTATCATAAATTTGGCTGACAAGAGATGTCTACCTCGACAAGAGGGCTCATATCTCTAAATTTCCTTCTTTGTATATCAAGACCAGAGTTGTTACAATTTGCCTTGTTACATTTGACATTAATGAAGTAATTACATTATGTGGTAAAAAGTTAATACAATTCGCGTTAAAGAATTGTTATATTTTGCGTCAAACGTTGTTACGTTTCGCGTAGGTTGTTACATTTTGCGGCGTAACAGGAAGCCTCATTTAGTAACGCCGCTTAGCGATAAAAAAAATTCCAGTCTCATCTTAGCGACAGATCAGCATTAAGTATCTCTGAATCGATAGCAACAAAAGAACTCAGTCTGTGATACCGCAGTTGGTCCTATAAGCGATAGTGATCAATACTAAAGGGAGGTGAGAACCGACCTCTATGCAACATCATTTCCATTTGGACCATAAACGATTTTAAACCAACGTGTTAGAGACCATTCAAATAACGAGCAAATCCTAACATCTCTGCAACATACACAACAAAAATAACACACAACTGTATTTTCCATGATCAGCCACGACTTTTACTGTTATATGGACATTAACTTTCAGCTTATCACTCACCGCTTGATTAAAAGATAAATTCTGAACAAAGCCAGCAAAACGTATGGCAGAATACACTGACGTTCCCGCGGGAAAGCTAATTTATCGTGGAACCGCGGCCCAGTTGTTTATTGTTTGGCTATAACACCGGGAATCGAACCAGTGACACATTGGTGGAAGGCGAGCGCTCTCACCTCAGCGCCAACCCTGCTTTCCATGATCCGTTATTGGATGTACCTGACTTCGACACCTTACTGCTCCCTAAAATCATTTTTTTAGCCCTTTTCACCTACAATAGCCTTCGCTTACACATTTTCCAAATTTTCTTTTGCTAGTTGCTACATTAATTTCCTTCAACCAAAGAGCTGAAAACTCAAATTTTGAAAAATGGAATCCCCGAAGGTTTACAGTAAACTTACGTTTTTAATACTTCTTGAAATTATATATCCAAACGTCCTGGCAGCCACCTAGCCCATATCGTTTACTCTTAAAATATTAATTTGCAGTTCATTCAACAAACTGGCTTTAAATACCTCAAAACTATCTTTAAAAGCTTTACAGCTATTACGCCGTTGCAAAGCAAAATTTTGGATAAAGACTCACGAGAGTCACTAGATTATATTTAGAGCTTAATGAAAATTATACCAGGACAAGAATGACTTATACTACAATGTAAACAAAACAGCTCATCCGAAAAACCGAATGCTACAAATCTACTACCAACAACTGTGTTTTTTGGTGGTAACCGTGCAGCCAGCCTTCTTGGATCCCACAAACCATCAACGTATTGACATTTAGTAACTGAAATTCAACACGCGAGAAACAGCAGAATTGAGTTGAGATACGCTTCACGGCTTCCGACAAGCGACGAAGTGTTTATAAAACTTGGGCGTATCAGGAATAAAAAGCTCTTGATGCAGACACTCTAAAGAGGTGCATATCCACATTTCTATCAAAGCATGATTTTTATTCAGTTGACCCCACTTTAGCAAAACCTTACGCTTTCAACAGAAACTGTCAGGATTGAAGAGATTGGAAAGGGAAAACGAATACAGAAGTCGCCGTTCCCGCTATCCTTTGCTTGATCAAAATAAAATAATTGTCGAAATAAGCGATGATTATTTCAACTTCACACCCGAAGTGATACGAGGAGGACAGACCTACAGATTTTCGTAACTTATCCATAGCGAATTTACTGGTTTATTTTTTACGTAATCTATTTCCATTTCATGTTAGCATACTAATTTTATTTTGCTTGGCCAACAAATTACATCAAACATAAACATTAAATTTAAATTTCCCTTCGTAAAATAAATCATAAAAGCTGAGTCTTTCAAAAGCCTCTTCGTGGAGTAACTCAAAAACCTTCTACTCAAAGAACTCGAATAAAGCCGGTACCTCAGTCTCTTTCTGGCGGTTGTTACTGAATCAGCAATATAATTTTGGTCATCAGAGTGTCATAGGATAGCAAGCCTCATTCAACTCCGGTTCCAAGTCAAGCGGAATGGTTTGTTGTTCAATGAACTAACCCCCCCCCCCCCGCCGAATGAAAAGCGACAGAAAAAAAAATGCCACTTGGAAAGTGAAACCATGCTACACTTTTACTGTCAACACTTGTAATTGTTGTTAGGCTTCTTTAGCAAACAATTTCAGTCATAGAAATGTTTAGGGAAAACACACTTTACTCTTCCAATTTCCGTGAGATTGTCTACTTTCCGAAAATGCTATCTGGTCATATTTTGCACTTCAAACGATAGCGTTGCCTCTTCCGAAAAGGAATTAGTTTCCCAATGATAGCAAATTTCATAAAAGAAAATTCAAGTTTTGATCACAATTTTATCCTGATTTCTCAGGCGAAAGAGTCCTCGCCAAATCAAACTGTTGAGAGCTCCTGAAAATCAAAGCAAGCCGTAATCTTCGTTCATGTGCATGACATGAGAGCACCTATGGCTGAATATGAATAGAGTTTTAGGTTTTAGCCCAGAGCAACAGATTAATTAGAGAGCTATATCAATTGCATCTGATACAAACGTCTTGGGTAAATTTTAGAACAGTATAATCGATCAGTCGATAGTGTAGCATATAAAACGTGATAAAACATAGACTTCATACTTTGAAAAACACTGGATTGAACATAGAGGGAGTTCACAATTACTGAGGATGTCTGATTTGTTGAGTACAAGAAATCAATGCCAAAGTGGATAATTTTAATTCCATAAAAAAGTGTCTTCAACGAGTGAGTAAAGGAAAACAACAGACAAATGAACGTAGAGATTAATCTCGTACCCAGATCTCTTATGAACGAAGCCGAAGGCGAGATCTGGTCAAATCCGATTTGTGCACGTGACCGCCTGTCAGGAAGAGTGCATGCTTGAAATAAATCTCAACAGTAAACAGTGGCGGCCGTACCGAGCGATGAATCTGACAGAGGGCTGGTCTGCCGCGAAGTTTCCGCTCAGAAATTTAATACAAAAACAACTGGAGGCCTTGAGTGGTTGAGCAGAAAATAGAGACGCCTTGGCAAGTCTTCAATACGCTAGCTCCTACCGAATGTAACCTCAACTAGCTTGTTTTTTGACGGCAGCTGTGACGGTAATTATTGCTCAAATGCATTTATTGTGTTGCCATTGCCACTTTGCTGCACTTTGATGATGAATCAAGTTGAGAAGATTAAGAACCAATGACAATAAGGAGAAATAATCTGTGTTGGCTATTTAGAGGCGGACAAACATTTAGGAATTATAATGTGCATGGTAATTCTGTTAAAAATGTGTTTATGTGTTTGTTAACAGGGGCACCCAACGACAAGTTTCGGTAGATATCTGCTCGGGTGGAGGGTAATTCGCCTTGCGCTTTTGGCGTTGATTAAAGAGTGCACTCGGATTTTCGTAACTAAAACATGGCCTAAACGATTCGCAATGGGAGAGTCATAGTCCCTGATGTTTTCGGAAGGGTCATAATTGCTGTTTTTGGCAGTCAAAAACTTCAGCTAGCATTTTCGGAAAGAAAATAGTTCCTAGAACGGGTACTTCTGCATGTACCGGAGCATAATAAATATAGGCACCGGAGCACATTGTTGTTACTATCGTTTTGTGGGTTTTGTGATAAGCGTTTCTATGGAGCTCCGGTACATGCAAAAGCTATCAAGAGCTTGCATTTTCTCAAAGGAAGATTTTGTTCCCTAATATTTTCGGGTAATTAAAATTTCAGCTACGAAATCCGAACAGATGAACTTCTTCTAGCTTATGAAAACATCGCTTTAAACAGACTTCAAACACCATAAGGTACTTTAAAATGCCTTCCTACAGCTTTTGGTTGATTTGGCTCATTGGGTGCTCCTGTTGTTAACATCGTGTTTTCTCATCCAGAAGCGATTGTCAGTTGTAAAAAATACAGAGTCCAGAAATGTTGTTATCAGATGTTTACTAAAAGCGTAGTCTATGTTGTGGCCGACTAAGCGCTCTGCGTCGTGGATTGCTCTCTGAATGACTTGAGCAACTTACTCGTGACTCGAGATAGCTTTTGCTACGGTTCGGCTCTCACTGAACTCATTCATGTTGTCACTTCAGTTCAAACCAGTTATGTAACAAAGAATAATAAATACTGTTTATTCTCTATAACTTTTTTTTCTTTTATTTGGGTGTCTTGTTTTTGACGTGAGAGGTGTGGTAGATATATCATCATTACAAGTCTACAAGTTAGAATTTATATTTTAATAATTCCGCCTTTGTTCGCTGCATTGTTAGCTAGTTCCGGTTGAAAACCGTCGAAGAACTTTAGAAAATGGGAAAACCTCGTTAATGATTGTGTAGACCGACTCCCTCTTCATTTACGGAGGAGAGGGGACTTTTAATTTTGTTATCGTCCTGGAAATATAAAGCCTCCCTGGAAGAATTTCAAGCTGGCCGCGCAATTGTTCAAAGAAGGGGTTGGACACTAGCCAGTTTAAACAGCCAAACAAAAAAAATTGAATTTTCTTACTTGACCAGATCTCGCCTTCGGCTTCGTCCATAAGAGATCTGGGTACGAGATTAAGTAGAGACACACATTAACAATCAATATGTGTAGCTGCATGGTGACTAAAACCGGTATCTATTCAACAGGTTGTGGGGTTACTAAAAGATTTAGCAATCAGTAATTGAAAGCAATTCACTCAATAAAAAAACTGTATTATGCATCAATTCTTCAATTAAGATCTCATCGAAAGATCCCTGTCAAATTACACAACAAACCAAACAGGCGAGATACCCAGATCATTTGCAACACTGATCGAAAACAAAATCGAATAACTAGGAAGTACTGCGGCGGCACTGCTAATAAGTACAGCACATTAATATCATCTGAGAAGCACGGAACAAGGATTCAGGGTTTCTTTTCACCAATCACTCTTAATTGAAGTTACTCACCCGTCTTGTCCTGAAATGATCTTCGTTACAGACTTTGTCTTTGTCCTCTTGCACGAAAGGAGATTCTGCAACCTGTGACAATTCACAAACAAATTGACATGTATATCTCTATAGCCGATCACGATGTATGGGTATGCCGCAGTGATTTGTAAATGACTTGGCTCTTTCTTTAAAACACTGTTCTTGCAGAAAAGTCCTCAGTGAACAATTTTCAACGTTTATTGAATATAATGTCATTCCATCAAGAAAATCTCTGGATTCACGTTCTCTGAATCGATGACCACTAAAGAAATCTGATCTGCGATACTGTACTTGGTCCTATGAGCGATCATTAACCTGGAATCGAGCGATCAAGAGAGATATGAACCAAACCTTATCAAAGCCTTATTTCCAATTAACCAGAAGCGATTTTAAACCAACAAATTAGAAAACATTCGGAGAACACGAAAGTCCTAATATCTCTACCATAATAAAGCAGGCTAGATACAGAATATATATTCGGCAAAGCTTGGCCGATCGTGTGCGAAAACAGCACCAGCTTAGATCTCTTGTCAGAGAACGTCTTCTGCAAATTTTAGAGCCGATTAAGAATTTGTGTTACAATGACGTCTATATTCCTTACCTTCTCTTGACTGAAAGAATCCTTCTTTGATTTTCTTCACGTAAAGAAGGAATTTATGACCTAAAAAAATTGGCAATAAATATGGAGTTTAATACTGTTAGTAATGGTAATAGGACTGAGTGGAGTACAATTCAGGGAGTAATCGTGCGAGTGATTTCAAATTTGCCGAGCGCGTAGCGCGAGGCTGATTTGAAATTACGAGCACGATTACCCCTGAATTGTACGACACGAAGTGAGATTACCAATTAATTGTGTCAATAACAAAATGCGCTGATGAAGGAATACCACAACTTGAAGCACAAGTAAAGCCAGGCAGACTGTGTGTCCGTCTTTTGAGTAAATAAGTAAATGATTTGCATTTGGAGAGTAAGACCCCATTTGAAGGTCGGTTCATTATTCATAGACTATTCCATTTCATTTGCCTTAAACGGCGGCATAATTTGGAAGAAAAAGCAAGCAAGGCTGCTAACATGCAAGGAGCATTTTTCATCTTCATCAGGGTGTTACAGATTATGACCCCGAGGCAAAACGACGTTACTGTTTAAAAATAGGTTGCGGATACAATATCATACCATAGTTATCACGTCAGCACGTTTCGCAATTCAGTGACGTATTCGGCGATTAATTTGAAGGAAAGTAGAAACTTAAAAAAACTGACGACAAGAAATCAATCGAACATGAGCAGATTTTATAGTGCTCCTTAATAAACTAATAGCACCTGCTGTGTCAGTATTAATGTTGAGTACACGAGGTAAATCAACAATCAATCAATCCATCCACCATTTATTCAACATTCAATCAATCAAACGCTGCCCGCATTGGCCTACCAATGGGAACACTGACAAGATAACTTACAAATATAGCCGAGTTTGGTTTTCTATTCGTGCGGGAGTGCTCAGTTTTCGTAGAATTTCTGTGGAATTTTTTTGTTCTGCTGGTCCAAACTATTATAAGTTTGTTTGGGTGCATTAAGCGATTTTAGTAAGCACCGAAAATTTAATTCAAACTCATTTGCCCAATCTGTGCATACTTTAAGAACAACTCAATTCGCGACACTCAGCGAGACTTATTAAACAGAACAAGTGTCGCGAAATGAGTCGTTCGCATAGTATGTACAGAGTGGACAAATTAGTCTGAATCAAATCCACAGCTCTCACTAAAATCGCTTAATGCACCTAAAGAAACATAACATAGTTTGGATAAGCAAATATAAAAAATTCCATAGAAATTGTAAGAAAAATTGAGGACTCCTGTACGAATAGAAAATAAAAGTCCGCGTACGGGTGCCGTACGAATAGCCACTGCGTTAAATGAAACTCCCAATAAGACTGCTTGCGCAGCTGGTACAATATGCCCTAGCCAGTGATTTTTGTCTCTTTACAATTAAAACTTAACAGATCACTGTGCTTACTGATAAAGCTTCTATCTCTGCCCTGCCAGGGTCATAAGTACTGTTATCTGGTATTCAGTCACTGTTCCAGACTAACAGATTTTCATAACTTATCCATAGCGAATTTCCCAGTTTATTTCAGTTTAACGTAATCTATTTCCATTTCATGCCAGCATAATACATCAAACATAAACATTAAGTTTTCCCTTTGTCAAATAAATCATAAAAGCTGAGTCTTTCAAAAGCCTCTTCGCGGAGTAACTCAAAAATCTTCTTTCCAAAGAACTCGGATAAAACCGGTACCTCAGTCACTTTCTGACGGTTATTACTGAATCAGCCATACAATTTTGGTCATCAGAGTGTCATAGGATAGCAAGTCTCATTCAACTCCGGTTCCAAGTCAAGAATGGCTTGTTGCTCAATTTTAGTTAAACTAATCCTCCCCGCCAAATAAAAAGAGACAGCAAACTGAAAATGCCACTAAGTAACTGTTCAACCATGCTACACTTTTACTGTCAACACTTGTAAATTGTTGTTAGGCTTCTTTAGCAAACAATTTTTAAAGTCACAGAAATGCTTAAGGAAAACACACTTTACTTTCCCAATTTCCGAGAGATTGTCTACTTTCCGAAAATGCGATCTGGTCATATTTTGCATATCAAACGACAGCGCTGACTCTCCGAAAGAAAAGGAATTAGTTTCCCAGTACTAGTGGTGGCCAATTTCATAAAAGAAAATTCAAGTTTTGATCACGCGATTTCTCAAGCGAAAGAGTCCTCACGAAATCAAACTGTTGAGAGCTCCTGAAAATCAAAGCAAGCCGTAATCTTCGTTCATGTGTAAGAGCACCTATGGCTGAATATGAGTGGAGTTTTAGGTTTTGGCCCAGAGCAACAGATTGACGAGAGAGCTATATCAATTGAATCTGATACAAACATCTTCGGCAAATTTTAGAACAGTAAAAGCGATCAGTCGATAGTGTAGCATATACTAAAGTGATAAAAATAGACTTAAATACTTTGAAAACTACTGGATTGAACATTGTGCAGGGGAGTTCACAATTATTGAGGATGTCTGATTTGCTGAGTACACGAAATCAATGCCAAAGTGGATAATTTTAATTCCATAAAAATGTGTCTTTAACAAAGTGAGTAAAGGAAAACAACAGACAAATGAACGTAGAGACACACATAAACAATCAATATGTGTAGCTGCATGGTGACTAAAACCGGGTATCTATTCAACAAGTTGCGGGGTTACTAAAAGGTTTAGCAATCAGTAATTGAAAGCAATTCAATCAATAAAAAAAACCGTATTATGCATCAGGTACTACCGCATCAATTCTTCAGTTAAGATCTCATCGAAAGATCATTGTCAAATTACACAACAAACCAAACAGGTGAGATACTAAGATGATTTACAGCACTGATCGAAAACGAAACCGAGTAGCTAGGACGAGTAGTGGCAGCACTGCTAGTAAGCAGCAGATTTTACTGAGATGCACGGAACAAGGTTCAAGGTTTCTTTTCACCTATCACTCTTAATCGAAGTTACTGACTCACCCGTCTTGTCCTGAAATGATCTTCGTTACAGACTCTGTCTTTGTCCTCTTGCAAGAATGGAGATTCTGCAACTGACCTGTGAAAATTCACAAACAAATTGACATGTATATTTATATAGCAAATCATGATTTATGGGTTTCTCGCAGTGATTTGTAAATGAATTGCTGGCTCTTTCTTTGAAACACTGTTCTTGCAAAAAAGTCCTCAGTGAACAATTTTCAATGTTAATTGAATATAATGTCATTCCGTCAAGGAAATCTCTGGATTCACGTTCTCTGAATCGATGGCCACTGAAGAAATCGGATCTGCGATACTGTACTTGGTCCTACGAGGGATCACTAAACTGGAAGCGATCCCTCTGGAGAGAAATGAACCAAATCTTAATATCAAAGCCTTATTTCCAGTTAAACAGAAGCGATTTTAAACCAATGAGATAGAGACCATTCGCGGAAGGAGCAAGTCCTAACATCTCTATTATGATACACACACGGGAAAAAGACGTACAGCTGCGGTAAATTGCATGATCAGTCATGACTTGTATCACAGTTCTCAGAATGTTGACTTTCAGCTCACTCACCACTTAATCGGACTTTAATTCCAAAGGACACCAACAAATTCAGACACTGCACTCGCGATATGATCGGTAGAAAGCAGAACTGAAAGTGAAAACAACTCGTTTATTGATCTTTCGATCAAAGTACGATGACTACATCACGCAATATTTTTAAACTTGGCACCCGGAAGTCATATGATTAGGCCCTTCCTAAAACTATTCATTGGGGGAATTTACCTTTCACTTTTGTTTTCCGGAGACTACCTCCAATTCACAACGTATCTATGATTTTGGTTCGTAACCTAATCATATAAACAGCAAGTATTTTTTCCTGGTAACACAACGCCACAAGAGGTTGTTGTTTATTCTCAGTAATATCAACCGTTACCCAACCACTTCAAAACACCCTGTAGTGAAAATGGCCATCATAAACAAAGAAAGAATTACCTTTATATAGTTGAAATAGTTCCAGAACGTACTGTCCGCAGTTCTTAGGTGAAACTCCCAAAAAGCAGGCTATATTACAGAATATATACACAGCAAAGCTTGGTCGTGTGCGAAAACAGCACCAGCTTTTAGATCTCTTGTCAGAGCTCTATATTTTAACGAATGTACTTAACGGAACGGTTTGTGATCGATGATAAACAGTGTAAACTGTGTTTGTTGGACGAGCGATCAGAGCGATCACTGATTGATGAATAAACTACGGCATTCTGAGTTATGCTCATAACATAATTTTCAGCTTATCACTCACCAATTGCTCGAAATCTTACTTCCAAACAAAACGAACGACAAATTAAAAC
The DNA here is from genome assembly GCA_016490735.1 of Pachyseris speciosa. Lineage (NCBI taxonomy): Eukaryota > Metazoa > Cnidaria > Anthozoa > Scleractinia > Pachyseridae > Pachyseris > Pachyseris speciosa. The sequence continues at coordinate 266,085 of JAEMWC010000008.1, forward strand.
TTGTGGGATGATTATCAACGATGAACGCCACTGCAAAGCGGAACAAGAGGCTACAATTAGCCTAAACCCGGGCTTGCAAAAAACAGTATTGTATCCCTAACTTAGTGCTAAACAAAAGAATAGAGGGAAGTCTGTCTTTCTTACATCGGACGCATTGTGTTTAGCTTGTGTTGGAGTCTATTCCTTTAGACCCCTATCAACATATGTGGCTCTCCACAGGATTTCAGGTAAAATGGTGATGACACGGGCACACGTGCGAGGACACGCTAAACAAAAGAAATTTCTTTTAACACGCCAGCATCGTGTCACCATGCACGTCTCATTAAAACTGCCTTTTGTCTTATCTTACACGGAGAGCACAAAGGAAAACGTTCAGTCACACAAAGAAGCGTGTCAAGTTATGAAACACAAAGGAATCGAGCAAAATGACACGGTAGCGTGCAAAATACCTCGCTTTGCGGGCAAAATCACTCGCTCGAAAAATAATCATCGCATAAAATGTTCGTATGACCTTGTTCATCAGTTGACAGTTCCCGAGAGAAAATTGTTATGAGGAGTCAAAAAATTGAAACACAGCTGCCAGCACATGGAATGACTTTCTAAATTTTATTTTGCAAAAGATAAAGCTTGACAAAGTTCAGCTGTGTACAACTAAATTAAACAAGACCCTCAGCTCAGAGACCAAAAAGTGCCGGGTTTCCTGTATAAATTATGTTTAAAATGCTCACACCGTAATTTTTCGGTTATAAGGCACACTCGGTTATAAGACGCACCCCCAACTCAGCAACTCAACTGTCCATTTTTCTGATGGGAAATTTCCGTAAAACACTTGGTTATATGACGCACTATAAACTGAGAAAGATACGTGGAGCGACAACGGAGTTGTAATAAACAAGAGAGAAAAAGCCGTGCATAAACAAAGAGCCGAAAAAGCAGAAGGAATACGATTTATGAAGTGAAGTTTACTTACTTGTGAACTACTAAATAACCAAATGCGTGAAAAAAAGTTGCATCCGATTCAAGCAAATTTGTCGCTTGCGTGTAAAATCTAAAGATTCACTTTGATTACAAAAGCGTAAATAATTACACGCGCTCAATGGCGATTTGGTTTGAGTTGCCAGCGAGGAGAATGCTCGAGTTAACCGGCTTCATATGTCAGTGCACAAAAGTGGATGGATGGACGAACAAGGTTTGTATAATTTGTAAAGAAACCCAATTTACATTTCGCAATGGAAGTGTTTGCGATTTTAGCGCGACAAGTATCACATTACAGAACACGTGCTTTCAAGCACGTCTAATAATTATGTAAATGAAAATACTCTCTTGGAAACTAATGAGTAGATTCGAAAAACCTCGATAGCTATGAAAGTCAGTGCTTAATCATAGCAGAAAATGCGAATTTAAAAAATTGTTTCA
>JAEMWC010000008.1:272500-280000 GCA_016490735.1 Pachyseris speciosa
ATCAATAATCAATCAATCTATCCACCATTTATTCAACATTCAATAAATCAATAACTTTATTTATGTGTCCTTGAATATTCTAAACGTTGGCCACAGTGGCCTACCAATGGCGAACACTGATAAGCTAACTAGCCTGCGGTGCAGCATTTCTTGTCACTCACAACCTAGGTGAAAACCTATATACAGGTGGTTTGCACTGTCTGCGACGCTGGCTATTTAAAGCTAACGAATTAACTAACAAATATTTATTTACATTTAACAGTCCATGGAACAGCAAAGTTATGTTAAGCCCCGGCTAAACGATCAAAAATTTTCATCCAAAATCGTGCTGGAAGAGCATGTTTGCCTGTTTAGCCACCTCTCTCAACTTTGAATTGAAATGGTTTTCCATGTTTGATCTCTCTTGATCAAGATCGAACCATTTTCATCCAACGTTTGATCGTTTAGCCACCCCAACCAAGAAAGCGCGCAGGAAAACACCAACCAAACTGATGAACCACAAGTTGTTTGTCCACATAACGTCTAAGTTTTAGCTTTAATAGGGAATTTAAATCGTTCCGTGGACTCACTTTCAGGTGACTGTTTGGTCAAACATTGTTTGTCCATTAAGCCACCCAACGCCGGTTGTGTTAAGCAAACGCGATGGTGGAAAGTATTTGAACGATTTTAAAACAATGTAGAGGTGATGGTTCTAGAAAAGTTACACTCCAGTGTGGTCGGTGATCGATCGTTCGTAGCGCCAACTGATCGCTTTGATCCGAAATGATCGCAGCGTTAGGTTTAAACCATCGATTTATCAGGCGATCATAAGGAATGACCAAATGACCAGTTTTTCACTGATTACATACGACGTAGAAGAAGGTTGAAATCTATACAAAAATAAACTCATTCAATTGGAAACACTAACAGGCTTTAGAAATATAAATTTACATTTAAAACATTAATTCGCAGTTAATTCCTCAAACTGGTTTTCAAAGAACTCAAACTTGTTCTTAAAAAGCCCGGTTTACACGAAAAGGTTTGGGCACGGTACTCATTTGAATTTGGCACGGTAGTCTAAAATTTAAGACCCGGCACCCTCGATTTTTGTCTTTTGAACGGTAATGTCCTAGGCACGAGTGCTCAAAAAAAGCAGGCAGGCCGAGTCCATGTGGTTAGGTAGTCTCGGTCCGCCTGCCTTTTTGAGCACTCGTGCCTAGAAAGTCACCGTCCACACGACAAAAATCGAGGGTGCCGGGCCTTAAATTTTAGACACCCGTGCCAAATTCAAATGGGTACCGTGCCAAAACTTTTGTCGTGTAAACCGGGTTAAAGTCTTTACAGAGCCGTGCCAAAACCAACATTTTGAATATAGGCTCACCAAATTAGATTAGAGCCTCGGGTAAACTATATTACGACATGCAAGAACGACTTCTTGTACAGAACAGCTCATCCGAACCGCCAGATGAAAACATAAAATGCCATCATGAAATTGAAAAAACCTCACAAGTTTAATGCCAACACTAGTGTTTGGTGTTAACTGTGCAGTCCTCTTGGATCTCACAAACCATCACCGTATGGACATTAAATAACTCAAATTGAACGTGCGAGAAACAACAGAATTGACTTGAGATACGCTTCACGGCTTCTGAAGAGTGTCGATGTGTTTATAAAACTTGGTCTTGTCAGGAATGATTAGCTCACTGATTATAAGCGCCGTAGAAGAGGGATTGAAATCGATACAAAAACAAACTCAATAACCAACCGTACTCTGCGTTGATTGGAACTGAATACCGTTTATTGTTGTTCAAAGCATGATCACTAAAAAACAAACCAATGAACAAAAAGCCAGGAAGCTATTGTCAGCAGAATCAACCTTAGAAAGCGAAAGAATCATTTCAGGTAGTCACACACTTTACCAAAAGGCGCATGTAAAAGAGGCTTGATAACTGTTTTTATCCTGGCCCGTAGGAAGGGGAGGGCGGGTGGGGTGCTATTGATATGTACTCACCCACCCCACTCCCTCTCCCAAGGCCGGACCGTGAAAGAAATGATTGAAAAGAATAGTGATGAGTTACCCTAATTCTTGTGACCTAATTAATATTCGGTAATAAGTTCGATGAACCGTTTTCTTTTTCTGTTAACTCTTCTGGCTTGGTGATCGTAGCATTTTAAAAATGAAACTCTCAGTAAGACTGCTTGCGCAGCTGGTACAATACGCCGCAGCCAATGGCTTTTGTCTCTGTGGATACCGCTAAAGCTTCTATCTCTGTCATGCCAGGGTCATAAGTACTGTTATCTGGTATTCAGTCACTGTTCCATACTAGTCTGCACTCTGCTACATGTCATACCAAAGTGATCTGAATTCTGATTGGTTTATCGTGTTGTTTAAATCTGTTGTAGTTGGTCAGAGTAACTACTTTGGTTTTGGTTTTACCACAGTGAATTGAAAATCGCTCTAACACTTCAGTTAAGAGGTGTTTGGAATTTATTGCGCAAACTCCGACATCAGCTCCCTTTTGCAAGCCAGTCTAGCTCTTCACCATGCACCAAAGTGTGCATCACGGGGAAATGTGTTCCAACTCCTGCCACAGCAAAGCTCGTCCTTGCAAGGCGAGTTGTTCAGTCAGAGCGTCCACACTGAGAGTACTCGGCAGGTCCTGAAACAACAAGTATTACAGTCAAGTTCTTTGGATAAGTCACAGAGTTGCCGTGTTTTTAAAATGGATAAGAGAGTTGATCACCATCAGGGTAGAGGAGTTGATTCAAGAGTCATAATAGCACGTGGTTGATCGATAGAATACAAGGAGTCCCTTTAATCAAGGATAGTAAAGCGAGTGAAACGCGCGAGAGAAACACCCGAACGCGCCCAATAACCCCCTCCCGCGGGGAGTCGCGACACGCAAGAGGCAATCTATCACTAATAATAATAATAATAATAATAATAATAATAACAATAATAGTAATAACCTTTATTTACCCTCCGCAGTATTTATAGCACAAAGGCTAGTAGGGCCGAGCAAATACAGAAACAAATAATTCAAATAAACAAATAATCATGATAAGAGTACCAACTGGCCGACCAGTCGGCCATTTACAAGGAAAGCCGAGGAGTTGAACCAGGGACTGCCCAGAACAACACCAGCTAGTGGTTAGAGCAGGATTTCAACCCGGGGTGACCGCATTGAAATCCAGAGCCCCAAACCACAAGGCCATCCTGCCTCCTGGTAAAAAGCAGTCAAGCTGACCCCGACGTGACTTGAACACGCAGAAACAGAGAAACAGTAGGGACCACTCGTAGTCTAAATGATCAAGGAATGGATGTTTATTTTCAGCACAATTCTCACCCAGATGATTACTACACTAAACAGATTCCTGACCAAGACTCCTGGGCAGGGTTGTTCAAAGAGCGATTACGCTTACCCATGGCTAGTTATTTCTGAAAATCTTTCCACATTCAACGAGCACAATGAAACCTCTCCAAATAGCTTCAAGGGAGGTTGGAAGCCTTGTGAGGCTTACATAATGTAGTGATTGTCCACCAATCACCCCGGCCAATCACAGACAAAAAGTTAACTGTTTAACCCTAACAACTGAAGATCAGTCTTAAGCCCCAAACATTATTCTCTATTTCACTGAGGCAGTCTGTTCTTTCAGTTCTCTGTCTATGAAAAATGGTTCCCAGCCAGGTATCAAGTTAGAATGACACTGACAGAAACATTGAGAATAGGAGTATCACTGGCCGAAAAATAGGAAAACATAGGAATTGTCGCCATCAACAGAAGAAAAAATAGGACACTTTCTTTGAGTTGTATCCTCTTAACACTCCCAACAGCAACTCTGTTCCACGGTCCAATACTTTAATATTTAACAGAAATGATGACATATAATTTCAGTATATTCATACAAATATGCTGGCATTACCATAATTAGAAGGCAAACAAATGTTACCACTGATGTAATTAAGCACAACTCTCCCTACTACAATATTAATATTATCCTTTTCTTCTTGCATATACAGTGTACCTGTTTGTTGGCATAAATTATATCAGGAAAGAAGCATCCTTTAAAGTGTCTATATCGTCTACTGGTTTTTGGTGGTTCTGATATGTACATAAGGAGTAGATAGCTGTTCAAAAAGGTTTTTTCGAATTTCGCCGTGTTTTTGCCCTGAAATCGCCGTTCAAATTTCCCGTTTGAGCTACGCCCATCAAACTTGACCGAGCTTGTAAGGGGCATGGGTATATTCCTGATCTGACGTCACAAACTGCTTTGCATGTATGTTTACAAGGACTTAATGAGGTGCAAATCAGTTTGTGACGTCAGATCAGGAATAGACCCACGCCCCTTACTAGCTCGGTCAAATTTGATGGGCGTGGCTCAAGCGGGAAATTTGAACGACGATTTCAGGGCAAAAACACGGCGGAATTCGAAAAAACCTTTTTGAACAGCTATCTACTCCTTATGAACATATCAGAACCACCAAAAACCAGTAGACGATATAGACACTTTAATCTTTTCTCCGCCACTTGCCCCGTGGATGCAAGAGAATAAGCTTGTTTTAAACCTGAGCAAAACTGAATACCCTGTGTGTGATTTATGGATCATACCAAAGAATAAACGGAAGGATAGCATAACTGGTTTATCCTGCAATGGATCTCCCTGACGGAATCAGAGTCCTTTAAATATCTCGGTGTGGTGATTGATCAGCACTCAGTGAGCTTTAACAACCATATTGAGCACATAGTTAACAAGGTCTTGAGGAAATTGGGCGTATTTAGGCATTTGAGAATTTCTCTTACCATGGCTGCAGCTGAATGCATCTACAAGACTATGATCGTACCAATTTTTGACTATTGTGATGTGGCCTGGTATGGGTGTGGGAAAGGGAATTGAACTCTGATACCCTTGAGAGTATGCGGCATCGAGCTACGAAGTTAATTTTTCCAAACTCTGGTTTACACACTAAAGAGCTGATCGCTGCTTTGGGTCTTGTACCATTAACTAATAGGCGAAAACTTCGCATTAAAAACATAAAGCTTGTGGGATGTGGCTGGAGTGACAAGGATACTTCACAAATTAATGTGATCAAGTAAGCTGAAGAATGCGTGTACCTTAGTGCCAACCGTTTTCCTACGGCATTGGAAAACGGAATTTGAACTTCCATTTTCGTTTTCCGTTTACCTACGACATTGGAACTTCCATTTTCGTTTTCCGTTCTCCTACGACATGGGAAAACGGAATTCGAACTTCCATTTTCGTTTTTCGTTTTCCTACGACATGGGAAAACGGAATTCGAACTCCGATTTTCGTTTTTCGTCTTTCGTTTTCTTAAGACATTGAAAAACGGAATTTGAACTTCGATTTTCGTTTTTCGTTTCCGTGTTTTTGCAATTTCTGTATTTCCTGGGGCGGATCTAAGGTTTGTTCGGGGGCTTCGGTTGAACCCCCTAAAATTAAGACATCAACGTCTAAAACTTTCGGTTACCACAGAATTTTGGTGAAAAAAATTAAGATAAGTCAGGACCTGGTAATGTAAAACAATAAACACCATAGAGCATGTCGCTCACAGCCACAAATTGAGCGGGTTTTGGATCTGCCGTCCGCCATGCATCACTGGGGGTGCTAAGATAAGCTTTGGTGTGCTTCTTCCCAGTGTCAATTGCCTGTTTCTTCAGTTTTTTTTGTTTATGAAGCACAAAGGTTGCATAAAAAAAGCAAGCCTGTTCAGCCTGTTGACCTCAATTGCTAAAGTCACATCAACTGAATTTAAGGTGATTCCTCACAATTGCATGGCGCATCCCTACTGCGCATAATTTATGGCGTCATTTAGCGCGCGCTCGTGCGCGCGTACACTAGAAACATTGCGTATTTGCCTTGACATTGAGCTTTTTCAGCTGAAATTTTCCCTTTGTCGTCGTGTTGTAAAGAAACGAGCACGGTGACCCCCTTTTTTATTGGTGTAATGTACTCGTAATAGGCACACGATAAGCATATTTTGAGGAAAAAAGTTTAATAGTAGAAGTTGGATTATTTATATATAAATGAGGTGAAACTCTGCGTTTGGAGCCAGGAAGGAGTTTGAGATGATGACGTAGTGGTCCAATTTCCTTACATTATTTGCAAGATCAGGCAATTTGAAATCACAATACTAAAAGAATATAGCCCAGAAAAACAATAAGGCTCAAGTTTTCACCATTATTCATAGTTTTTGCTACATAATAACAGCTTTATTCGGTTGTTCAAGCTTCGAAAATTTCTCGTGCAACTCCGTAAAAACACTTAGAACACTTAGAGTATGAAGGGCGAAAACAAGCACGGTGACCCCATCTTTTTATTGCATTTTTTCAATGTCCTATGCATGACTATTAATTGTGCCAAGTCTGAAAAAAATGTTAATAGTACATCCTTTTCAGGGGAATTACCTTAACATAGATTTTTGACGCAACTGGTTGACTCCAACATTTCAAACTTTCCCAGGGAGCATGCCTCCCTCACCACCCCCTAGATGCTCCCACCTTTAGCGGTCATATATTCCAACCTCCTTTATATAAATCCTTACATGAATCCTAGTTCACTTGAACCGGAAGAATGTTGGCATTTTTTGTCGCTAACAAACCACGGATGATAACAAACAAGATGACCGCCTTAGACAATATTCTTTGATGAAGTCTTTTTTCGCGCCGTTTTCTTATTGCGGAAATTTAAATAACAGCTATGAAGACCTTCTGATCCCGAGGTAATCAATAACCGTCACCCGAATCTAAGGGGCTGTAGTTTGCTAAGAGCGTAAAAAGGCTTTGCAGTTATCATGGCATCATGGCGTTCGTTGCTGATGGCACATTCGACTGATCAACATCGCAGCATGAGGTTGTATTCCAAATCTATCATGAAAAGCCTTAGGCCCAGATACAAATATCCGGGTATTTTTTTTTTTTTTTTTGAGATATTTAGAGGATTTGGGGATATTTAGAACATATCATGGTATTTAGAAAAAAATTATATTTGGAATTTGATAAAGAAAAATTATTCAAATCATGTTTTTTCCTAGGAAAATTGAGAAAGAAAGCTATTTAATTCAATGTTAATTAGGGCATTGACATTACAGTGACAGAAATTCAAACAAATCTCCTCATATAGGCCTGCAGTAATCAGATTCAACAATATTCTCCATTTATAATATATGCCATGTGTCTTATGCTAGCGATTGCCTGTTCAACAAGAATGGCGGATGTTGATGCTGAAAGGTCAGATGCAGTGATTACAGTTCCAGATGACGTACCCTCTGAACCCAATGTTAGCTCACACACAAACCATACAATAGTGTCCCTTTTAGACCGCGTAGAGGCAGCGCTAATGCTCCGAGTAAATAATCGTTAACTTTGCTTGTAACTGCACTGCCCTAGTCTTCTTGGAGGCTGTTGGGTACTGAAATAAGTCTAAGGCCGACTTTATGTAAAATCGTTTAGAGTTTTGTTGTCTTCTGTACAAGGACATTTGCTGACATGCTGAAATTTGTGT
>JAEMWC010000008.1:285000-440000 GCA_016490735.1 Pachyseris speciosa
ATTTATATGTACATATGTATATATTTATTTATTTACTTATTTATTTATTTATTTATTTATTTATTCATTTTTGCTTTGAAACTCCTAGTATAGTTATCCTGTCTTTGGAGCATACTGATTAAAGATTAAAGATTAAAGTAGCTAATGATGTCTGAATTGTTCGAGATTTAATATCAAGCAATGATGAAAGGTAAAAGTAGTCTTTTAAAGAAAAACTAGGCCTCAGCTACAGGCTGTATATTCACAGATGAGAGGATGCTGTGCTCTTGAATTAAAGTAAGAATATTCTTGCACCTTTACTTTTACAAAAAAAGTGGCTCAGTCAAGCGATGGAAACAAACTACTTTATCAGGGGATGGCTTAACTTACTCAGTGTTCCACAACACGCTGGAACAAAGAAACACGTTATTCTTAAGACCTTTTTGGTTTAATATACAGCACTTAAAATAGTAGTAACAACTAGAGACTAAAATTAGTCTTAAGTCAAGCTTGCAAAAATGTAGTTGTGTATCCCTAATTTAGCTCTAAGCAAAACAGAAAAGAGAGACGTCTTTCCTTCTTACATCGGGGGCATAATATTGTGCCTAGTATAATGATGTTCAAGTCTGTGTCTGTTTGTAGTGAATATCCGTACATATCCAATTCAACATATATCCCTATATAATTATAGTATTAAATTATAAGAATAAAAATACTTTATAATGGTTAAAAAATAAAAGCAGAAAAAGAAAAAAATTAGACTGTGTAAGATGTCACTGCTACAAGTTGAACCTGGGCTATCAGCACCAGCAGTAATAAACAATGATCACAAGACCACACATGTGCAGCATAAGTAATAGGGTGAAATAGGGTAGTTTATATATTCTAATTAATGACTATGCACATCAATCTAAGTTGTCGATCGATTAATATTTCTGGCCACTGTTTAAAGAAAGGAAACACTTAAGAAACAGGTCATTAATGCAAGTGCGGCCGCAACACTACTAGAACAGAGACCTGAAAAAAAATTTCAGGCTCTGAGCGGGATTCGAACCCACGACCTCTGCGATGCCGGTGCAGTGCTCTCCCAACTGAGCTATCAAAGCCACATGAGAGCGGTCGTATGCCTGAAAATTTTTTTCAGGTCTCTGTTCTAGTAGTGTTGCGGCCGCACTTGCATTAATGACCGTCATCACTCAATTGCTACTATGGACAAAATTAATTTCATTCTTTACTATACTTGGGCCAAGTATAACGTCCATATAAAGGGCTAACCCGCATACGACCGCTCTCATGTGGCTTTGATAGCTCAGTTGGGAGAGCACTGCACCGGCATCGCAGAGGTCGTGGGTTCGAATCCCGCTCAGAGCCTGAAAATTTTTTTCAGGTCTCTGTTCTAGTAGTGTTGCGGCCGCACTTGCATTAATGACCGTCATCACTCAATTGCTACTATGGACAAAATTAATTTCATACTTAAGAAACAGTTTAGGATTCAAAATGTGGTCAGAGAAACCTGCAAAATGACTCACCCAAGCATCTTTTGCAGAAAAAAGATGAGACAGAAATGAAGGTGAGTTTTGAAATCATCTTTCGTTTTCTCATTGCTGGATATAGATTATATACGATCTAACTCAAACCAATAAGTTATCTGGATTTCTAAGTCAGGCATGAGAAATTGGCCACGATGTATGAGACTGATGTCTACGATCCACACCCATATATGCATGAGACTCATTTATGATGCATGAGAATTGGCAGGTACAGTAAGTTAAATAGTACCTCAATAGGATCGTGTCTGGGATGGAATCTTTTAACTCTTTAGTCATTTGCAAAATACTGAAATCAGTCCACCAATACCACATTCTATTGCCAGCTGGGGGAACTCTGTTAGGCTCTCTGTGAAATCATCCAATAGGTTACGAACATCCTGAGCATGTTCCAGTGTTTCTGAATCAATACATATAACTATTATTAAGAACGGTGGCTGAGTGGTCAGAGTTCTGGACTTGCAATACCGAGGCGCTGGGTTCAAGTCCCGTTCTAGCTCAGCCATGCTTATTAATAGCCAAATCATTCACCTCCTGCCAGTTGGGTTTCTTAACCTTGTTATGGTTATTTGAATTATTTGTTTCATGTAAAACTATATGCTCAGCCCTACTGGCCTATAAATATTGCCAAGGGTAAATAAAATAAAATGTCATTAGATTCCTGAAAGATCAATGTCTAAGATCAAATATTGACCCAAAAAAGAACTGCTACTACTAATAGTTAGACATTGTAATTAAAATGAATATACGAGAATCATGCAGTATATAGACCTGTATGTGGATTTAAAGTGAATCATTTTTGAACAGTAACTGAGCATTAGTGAAACAAAAGCCACAGAAGTTGCAGAGGTCATGGGTTTAAATCCTGAAAAAGCCTGAATTTTAATTTTCAGGCTTTCTTTTCACTACTGCTCAAGTTGTGTTCAGGACCTTTCACATCTGCAGTTAGTGTAATTATGTACCTGCAAAAGCCTAAAACATGTTGTTATACTGACTTTCAAAAAAATCCATGTGTTTTGAATAAATGAAAGCTGGCATTTTTCTGTTAGACACACCACACAATTATTATAATTATACTCACGCACACTTACAGATGACCTTCTGATTATAGTTTGGACCTGTACATATCAATACTCTACCAGTGAACTACTGTACATGTCAGGAGACTTTTGGAAACCCAAGGCCATTAACCTTAAGACTCATGACTAAATGAATGTCCTGAATACTACCATAAAAATGTTGACATAAATTTTCCTAAACATCTTTAATTCATTAAATCAGCAAATTAGTTAATTAGCAAACAGGGTAAACAGTAGAAGCGAAGACATTTTAGACTGAGCTGTCTCAATTTTAACCCGTGATCATTCATCAAATTCATCCAAATGACCCGGTTGCTTTCTGTAAAAATTGATAGACGTTCTAATACTTACTTTAACTTTCTCTCGATCTTACCTGGGTACCTTGCCAGCAAAGTCCCATTAATCCGGCAGAATCAAACCATGGACCTTCTTCTTCGCTTTCACCCCAGACAAATAGAAAAAGTACGAAGTTCTACGCAACACGCCTACGAGACTGCATTTCTGCTTGCGAGAATTCCTTCAAGAAAATGAGTTTTTAAGGTCGGTACACCCTTTTCTGCATCAAAGAGCAACGTTTTAGAATAATAATTATTAAGTCGACCTTCCACAACTGAAGACGCTGCCATGTCTCCCACTCTCGTAAGATGGTATGGTCATCGTGGTTACCTGCTGTAGTTAAGGCTTATCGTGTAAGTTTGAAGTATCGTCACTTCTAGTTGCCAACTTCTGAAGCAACATATTGTTTGACTTACGTCGAGAAACTCCACTACCCATCGCTCACCAAACAAATTGGAGAAGCCCCAAAACATTGCCTATCTATTCTGTTTCATTTTGAGGGAGCTCATAGCTTATAAGCCCAGTGGTTTCTTTATGAGCTTCCTCGCCATTTTATTTCAAATTTCATAATTTGGATATTTATATATATATATATATATATATATATATATATATATATATATATATATATATATATATATATACATACAATTGAAATGGCAAAATAAACTGAACTGAACTGAACTGAACAAACTAGATTTCTCATGCAAAAACAGCCAGGCGTTAGTTTCCTTTCGTACCCAGCCTCCTTTTGTTGGTGTGCAAAATTCTAAAACAAGGGCTATTTGGAATCCAAAGAGAAAACTGTATTTCTTAGCCGATTTAAGTGTCATTGTGGTTAAGTGGCCACCACTGTCACTGCTGTGTTTTAGCGTATTTGACCCAATACCATGAACGCTTAGACACCCATTCCTTGAAAGCTAAAAGGTTGACAGGGGAGGGTGGTATGGGGAGACCTCATTTAATTCGGTAACAGGGTTTGGAATTACAGTGGGGAGTTTTGGAGGTGTGGACAGCACTTTCCAGGCGGGTTTCTTTTTCCCTACTTTGCGGCAAGGAAGATATATCAGTTATTGCAAAAAAAAGTTGTTATTCTTGTTAAATTGGGCGAATAATTAACTGTGCGATATTTCGTTTTCCTTGTTCCGATACTGGCCTTCCAAGAGCAAACATTTATAGCTTCCAACGGTTCAACTGAATGAGTGAGGCCTGTATAGAGTTTACGACCAATATATGATCTTGCGCCCTAAACACGTTTTGAGTCAAAATAGACCGATTTGACTCGCTGGCAGACCTGGCACCAGTTTTCTTTTCCTGCCTTGGCGCCGTTTCTTTGTATCTGCTTCTATGTTCTGAGACGATCGTTGTGTTGTTTACGTTTACGAATGAACCGCTTTATTGCAACAAATGAAAACAGTCGCAGAAGGTTCAATTTCGTCTGTAAAGCAGGTTACACTATGCGAGGATCTGGAAAAGGCTAAACAAAATTCAGTTCAACTGTAAAAATGCTTGACTTCCATCAAGATATAGTTAAGCTATGAAGTATTCTCCCATCATAGCAAACACCATAAGCTCTTGGATGAATCACGAAGAAGGAAGTTAATCGCGGCTATCACGATGAAGTAGCTTGAAGTCATCATCATCATCGTGTCTGAGGTATTAATATCGTTATAAAAGCTCGTCAACATACTTATCAAATATATTTTTATCATTTAACGAGGTCAGAGATATTGAAATCGATTTCGTTGCGAAACACGAAAAGGCAGGATTTTCCCCTAGAATTTATCAGTTAGTTTGTCTACGATCCATTGCACCTTTTCGTAATGTTTCCGATCGGTACCAAGCCACGCTAGGGAATTTTGACTCATATTTTGCCTTTTCTAAAATGCAAAACTGCGTGCTAAGAAGTGACTCAAAACCCATTAGTACAACATTTATAAGAGAGAAGGGCTTTGTCGTTATACTCCCTTGATCAGCACGATACGTGGCCATTACAAAGTTATACTGATTTGCTATCAAATATGACTTTATTAAACATTCAAGCGCCGCTGACTGTTGTATTTACACATGGCACTTAACTTGGGTCATTTATTATAATAGGAACCCTGCTAAATCTACTTCAATTATATACAGTTGTAGCTCTCTAAATATTAAGACTTGTCCTCTTCAAATACGTCTTTACTCGACTTCGCTAAGATCATCTTAAATCACTATTCGAAATAACGATCAATTATTTTCGCTTGATCCTTAGTTAACTAAAAGTACTGAAGCAGCAGACGTCGACTTTCTAGAACAAAATAAACTGTACAAACGTCTGGGCTCTGAAAGCCTTTCCAAAAACACTAACAGGCTTTATTTCCTTACAAGACCTTTCAATTTTGGGCCCACCTCCGAAACGAAAGAAGTAAGCATAGTTTTCTAGTTTTACGAAACAATTTTTGGGTGATGATATTTCACCCAAAGAAAGTTTGATTTTCACAACAATGAAACTCGAATTTCTCAAGTCATTAATAATTTCCGTACAGAAATTTCACGGAAATGGACAATTGTCTCCCCTTCTTTAGTCATTAGGTCCTTGGCTCCTCTGGAGCGCTCTTATATTTCAAATCTTAAACATGCCGTTTTCGTCTTAAAATAGTTTTTTGAAAACAAAAACTAGAAAAATGTACCACTGAAAATCGGTCACGAATCACGAGGACTATGAACATATTTTTACAAACGGATGCGGCAGCTGCCGGGTAGAAGTGACTTTCGTGCGACACCAGTCTTGTTTCTGAGTGTTTTTACAAAAAGGCCGAGACACACTAGACGACAAGTCGCAAGAATTCGTGCGACTGATCGCAGCGGCAAAATTCAGCCTCAGCGACAACGATTTTCACAAAAATTCGCCGTGTCACACGGGGAGAATTCGTGCGGCGACTTGTCCCTGCGACGTGCCACAGCGACGTGTTTTGCAAGCAGTACACAAGGGGGAATTGTCGCAGCGATTTGTCGCCTGGTGTGTCTCGGCCTTAGAGTAACATTTTGACTTTTTGGAACTCCCAGCTTCATAAACGGAGAAAAATGTGAAAGGTGAAAATTTGTTGCCGCACTACGTCAACCGGTTATCTATCTTTTAAATCCCTTAACCTACATTTCATTATGCTGGTGGGGGTAAACTCCACTTTGATTGTATTAACTTGGACACAATATTGTCTCAACGCATTGTTGAGTCGCGTAGGCGGAAACGTCTCGAATAAAACAGTTCCTCCACTAAAAAGTCTCGTTCTGATAATGCTCAAATCAACAGAGTTGACACAATAACCAGAGACATTGCTGTCATATCAACTTGCTAAACTGGGATTGCCCCATGCCGTTGAGCCAAGAGTCTTTTTGGAAAAGAAAGTTGTCTTTGTACCATATTAGGAGCAATATCTGTCCTTAGTACGCGAAGCCTCGCCAACCTTTCTCTTCATAGAAAGCTGTCCTTGCGTTTTTGGAGATTTCATCACCATAAACTCCCAGGACGACATCAGTAGCAGGTGGCCGACCCAGAATAAAATTGCTTGTGGTAGGAATCTGCCCGCTTGAACTACCACCAGACAACACAGTACTGTTCGTATTCGTGTTGTGTGTGTTTGCACGGCTCTTGTACAACCTGTCTCGCTTTTTAGCCTTCTTGTGTCGTTTGTAAAGCAAATATCCGGCGAGAGAAAGAAGGAAGATCACCAAGGAGCCAATAATAGAGAAGAAAATGATGTTGAAGATGTATCGCCCGGCACTATCTTTGCAGCTAAAAAGGTCCGTCATTTTTATGGATTCTTGCCTCAAGCTTCAAAGTTCGTGTCTTGTATTTTTTTTTTTTTAACACTTGGCACTCTTATAGATGAATCACGCCCTTATTGACCTGGGAAATAAATAAGATTCTCGTTTAACTACAGGTTATTATCACGCAATTATTTTACCAGTTGTGCAACATCGGTCCTTTACGAATTCAGATTAAACAAAATACAGTTGAATAGATTGATTGATGCTAATATTGCCAATTTAAATTACACGTTTTTTCTGCCCAGTTGGCGTGACTTTGCGCATTTTCTGGTTCGAAGTCAATTTTCAGCGATAAACCTTGAATCTGTGGCAGGCTTTTATATGGTTTTCTGATGCATTTGATAGAATGGATAAAAATGGTTTTATTTGTTAGAAGATTAAAACACTCGCGCCCTTGTGGTCTTCGACTCGCCACCTCAGTGATAAATATAAATCATCCATTCTCTGGTATTTTATCTTGCTAGGTGCTGTTTGATATGCATATCCAAGCGTTGTTTTCACTTTTTACGGATAATATCGCAAAAACAACATCTAAAACGAGACGTATTGTACTCCCACTCGCAAAGCAGATAAAGGATAAGCCATTAGCATATGTTTGCACGTATATAAGACATATTAATTATATAAAGATACTAAATTGCTAAGTAGCCTGAACAACGTTGAAAATGTAACAAATTCTAGGCGCATTAATAACTAGTTGCGCGAATGTCTAAACGAAGGAAATTTCTTGGTATACCACATATGTCTTGGGTTTTTGTTACACGATTGGAGGCAGCTTTTAATCTGACAAATAAACACATATTATCGAGATGACGTTCAATGAAAATTCCCGATGACTTCTAAGCCGATTAAAGTTAACTCAACCCAGGAAGTTTCGTTTGTAAAACAAGAATTCTCGCATGTAGAAAAACCACAAGTCTAAAAGTGAAATGCAATATTATACGTCCAAAACATCAAAGCATTTTCTTTCCCATTGATGACTGTAGTCGCGTAAACAAAAATTTCCCGTTGAAGAAATTTAGGTGGCAATTTAGCAAATGTAAATTTGCTCAAAAATAGCACAAAGTGAGCCACATTTTGTTGAGTTATTCGGAGGACACAAATGTTGCAAGTAGATCGAACTATCATGCTTTAAGACCGCATTTGAAAGCTGCCTCCTCGGCGAACGTCTTTTGTTCGTTGAATGATCGTTTTGTATTAGTGATGCTTCTCAACTTACCCAGATTCGGACCGGAAAAACTCCTACGAAACCTTACTATCAAACAAACGCACTTATTCTTTTCTCCTTGTGCCTTTCTCGCACGCTGGGCATCCACAAACCAGACTCAAACCCTTGCTGTTTTGATTTGTGCAAACAAGCGTCACCACAAAGACAATTATCGTCACGCTGCTACCAGATTATTCTTCACGGTTTGGAACATTAGTATTCAAAGAGAGGTCACATCTTATCTCTGTTCATCTGATATTACTCGCCTCCAATAACATACGTCATAAAACATCTTCAATATCACATCCTGACCACAACATTTTGGCGCTAACAACCCTAAATAACCGACGAGACACCCTAAATACGTAGAATCTCTTTCTATTTTCGCCTTTGCCTTATTTTCGGAATATTTCCACTCGCAATCGCCGTTTTTCGTGAGTTGGTTAAATCATATATAAAGATTTTTCTGTCAAAGCGTGATCTCCAGTGAAACGCTTCTCGTCTTTGTTAATTGTTTTTGACAGGTACACAACATACAACTTTCCAGTACAGTGGAATGCTATCTTGAAAATGATATGTATAAATAAATATATATATATATACTGGAAAGCGAATACGCTTAAACCTTTGAACACCTTAAAAATTGTCATTGTTTCCGCAGTATGACATCGCTAGATGAACACATCAATCATCCTTGTTTGGCCAAGTTAGTTTCTAAATTTAGTGCATAGATGTCTGTTATCCTAAATGTTCAATTTATGGTTAAGATGTAGAAGAGATTAAGAGCTGCCGCGGTCACCCGTTGAAAGCGCATATAACATTATAAAAATATTAACGCTTAAGAAATGCTGAAATATTGTCATTATTTTTATTATTACAGGCATACTGCCTTCACCACAACGGCTCATTGTAAACCAAGATGACTTGGGCGGGGGGTGAGTGTTTCGACTATACTTTCCCAAACAGGATCCCAACTGCACTGTGTATTGCTCACAAAGCTCACTTAATCTAAGATCATCCAAATGTGGTTAGAGCTTTATCGGTCGTCCATCTAGAGATGATGTCTTTAAGATGTTGCCATATATTATAAGAAAGTTGCTTTCCCACCAGTGGCTTCCTGCGGTATTACAGGTCCTTATGCTGCGCAAGCGCCGTGAGTGAATCCCGAACGTATATTAATAACCATTTAAATGACATTGTTAGAGTTTTAAGAACCTTTCAGCTGCATTTGAAATCCAATACCATCCAGCAGCGCCTATCAGAGCTGCACCCTTCTATAAGGGAGCCGATCGAATTTCGGTAAACAACAACTACCCAGTATGGTCTTCTTTTCAAGGTCTCTGTCAAATATGTACCCAAGGGGGAAATAAATGATATTTAAAAAAAATAAACAGTAATCAAGACTGAATTCCACTGAATTACCGATCGTTCCCGAAATTAAAGAATGGCAAGCATGTTGATAACTGTTGTATCAATGCCAAATTGTATGCATTCAGTAGCAATTATTTTATATTGTAACACACCCAACTCGGCCATGTATGCGTTATAACGACTTCGAGGATTGACCCAAAAGGTATGATATTATGAAGTTAAAGGGCTTACTGGGGCCCACCTGCTCCGTAAATAATTTCCTCGTCGAAGCTGTCTTTTCTCCTGTAATATTACTTCAATCAGCCGTATCCAGAGTTCTCAGTGATTCCTATATTTGGACTTCTATCGATTAATTTTTGTTAATTCCTGAACATTGCTCCAACGCCATGACTGGACATTAGTTCAGAACTGTTGAACGCACAAAAATTTCTTTATTCAGCAGATTTTTCAGTGCTTGACGTCATTTGCATTGTTGCGGGAAATCACGGGTTTCTCCAAGCAGGAATTTCCGAGGTTTTACTTTTTATGGCATTCGCTGAACCACGCCTCAACTGAAATCCTTGTCAAATTTGTAACGTGAGATTTCACGCACAATCCAAAAATGCCATCATCAGGTTGCAGGGCACAACACCTTAAATATTTGAGATTTGAACGTGAAGGTACAGGGGGAGATTTTTAGGGTCTTTGTGAACAAAAACTGAAGGGAAATGGAAGAAAAACAAACCGTTCGCTACCAAAATTATGCACCTTTGTGTTTATCCTATGTATAGGTTACCATCATAAAGGTGCGTCTCATCAATGCTCAGGAGTAAAAGCCGTTCAAAAACCCAGACATCTGGCTTTATGATAATTGTACAGACTTGTTTCCGTTGAGAAACTTCTGCTAGGCCCCTGACTTTCTCGAACAAAGTTTTCGGTTTCCCTTAGTGAAAAAAACCTTAAGGGATGGACTGAGTTCACAAGCTGAAAAAGATATATCTATAACAAGTGATTTCTGAACAAATTTCAGGAATTTAGAAAAACTAAGGTTTTGTGCGGATATCAAGATTTTTGGCCGTGGGCCGATTCAGCCGGAAATGGAGAGAAGAACTATTACTTCATTACATTTCCGTCGTGAGTCGACTTTGTATTTATGCGAACAGCGTTTTAAATCATTACGTCACAGTGTTTGTAATGAGTAGGACGTTCGGATTCTGTATTACGACAAGTGATAAAACCCTTAGCTCAAAACGTAGGGTTACGCACCAGTATAAGCAAATTTACTATTTCCTGGGTTTGACCGACACTGGTGGAGGAAATTACTTCGGCTATTATACTGAGTAATCAGCGTAATGTGGCAAACAAAAACCATATAAGGCCAGATCAGCATTGGTTGATGAAGGCATTTTTGATGTTCTCTTAACACGACTTTTCAAGAAAAGAGCACTTCTTGGTTAGCCACGTAGTTTCCAAAGCTGAATGAACAAACTAACCGCTCTCTCTTCCGTGCGGTGTGTCACATAGCATTTCAGATCCGCAAGCATTTGCTAGCTTGTCATCAAAAACTAGAAAACCAAAGCTAGAACGGCTCGTCAAAGGCATCAATATTTCATCAGCGGAAAACTCAGGTGAAACTCGATCAGGACGAACGTTTAAACTTGCTGAAATGAGGCGTCCTGTAAACGCCTTTACTCCCTTCAGTCCGGACTCGTGTTTTCCCGCGAATCTCCGATGGACACCATAATTCGCAAAGGAATGCAATCTTAAAACTGAGAGCTCTTACAAAAAACGTTTCGAACTTAAATTAAAAGAATAAGTTTTCTCGAACCTTCTTTAGTATTGTGCTGGTGCCTCCTCGGCAGTTCCCAATGATATAGTTTTAGAATGTTGACTAAGGGCACGTAAACTCGTGGAAATCGTGTTTTCTTCTCAACCATCAAGTTCAAGTTCGAGCTGTCTTTGGTTTTCCAGACGTTGCTAGCCAACAAGGAAATGTACACTCGAAAACCAAACCGAGATATTTCCTGGATCTAACGTCAACTTATGAGATATTGTGCAATGGTAAATTTAAAACATTATCAGGTGTGTCGAGTGCAGAATAATTCTTGTTTTCGTCGCGATATTTTGCTGAGTTAAGTTCTTTTCTTTTCAGTACAATGTAATATTTTCCATACTTGAGGTATGCGCCAAAGAGCAAAGGCCGCCGGGATGTTTAAAGCCCGCGGAAACGAGGAAACAGGTCTGATACTTTGTTGCTCATGATGCTTTTGCAGTTTCTTCTTCTTCTTCTTCTTCTTCTTCTTCTTCTTCTTCTTCTTCTTCTTCTTCTTCTTCTTCTTCTTCTTCTTCTTCTCGCTTTTCATAATGCGCAATGGACTTATTTATCGAGTTGTTAAACCGTGCGCAAACTCGCAATAAACGCGGAGGCCAACCTCCGCAAAGAGCGCAAAGAGAAAAACAATCTACTACGGAAGCAGCAACATATCATGTTTTCTCTAATTCAACAGAAACAGCACTCGATTTTCCTCCTACAACAAACTCTGCAGGAGTGTTCTCAGAAAAGAAAACAACAATTATTTATTAACTTACCCACCCCTTCGTGAGCAGGTCCTTACAGGTCGATTACAATTTACGCTATAACGCACTTTCATAAACACAGAACGTTTTAAGAACACTTACTTAATGTAGTATTATATTTTAGTATTACTTAATGTTTGGTATTTTGTGATATTTTTTCAAAATTTGTAACATAAGATATGTAGTTTTTATCTTATGAGGAATAAAGACACACTTAACTTACTAGTCATTGATCCCGGAAAATTAAATCTCATGGTACGGTTGGAGAAAGCAGCTGGAATGGGAGTATCAGTCAATTCTTGCCAAAAGCTGTAGTTAGTGTCTTATTAAAGTAATTCTTAATATAATCTGAATGGAGAAAACTATAAAATGAAATGAAAAATGAAATGAAGTGTCTTTTTTTTATTAAACAACATTATGAGTGGTTGTCAGCTGGTCATCGAACGTAATTCACATTATTTGCTACCACGCTTTGCTTTGCAAGATGGTATTATTTACGTGAAATTCGTATTGGTGAGCTGAATGGTTCATTCTAATAACTGTGATTCTGGTTTCACTAAAATTGAAAGGAAAACCACGTACTCTCTGAGTTAGGCCTGATTCAGACGCCGTAATTTCCATGAGCCGAACTTAAGCGAATTTGAACCAACCCAAATTAACGAAATTACGCCTGTTGATTCAGAGGGGGAAATTTCCACAGGCGTTCCTAATGCAGTTCGAGTTCCAGTTCCAGTTCTGAGTAAAACTGCCTTAAATATATACAATATAATCATTTCTGCATTACGTTCGCTCTTGAAAAGTTCGGTGTCTGAATCCGAAAGCGAAAGTCAAAATTTCCGCCTCATCCGGCGAAAAGAACGCCTGAGCTGCTCCAAATTAAAATAGCCGTTCTTAATTGATTCAGACGCCGAACTTTTCATGTACATGGAATGCATTAGGTTCGGCTCATGAAAATTACGGCGTCTGAATTTATTAATTTATTTATTTATATACATTATTTATATAGAAATTCCAGTTCAGCATAGCTGGTTTAAATGGAGATCTGTACAGAATAATATATGAATAAATAATAAATTGTAAAAATGAAAACAAAAGAAGCCAATCAAAGGGTTCATAAAGGTGAGAATTAACTGAGATGATTTAGATGTTGCTTGTCTTTCAGTTTAAAACTAGTGAGAGACTGATCATGGCTTAAGTTACGAGGAAGAGTGTTCCAGGATTTGGCGGCATTGTACTTAAAAGATGATTGAAATTTAGTTGTCTTGGCAAGAGGCAGGCGGATAAGGTCTTTATTTCTAGTGTTGTAGTTATGGATCTGCTCCGAGGAGTGGAAGTCGTCTAGTAGATATGCTGGAGCCAGGCCATTGATGCACTTATAGATCTGTATACACTTGTGGTATTCTCTGCGGCATTGTAGGGATGGCCACTCCAGTGTTTGCTGTACATCAGTATCGGTAGCCTTGCGACCCGCAATTATTCCCGCAGCTCGCTTGAGAAGACGGTCAAGGTAGCTCTTATTTCCCTGTCCGCAACTATCCCGCACACAGCAGCAGTAATCAAATAATGGTAAAACCATAACATTAACAGAGTAATGCATGCTTCTTTTGGGATGATTTTTCGGGCTCTACGTAGCATTCCAAGGCGGGACGAGATTTTTTTCTGATATGTTCAATGTGATCGTTCCATGTTAGGCAAGGATCCAGAATCACGCCCAGATATTTAATTTTGTATACCCTTTCAAGATCTTTGTCATTAACACTGACAGTAAATGACTGGGCTGAGCTTAGTTTTTGGTGGGTTCCTATTAGCATAACTTTGGTCTTCGAGTGATTTAACATGAGATAGTTTTGGTTTATCCATCCGACAACGTGGTCAAGGTCTTGGGACAGAGCAGCCTCAATAGCTTGCACAGAATTTCTTTCAAAAAACAACAGGGTGTCGTCAGCGTAAAGGTGAACTTTACAGAACTTTGTTACTGACAGTAGATCGTTCATGTACATTATGAACAATAGAGGTCCCAAGACAGACCCCTGGGGCACACCATATAATATGGGTTCAGCGTCAGATTGAATACCATTGATGTTAACACTTTGGGTTCTCTTTGTAAGATACGCTTTGAACCAATTCATTGAAGACTTGCTTAGGCCAAAATCTGACAATTTCGTAAGTAGTAATTCGTGGTCGAGGGTGTCAAAAGCCTTAGATAGATCCAGAAATGCCAGGCCTGTTAGTTTTCCTATGTCAATATTGCGCAGAATAGTGTTTGTGATGTCGATTACGTTGGTTGCAGTAGAGTGAAGTGGACGGAAACCGGATTAATAAGTAGATAGGAGTTTGTGTCTTAGTAGGAAATTATACACCATTTCATGAACTGCCTTTTTTTGAATCTTTGCAAAGACTGGCAGAACTGAGATTGGGCGATAATTGGAGGTATCAGATTTTGAACCAGACTTGAACACTGGAGTTACGATGGCATGCTTCCAGCTGTTCATAAGTAATGCTAGGGGCGTGGCAAGTGCGCCGGCACCGTCCTTAAGAAGTCGTACTGGGATATTTTGTAATCCAGTAGAGTTGTTGCTTTTCAATTTCTTAAGTTCTTTAGCTACAAAGGTTTCACTAACTTGAGATAGCTTGAAGTTGTACGAGGATCGATTTGCAGGTCAGGTGGTCTGGGGGGCCGGTAATACAGAAGTCATACGCTGTACGAGTCTTTCTTATTTTCTTCAATCAAATTGGAGTAGTACTCTTGTTTAGCATTTCTAATGAGGCGTGTTGTTTTATTTCGCAGCTCTTTGTATGCTTCTTTGTTTTAAATCGGGCCTTAGTGTCAGACACGAAATGAAATGACTTTAAAAGACCTCGCAAGAAATAGACAAACTCGGTCCAGGTTGACCGTCTCTAGCTAGTCACGATGAGCTCTCTCTAGTCATTTAGAGTGAAACACACTCAGTGGTTGTGCTTATTAAACTGGTACAATTGATAACACCAGATCTTGCCTCTCTTTCTGTTTTTTTTTTTTTTAATTTGATAATGTTTATTTGTTTGTTATGTTTTGTTTTATTTGTTTGTTTTGTTTTTTGTTTTTTACTTGCTTTTTTTCTTTTTATTAACTATAACTAAGTTACAATCTTCGTAATCAGAAGTACTGTCAAGCCTTGGCCACCTGAGCCCTGGCCAAACGGGGAATTCTGGTGACTAAACATCATCAAACATTGTTTGTTGATGCTTGAAGCCCTGGCCAAACGATTATCAAACAAGACCAAACAAGGTGTGGCCAAACGGTAAAATGTTTGGTGACCAAACAATATTTTATAATGTTTAGTCACCAAACATTTCCCGTCTAGCCAAGGCTTAAGGTGGTTCCACTTTTCTCCCACAGAAAACGTTGATTCAGCTAGGAATAGTGACATACGGGATTATCCCGTTTTAGATGAAGAAACTGTTGAATTTATACTTGACATGGTGACGCCGAAGGAGGTGGGGAGGGAGAAAGAGATTTTGGAAGAGGGAACTGAAAGAAGGCTGAGCGTGGCAGCGTCAAGGATAGGCAAGATCACGTGACACATCATACCTTAAGGGAAACCTATTGGTAAAACTTGTGATACTGAGACAGTTTTCCATTGGCCGTCGATATTCAATTGCGTTTGCATTGGTTTTGTTTTACTCGCTCTCTGATTGGCTTGCAATATTCTCGCCACTTTCTCAACCAATCAGAGGAAAAAATCGTGACTTGTTTTCGCTCGTTTTCCCGCGGTTGTAATTGGTGCCGGATACAGGTTTTTGCTTCGAGTTGTGACTGGTTCGTTGCGTTGTTTGCGCCCATATAGCTTATTCCAAAATGGTGGCCAATCTATTATTCTTTTGGTTGCATGTTTAAACATTAGCCCTTGTTGCCTCATTTTTACTTCAAAATTCCTTCGGTATTTTGTAATAATAATAATAATAATAATAACTTATTTCTTATTTAGCGCCATTTACAAATACAGATCAATGGCGCCTTACAATTTTTAAATCAAATCAACTCTAAATAAATCAAATCAAATCAAATGTTGGTTTTTGGGGAGAGGGGAAAACCGGAACACTCGGAGAAAACCTCTCGGAGCAGAGTAGAGAACCAACAAACTCAGCCCACTTATGACGCCGAACCCGGGACACATTGGTGGGAGGCGAGGCGCTCTCACCACTACGCCAGCCATGCTCTGCCCTGTATACGTATGTTGACGAGGCTAATTGGCTGCCGTTATTGTGACTGGCTAGAGTGATCACTTTAGTTTTGGTTTTACGGCACTCAGTTGACAGTTGCTCGGTCTTGGAAGGGATTGTGTCACTGTACCACCTATCACCGTCATTCAAATGTCGTGTAGGCATTATACACCAAACTCGTGAAAATCTGATAAGCTATTCGATTCGCGATAAATGAGAAATGTGCGTGAAAACAAATGTACACTTCAAAATTTACTGATTCGTCTGAAGGTAACTCTGTTACATTCACGTTTTGTTTTTAACATTTTGAACATTCGTCAGCTAAAACGCTCTAAACCCGGCAACAATACTGCGATAAAAATCATAATGCTTCTACAGAGCATGAATAAAAACGCGTCCTCCCTAAGATTCCTTTCATATCAGGATCGGGAATGTGGTAGAAAGGTTGCAAAATGCTGATACTACTGTACAATACATTTATTTGTCTAAGTTGTACTTGTTGCGTTATCTAATAAAGAAAGTGATCGAACACTTTGGTGCTAACAAATTTGAGGTTAAAAAAATTAGTCGGCAAGCAGGCATTCAGTAGCTACTATTAGTACTTCTGGTGAAACCTCTCTTCATAACTACAGCAAGTAGTTTACAGTTTATGATTGAAACGTCAGTCTGTAAATCTCCTCTTCGCGTATAGAACAATTGTCTTTGTAATAAATGATACGCAGTCAGTATGGCAAACTGAAAATAAAAAAGATATTAAGAACATAGATTAGTATGTATGTAACGAAGGTGTTACAACATCGGGCCAATCCAATGGCAAGCTGTTTCTCAGAACAAGTGAGGCATAAAAGATGTAATCTTTTTGTAAGTGACAAACGCTACTGTAGCTTGTTTAGAAACATTTTATTTATTCCGGTTATAAGCCCCTCCGTTTATAGGCCCTCTTAAAGCGCCTTACGAAATTGTTTAAGCCCAGGGCTTGTAAGCGGACGTTTACGGTATACTCGGACAAAATTCCTAGTTCTCCCGGCAACAAGAGTCGAGCCTATGACCTCCGACAACTGGTCATAGTACTTCTGTAGCACTGTGCCATCTATCGCTGCAAACATAAGACTGTAGTTCAATGGCTAAGTTACCACGAGTCTCCCGTAGCTCAGTCGTAGATCAAGGGTAAATCCGTGATGGAGTGGAAACCGGAGGGTCATAGATTGCACTCCTCTTCCGACAACTAGGAATTCGTTTTGCGAGTATGCCTTTGCTCCTAACAGAAGAGGAACATCTTTTATTCATTCACCGCGTTTAAAACGTTTTATTCCCTTTCTAACACGAGAGGCGACATGTTGACTCAACTTCAGTTCGCCACCGAAAGAGACTTTCAAGGCCCATCACTGAGCTGTCGAAGGTCTAACATATCAGACTTTTCACTAATTTTATTTCACGATTAATGGTATGCTTAGTACAAACGTACCCAAAGTTGTTCCTGGAGATAAAAGGTATTCAAAGTAAAATAGAACTTCACAGGCGTTTATGCATCAGGAGTAATTATCGTTTTATTGCAAAGTAAAAAAAAAAAAATATATATATATATATATATATATATATATATATATATATATATATGTGAAACCCCGGTTAGGAACATATCCATAAGGTTTTCGGTGCGGTAACTTATCGATGTTCTCGAGAAAAAGAGCCCAGCAGGAAACAAATCGATGACATCTTGTTTGTATTCAACTTTCGTTGCTTCTTGTAAACAGGTCGAAAGCCATGAACCTTCATGACCAGGCCTTACCGTTTGGCTGTTATCACTATCTGATGCGATCGGTCTACATGTTATTCAATTAGGAAACTGAATGAGAAAAATTCTGAGGACTGAGGCGAGAGGCAGTCAGAGGAAGTATTTTATTGTAATTTGCTCTGAGTTTGATGCGCATGAAGTAAATATTACAAATAGCTGACATTTTGAATTATGTGCCTTAGGACATTATGAAACCGAGACAACACAAAATCAGTACAATTTCATGAATAGTTCAGTTTCAGAAAATGTCCAAATGATTTGCTTTAGTATATACCACACAAGTGAATAGTGCTTTTCGCTCACTCTGATTGATTAACTCGGAGGTGATTAGCAAGTACTATTCAACTCCGAGCAGCCGGCGCGCGAGATTTTACAATTTCCGACCGCTTTTCGGTATATTGTCACACATAAATTAATGTTTTGGTCCACTAATTATTCAACTTGTGTGGTATATACTAAAACAATTATTATTCATCTCAGTGTCGGTGAAAGTGGTGGATATTCACCTCCACTTCGGTGAATAATTGTTGAATATTTGGTAGGTGAAAAAGTAAGCAAGTGATTCCACATTCGCCTCCATTTTAAGTTATTGTATATGACATTTTGCATTATAGTATATTATTGTACCACTGTACAATTTTGTATCTTGGTTGTATCTTGTTTGTTTTGTTTGTTTGTTTGTTTGTTTGTTTGTTTGTCTTTGAGTTGGGAAGTATGTTTTCTTTTTCAGGTCACACTCGGCCCGCATGTGTAAATAGTGAACGTACCCCCTGTTCTACATGTATCATACACCTTATTCCAAAATGGCGGAAAATTTGTTATTCTTTTGTTTGCATGTTAATTAGCCCTCTTTGCCTCATTTTCACTTCAAAATTCTTTTGTTTTTTGTACATGCTGACGAGGCAAAGGGGGCTAATTAACATGTAAACAAAAGAATAATAAACTGGCCGCCATTTTGGAATAAGGTGTATGATATTGCTGTTTATGACAGTTATGCATACACTTAACAGGTGATTATAAATGATAATTAGCATAAGGACGTTGTATTTAGAAGGATTTGTAATTGTTCTATCGATGTATATACACCTATCATTTTACGCAAAGCATCTTACCACTAATAAATCAACGCGCGAAACACGGAAAAAAAGCAACAATAAAAGCGTCAATCGTATTAAACCCGTGTTTTCAAAAGTATTTGTGATTCACTAAACCGGAACATTAATTCATATTTTGACCGGCCTGAGTTGTTTAATCTTGATCGCGGTTTTAAAAACAGCTCAAGAAATCCTTGGTTTGTTTTCAGTGGATTTCACGCTTTGTACCGTACTCCAGTGGCTACAAAAAGGCGCGAACTCAGAAGAGGACGCTCATTCTATGCCTGTTTACACGGGAAACGTAATCATGCGGACTGCAAACAGCAAGGACGCGCTCATTATGCTGTAAATTTTACAAGCTTTACAGACGACAAGCTGAGTTAGTCACACCGTTGGATTTCAAAACTTGTTACCTATTTGTTGTCGGTCCTCACTGCATCAGGGCAAAATATCAAAGCGCAATAATCCATTTTAGCCTTCAAGTGCATCGATTTTATGTTTGGAAGTGTTTGAACTGAGCGAATGCTCAATTAATTTAGCGGCTCGATTCAGTTTGAGTGCGGGTACGTTAAGTTTAGCAACTGCGGATGGCATTCTGCACCGTAGTCCCCGATTATTGAACAATTACTCTACTGTTATGTTGATGTTGTTCAAACATTTGGTATTCAATTCTGCACTAGCAGAATCACTGCAAGCGAATCACTGCATGTCATTTAAATGTTCACTTCAGTCAGATTGTGCGAGAGATAATATGGCAGAACTTATTCAGATACTTACTGTTGAGTTGTACACCCTGAACCCAGAACATCGAACTCTTACAAATCCAGTGCGCCCTCTTTGTATTTTTGCGCTCGCCTTTCGGAGTTCTGTCGAATCATTTGTTCTTCTTCCGGAGTAAATCGTCTGCCAGAATAACTGCTTTTCTCATCGCTGTTCTCCCGGCATACGCAGAATACCATGGATAGAATCCAGATAATCACCAAACCCCCGAACAAAATGGCTGATACTACAATCGCTGTAGTTGCTTCCACCATTTTAATTTGATGGCTGTTTGTGGTGTATGCTGGATGCCCAACATTGGGCCAGAGGTTCTTAATTTATGCAGTTTGCATGAATTTAATGACTCATTGACTTTAATGAACGTTTTTGAGGGACAAGAACATGTGGACTTAAAATCACTAAAACTGACTTACATCGGGAATTCTGAAGCAAGAATAATTCCAAATCAATTAACTCTGACAGAAGCCCATTGCTCTGACCATCATATGATCTGCTGACTGAAAATGCAATCGAACAGCGGTTCTTAGCACCTTTCCCTATATTGCCTATGTAATTATTGTCTTTTCCGAAATGGGACTTAATATTTGAACGCGGATTCACCAATTGTTGTTTACAAGAGAAAGATTCGTGGCTAGCACATTGAAGAGTATTTGTTAAATTAGAGAGATTAAGATTGAGGTTTTCAGCAAGTCACGTGACCAGTGTCTTGCCGTCAGGTTTGCGGTTTGAGGTTCACGTTTGTACGGCTAGACCACGCTCTAGAGGTAAGTGATTTACCGCAAGGATTTTTGCACCCTAAAACATCACAATCCCACGTTTGAGAGGAAATACTACTTTTTAGAACTCTTTCGCCTATTAATTATCGATTTTTTTTTTCATAGAAACGCAATTTTTAAGACGATTTCTCAGCTAAAATAGAAGTGAACGAATGAATGAAAACAAACATGGCGACCGGCTATTTGTTACCCGCGAATCTTAAGTCCCGAATACGGGTAGACAGCTAACGTGAAACCGCTAACCGCAAACCGCCGTTTGCCGTTTGCGGTAAGATGGCCAAACCTCGATCTTAAGGTCTCTATTGATGCCGGTAAACAATTGTTGAGTGCATGACTAACAAATTAAGATAAATGGTAAGTTATTACTTTAAACCACCATGAATAATATCTTTCGTGACATTCATTGGAACTAGTCACACTTTGAAACTTAGCATCAAGGAATGAAGTGGTAAGTCCTGAAATCAAATTTTCGCGCATATTTCGTAAGGGTCGCCCTTGGATTTTTTTTTTCTTTTGACAGCTTCGCAATTTTCACGAAACTGACGACTTTACAAAAACTAATCCATTGAAAGGAAATAATAAAGTGTTCAATATACACGAGGGTGTGGTAATGAAGAACGACGAAGATGAATTTGCTCCAGATGACCGTGAAATATATGGGATAATTTACTTGTTTTTGTAGCTTACTGGTATCGAACTGATTTATCGAGATAACTAAAATTAGACTCATTAGCGTAGACGATTCCGAAATGTTTATCGTAAAAACAATCCATGTGCTGAATATAAATGAATGAACTTATATAAATATCTGGTCGGTAGGATCGAACTTCAGCTTTAACCTCATTTCAGGGACACTCCCGTCAAAAGAGGTAACTCCATTACAAAGTGTAGGTTTGTTGATACATTTATATAGCTGGCGAGTGCTTCTAACTACTTCTTGAGTGCTCTCCTCACTTCCTTGAGAGCCTTATAACAGAATAAAGCATTGTTCAGACTTTATTATATTTTCTTTTTCCTCACGCATTCGGCTAAAATTTTCGGAAAACTTTATTTTCCATATCCTACGAGTGGCGTCAGCCGGTATCTGTACTCTCATAAGGCATCATCCGCGTCACTTGAAATCCCGAGTTACCCCCCACCCCTGGGAGCGGGATTGTGTGGTTGAAAAACAAAATGATGATTCCACGGCATCTTGCAGCTCACCGAAAAGGGTCACAGAACAGTTTACCATTAATGGGAGGAGCGAGTAGTTCGAGTACAAACTTGGATGACGAAGTTCCTTGTTTGGACAATCCGTTTGTTATGTTTACCGATGCGTGTTATTAAGCGGATATGTTTTTTCAAGTGATGGAAACCTCTACAACAACAGGTGAATTAACTTAAATAAATTTCAGCTTTGAACATTTGGTTTAATTGTTGTTACTTTTGTTCAGGACTGAAACTCGTATTTATCTTTCAACTGGATGTATATAATAATCATCTACACTCGTTTTGGACGCAAATTAAAAAGTTAACTTAAGCTTAAAGTTGAACTGTTTTTACGTTTGCTTTGCGAGCGAACCACAGGCTTCCCAAGCTCAATATTCGACTCTGCATCAGCTTGTTTATATAGGGAATTGTATGGGAAAGTCGCCGGTTTGTAAAAAAAAATGTGTAAATAACTATCTAATCAGAAATAAAGTTTTCCTACCTCAAATGTGTCGCGTACTTGTCTCTTGTGCCGATTTTGAAGCCATTCTGGCGCCGTTTAGTGAAGTTTTTCGAGATCGTTGTCTCTCCTTCTAAAAGAAGTAGAAGGCAGACCACTCCATCGATCGCATCAATCGCTGGCCAGACGTCACTCCACAAATCGCTCTCTCCTCGAAAGGAAAAGTCCCGAATCGCAATAAAACCAACAGTTCCATAAAGCCCAATAAATTTCACTCCATCTACGTGTGCTTCGGCGGTCAAAAGACTCGTGAAGAACGAAAAATTTGGCTTGAAGTTCGCCTCTTCGGCTTTCCTGATATGCTTGTGACCGACCTCTCTACAACGGCCGTTAACGCAAGGTCAAGTAGCTGGTTTCTGATTGGTCCATTTGAATTAAGTCACGCGCTGACAACACGACTCTCCACCGGACGGAAAGGTACATTTTGTCGCGAATCAAGTGTCACACTAGGGCTACAGCTGGTTTGTAACCGTTACAGAGTTCACAGCTATCAAGCAAATTTAGAACGATAAAATTAGATTTTCAGCATGAGATAGTTATCGTTCTAAATTTGCTTGATAGTTGTGAACTCTGTAACGGTTACAAACCAGCTGTAGCCCTAGTGTGACACTTGATTCGCGACAAAATGTACCTTTCCGTCCGGTGGTTGGCGATTTCGGTCACAAGCATATCAGGAAAGCCGAAGAGGCGAACTTCAAGCCAAATTTTTCGTTCTTCACGAGTCTTTTGACCGCCGAAGCACACGTAGATGGAGTGAAATTTATTGGGCTTTATGGAACTGTTGGTTTTATTGCGATTCGGGACTTTTCCTTTCGAGGAGAGAGCGATTTGTGGAGTGACGTCTGGCCAGCGATTGATGCGATCGATGGAGTGGTCTGCCTTCTACTTCTTTTAGAAGGAGAGACAACGATCTCGAAAAACTTCACTAAACGGCGCCAGAATGGCTTCAAAACCGGCACAAGAGACAAGTACGCGACACATTTGAGGTAGGAAAACTTTATTTCTGATTAGATAGTTATTTACACATTTTTTTTACAAACCGGCGACTTTCCCATACAATTCCCTATATAAACAAGTTGATGCAGAGTCGAATTTTGAGCTTGGGAAGCCTGTGAGCGAACGAGTGATTTTACTCCGCCTGGCTGACTGTTTTTCGGACGTGCTTCAGTAATGTTAACAAAATTTTGCCCTTATGTTGTTAACGCGTATTTGGAATGAGTCCTCGTAGACCACTTGTGTTTTCAGAAGTTGTTGAAATTGCCCTCGTCGTTGCTTGACATTAATCCTTAATTTTTCATGCTGTTATTTGAGGTGTTACTTGCAGAAACATCCTCCAAATCCATTGAGGCTAACTGCTCGTTTTCATACTCATTTTCTAGGTCGTACAAGACGTCTGAGTCAAAATAAAAACCGAGGGAAAAATTCAGATTTTCGTTTGGGTCCATGGCGTGACACCGTAGCTGCCCGTGCATCCGTACTCTCATACACCTTATTCCAAAATGGCGGCCGCTCGGAATGATCTGGGGAGAGCAGCACGGAAACGAGGCATCGAGGGCCGGCGTGAAAATCTTGTGGTGTTTACATATGGTAATCGTGAGCGATCATGCTTCAAAATTGCTCTATTCCATTCTGTCCTAAGAAAATTTATGTGGAAAAATGGTGTGAAAATCTCTTATCAGAAGTTTCCAGAAGACCGACGTGTAGTGTGTTCAAGCCGAATGGATTGTTGCCATACGAAGGGATCTTGGATTAACTTAATAAGTGACAAAACACTCGATCAAGGGTATGTTTGCGCCACTTCATGTCTTCGGGTTATATTTGTTCGTTTGCTGGTCGCGAGAAAACTTTGAAAACTACTGCTGTACCATCCGCTTTTCCGTGAAAGAAGTGTTCTCTCGTAAAACGAAAAGCTCCAAAGCATAGTAGTCCGATCAAACGAAAAAGACTGAGGAAAACCTCAGCAACTCCTGACCTACTGTCATCAACCAAGACATCGTGATTCAGATATTTCTGCTGATAGAGATTCTAGGGAGCTATAAAACGACTGTGAGAAAGCTATCCATGATCTGGACTGTGAGAAAGCCGAGCTTACTGAAAAACTCCGACAATTCGAGGCGGGTATTTCCAAGATTTACAATCGAAAGTATTTAGCGTCGATAGATTAATGAAGTCAGTTAAAGATTTAGCTTTTTATTCTGGATTTCCCAATAGAGACATTTTCAAGAGTATAATTCATTATTTAAATCCAGTAAAAGAAGGTGAAAACATTAATTATTGGCATTCACCTTCTCATGATGTAGCAAATATGAATTAGAGAAATGATGAAGATGCCCCTGAACAAGGAAGACCAAGGCAATAAGCCTGGATTAAATTTGTTTCTAAAGGTCAGCATCATTTCAGTATGACCCTCAAGGGCAAAGATCAATGACCACATGCCTGCTGATTTTAAAGATAAATATCCTTCTACCAGGGTCATAATTGACCACAGTGAGCTCTGCTGTCAAATGCCTAATGCACATGTCATTGGCTTCCCCGTGGGCTTGACCCCCGGGCTAACTAGGGGGATTATAAAATCAGTCATTGACAAGCAAACTTGGGGAATTTCCCCGGGAGGTCGGGGAATCTCTCAAGACAAAGTCCCCTGGGTTAGGTGTCTCTCAGCTGAAAATTCCTGTGACATCCTTTTCAAACTTGTGAATTCCCCCACCCCCTAATCTTTGATCATAGAACAATGTCAAGATTTTCCCCTACCCTTGGGCAAAGAATCCCGTCCATCTCTTTATATTCTCCCACATATCTCCCTGGTAGGCCCGTGGATCGACCCCACGGGGAAGCCGATGACATGTGCTCTTTTTATTGCTCGTATAAAAACCGGCATACCAATCTGAACGAGCTCATTGGAATCTCACCTGGGGGTGCCAAAACATTTATTAGTCAACTTTCCATGGGGCACTTTTTATTGGAACCAAAGGTCAAATGACCTCTGAGGAAGTTGTGCAAATGCAACAAATTGTCTCCCTTCAAATCCATGTGGAGTGTGTGAACAACAAGACAAAAAACTTCCACATATGGGACAGTCTAGTGCATTTACTCTGTTTAGTGTTGTCAGTCAAATGTGGTGTGTTTGTAAGCATAAGCACATAGCTCGCGTACAGGCAACATGACCATTTATTTTCAGTTTGCTGACTATTTTGAACTATTATTTCTGATTTTCTGAACTACATTTCCGAGAAAAAAAACTTAATTTAAATATCCTTTTTAGCGTTCCAAGCAAATAAAATTTTGGTTCAGTTAATCCCGGGTGAATATTTTTTCTACATGTTTGTAGTGTTGTAGTCAGCTTCCCTGGGCCCAGTTGCTCGAAGCATGGTTAGCGCTAACCCGGGTTAAATACCATCTTATTACAGCTGAACTTATAGGCTTTAATACATCTTAATCAATGATTAGCGCTAACCTCAGCCTGAAAAGCTCTTTACCGGCTCAGTCGTTATATGCCGGGTATAGATGAGATTTTCGTCCGGATCGACTAGAAGATAGTCGGTCTTTTAATTCAAATAATACTCATTCACGCTGTAAAGAACGAAGCAAATGAGATACTTAATTGACCTTAGCAGCCTCAGAAAGGTCGGCGTTTCCGACAGCAAAATCACTATATCACTTACCGCTTACAAAATTGTGCTTTGGTAATTACGTAAACCTTTACAAGAATCGCCACGACACTTGAACCAAAATTTTAGTTAAGCATTTTTGAACTGATTAGGATCCCATCCGTTCAACGAACTGCCAGGTATGTCTTCCAATTCTCCTGATAGATACTACGAACGCCATTGCTGTTTACATGCTTGACTTTGACTTGGCCCTCGATGCCTCGTTTCCGCGCTGCTCTCGCCAGATCATTCCGAGTAGCCGCCATTTTGGAATAAGGTGTATAAGGCACGCTGTTTTAACCAATCGGAGCGCGCGTTATATCGAAACTTTATACGCGACAAGACCGAAAGGTAGTACGGGTAGCTGTAAATCCTCGATTTAACCCGTACTTTAGCAACTGTCAGTGCAAAAGGAAGAAGAAAAAATAGGCAGTCGAGGACTGCTTGTGGCTACTGTTGAAGTTTTTTTCTTTTTCACGAGAAAGGGGTGCCACACGTTTCAGTTGTGCCGGTTAACAGTCACATGAGTCACGCAACCCGGTGTTATCTGATCAGAGAATTCGCTTCGTGCTAATTAACTTCATATCTATTTCCTTTACACTACTCTTAATTTGTCCTGAGGAAAGAATTCTTGCCGATTTAAGGCTCATTTGCTGGAATTCGAGAACTCGGAGCAATTTCAGAATACCCGGCCATTTCCATGTGTCTTAGGCTGTTGAAGAACGAGGCACATTACAATGGACGCGATGTAAATGCATATTCTCAAGCAGGCTGTTT
Organism: Pachyseris speciosa; assembly: GCA_016490735.1. Classification (NCBI taxonomy): domain Eukaryota; kingdom Metazoa; phylum Cnidaria; class Anthozoa; order Scleractinia; family Pachyseridae; genus Pachyseris; species Pachyseris speciosa. Next base: position 311,663 of record JAEMWC010000008.1, read on the forward strand.
TCAAAGCCAGCGTTATCTGAACGGAGATAAAATTTTCGCTCAGTACAACACTGTTGTCTAATGCAAAGAAATAAAAAACAAACAAGAGTTTGTAGAGAATCATCGTATAAAGTTATCGGCATCAATGTAAATAATAAGACTTAACTTAAGAGCAATGCACCTATCAATGTTAGTCCCGAGGGGGCGGGGGATACGGGATCGGATGGGGACTTTGATCTGAAACGCAAATTTTGTGTCAAACCTCCCCACCCTCGGGTAAAGTTTCGAGTTCAAAGTTCCCTACTGTAGGGATTGAGATCCAAGAGGTTGACCTCTTAAATGCTTAAACAATACACACACTCACGGTTTAAAAATCACATTTTTTTTCTTTTAACAACGGGAATGAAATAACACTTGAAGAAACCGATGGTTTATTGGTAACAATAGATTGGGCAAATTTTCATTACCTTTCTTTCCTCTATCTTGTCCGTGCCTCACGGGGACTTCTGAATATTTATCCCAACTTCACTCGTATGAGTCGTATCCAGGCTCTGCTTTGTCGGCCAGTTTCAAGAAGGCAGTATCGCAGCGTGTATTATACCGTGAGGAAGAGAGCTTAAGCAACTACGACGGCGACGGCAACGAGAACGTGACAAAGCAATGGGCTTAATTAGGAAAAACAGCCGCTCTGCACGTGCGTTTTACATTTTGGCACATTTCTTTGCCGTCCTCAACAAAACAACAACGTGAAATGACCAAATTTTAGGTTTTGTGGAGAACGTGGGCGTATGACGATGAACTCTTCTTTCTTTATCCCAACTTCAACCCCGTTTTTGCTAATTTAGCTGCAGGATAGTTCGCCCACATTTTACAAGTTAAAGAAGTTGGAATAATCGCGAAAGAGTTACGATAACGATAAGTTAGATTTTCAAATGATGTTTTCATTGCCGTTGCCGTCGTCGTTCCTTAAGCTCTCTAATTCTCTAATAACTTCTCGTTATTGCAGCACTTTTGCAATTATTCGAATTTTTTCAACTTGTAAAATGTCGGCGAACCATCTAGAAACTAAATTTCTATGAACGGCGTTAAAGTAAAGAAAAAGAAAGAAAAATACCATCAATTTGATCATTTCACGTTGTTGTTTTGCAGAGGACGGCAAAGAAATGTACCAAAATGTAAAACGCACGTGCGGAGCGATTGTTTTTGCTCATTAAACCTATTGTTTTTTTGATGTTCTCGTTGACGTTCCCGTCCTCATTTCTTAAACTCCCTAATGTCCAAGCCCGGGAAACGGTCTTTTATTAATATTTCTTCAGTTTTCAAGTTTGATCAAACTTCCCCACCCTGGGGCCAACATTCTCTTCAAGTTGTCAAAATTCCCCACCTGGGGCAGGAGATGTCGATCAAAGTCCTCTCCTCATCCCGTATCCCCCTCCCCCCCCCCCCCCCCCCCCTCGACGGGACTAACATTGATAGGTGCATAACTGCGAGTTCTCACTTCCAGTCGAATTTATTCAACGTAACTTTTGGCGCAAACTGGACAGTAGTCTTTCAATCCGTTTGCATTTTGAAGTAAAAATTGCTTAGTGTTTATTACCGTCAAATCTGTATTCTTTATGTTAATCCTATTTTTTCCTGAGGAATGAATTTGCTATTCGAGGACATTTGCAACTATAGACTTGTTTACGTTCGAGGTATCGTATCATAAATCCAGCCTGGGGGAAAACAATCGGCTTCTTTCGCCCTTGAGATAACACGTTTTGTCTCAAAAGGCATTTTTTGTGTCCATAACGGGAATTATATGACCCCATAAAAGAGTTATTGTTGGACAGATCTTGTAGTACATGGTTGGTTCAGTTGTCATGGACGCCAGAAAAACATGTCGATTCAAAGAGCACTCTTCGAATGGAAAACCTCGGTCCATAAACAGTCAAACGGCACTCGAATAACACTCAGCCATGCTGCCAAACAAACACATAGAATCTGTAATCGTCACTTAGCTGAAAAATTTCCGAAAATCTTCTATTAATTGAAACTTACTTTAAGAAGCGCTGGAATTGACTGAACACCGCCGTATGTGGGCACACGTCTTGGCTTTCAAACAAACACAACTCAGTCTGCGATCGACATTTTCTTGTACAATCTAACTAGACCACCGTGCTAACTCGTACTATCTCAAGGATACTTTCTGAAGACGTAATTGAGACACTGAGTGAGAGCCGTGCCCAGGTTTAAGTGCAAACCAGCAGCAAACTGCGACCTTGCCTGCATCGCTGGACGAAAGGCAAACGCATGCTTCGAGTTGGGCGATTATCACCCGATGACTGATCGAATTGCGCCGACGATAAGCCTCCAAAACTACAAATTGTAACCAACGGAGTAGGGATCAGTCGTTGAATGATCGCATTTCCGAACAGTTCCGATTGTACCCGAACTAACTTACTTACACTGAAGTGATAGCAATGTGTTACTGTTGCCATAGCAACAGTAGCCACAAAAAACTTAAACGATTGCCTCTGCGACATGTGAGTGAGAATTTCGTAAAATACCCATACCGCCACGCGGTCTTGTAGCAAGCAAGAGCGGCACTATCAATATCATGTGATAGCCATGTGGCGTGACATTTCCACTTCGTTACCGGGACGCGTCTACTATAAATGTTCAATTTGGCGAGACTTCATCGTGGTGTACCGCAAAAAGTTGGATTTATTGATATGGGTGCAAGAGGATACGTTACTGGATATCATTACAAATGTAGAATGATTTCGAAGAGCCTAATTTGATTCCTATCACGATTTGCTACTTCCTCTACTATGTTCCTCTTAATGTCTTCACGCCTCACTTCCTGTTTTGCTCATACTTGACTAAAATGTAAATAACTGGAATGGAAGGGTTGAATGTGAATAGAGTTTAGGTCTCAGGCAGAAATACGTCCTTTTTAAAAAAAACGTTTTAATTCTAACGCTATGCATGTGGATTTTCGCGAGTCTGAACGTCATTAGGATGAGAAAATAAACATTGCGGTGGAAGATCGAGTTTTGTTTATACATTGTCGGTGGACGACACAGAATATGCACATAATTTATTACATTAATATCTCTAACTTACAATATACGCCCTTTGAGTGTGGATTTGAACGAAGGCTGGATCTTTACAAGCGAAATAGTACTGATACAACTTCGATTGGCTACCTCCTTGAGTGATAACGGATCAGTAGATCCTCACAAACAGACAGCAAATCATGGATGGCGGAAATGTTGCAGAAATATCAACGATTACCTTCCATGTGTTTGTATGAGTTTTGCTCAATATATTTTCATGAGAAGAAAAGTTTAGCAGACAGCGACCCAACCGGAATTTCAACGCTTGCTAATTCCTCCGAATGAGAGCGCAGCTTTAAGAACTTCTTGGTCAACTCAATGTATGTGAGAACAACTAGAATAAAAGTTTGAAACTTACCTTGCTAAACAGTTATATCTACAGCGCGTCAAGATGCAGCCTAATTGAGGTTGACTTCTTCAATGTAGTTGGTCTCTTTCTCGATGTCCTTGCAAGGCGTCCTGAAATAGCACATGCAACCAACCCAAGCAACAACGAATAATCCAAAGAAAATGCTGCTGACAGCAATGGCGGCAACTGTGTCCATGGCTGTCTGACTCGCTGGTCACTCACGTACGACTGAACAGATGTTATCCTAAGCGAGCTTCACCCTTTCGTGAGTTGTTGCCTCAACTCTGAAACGGTAGAATGACTTATGCTAAACTTTATGCATATATACAAAAAAATGGTCATTCTTGTCGCGTCTATTAAGGAAGCAAAGCAGATCACGCAATGAATCGATGATACACGTACGGTATATTATTGGCTAGGAAAGCTCGCTCACTTATTCCTTAACCAATAGCGTCCTTCACGCGATATCGCCAACATCTTAACTTGAAAGCAGAAGTGGCCTACGTGCGATTTTCTTATTGTAATCCGATGACAAACAGTTCAGTCTGTACCAATCACTCAAATCCCTAATTAGCCAGCTATTATTGTCTTCTTGAGATGGGCTTTTAGTGGAACCTCGAATTTACAAACCTCTGTATAAAAGAGTTACAGTAAAATGTATGGAACAGAACCTCGATAGAAGGAAATCCTCGTTATGGCGAACACAAGGGGGACACGTCCACTGGGGTCTCCCAGGGGGTAAGGGAGACAAGTCCACTGGGCACTCCCAGCAGCCTTCGGCCTCCCTCTCCTCCGACAAGTGCCAGGGAGGGGAGGGGCACCCCTCCCTTTCCCCCAACCCGGGCATTCAAGTATGTTTGCTTGTTTTTCCCAAAATTTTGCTATCCAATAGTTTATCTGGCCCCAGTCGCTTCAAAGAGCGGATAACTCTATCCACCGGATAAAATGTATCAGTTGCAATACATTTTATCCGATGGATAGCGACTCATCCGGTGGATAGAGATATCCGCTCTTCGAATAACCGAGGCCTGGATCCTTAAACTCTTTCGTTTTTCTCGTCGTTCAATTTTTATGAGCACAAAATTGGCTGGAGAAAAGCCATGCGAATTGAAGTTGTTCGAGCGGTTCCGGGCGGCTTTTTTGCGTACCGACTAGCGTTGCCTTTCCATAGTATTTTCTAAATAATTATAATTGATTTGATTGATATCAATTGCATCGATCAATCGGTAGAAATCGATAACACTCTCATTTTCTTTATCGATTTTTCTTGATTGCTGACGATTGTTATCGATTTCTAACGAACGATTTCTTTGGACGATTTACATCAGCTTACTTAAGCGTCGAATAAAATGGCAATCGCATCACTGTTCAGAATGTGAAGTGATCCAGGCTATCTGTTTTAACAAATTTATTCTTCCATCACGGACAGGGTTCTTGAATGGACGCTTCATTCTGCTCCCTAGTTCTTTTACATTTAGAAATTCTTCTCGGATATGATGGCGCGCCCAAAAATTGTAGAGACCCCGACAGGTAAAGGTGAACGATCAGTGATTATTCTTTTGTACTATGTATGTTAATTGGCCTGACTAACCTCACTTTAGCGTTTGCACATGCTATTGTCGACCGCCATTTTGAAAAGGGTAAACTTGAATCTGTGTGAAATTTGAAGGTGTTTGAAGAAGGGATTGTAATGAAGTTAAAATGTTTTGAAACACTTCCAGTTAGTTGCCACCCCACATAGGCACTGGAGGTTGCTGGGGAACTGTTTGGTATCCGCCTAATAATTTCTAACTTCAAATTCCAATTTTAAACCCTTATTAAATCTTCAATATTTCCTATTTTTCCTAATTTTCACAAATCCTTCGAGAAAAATTATCTCTTCCCAAATATATCCAAAACTCACCAAAAATTTCACAAAATATCCCACAACAGAGCTTTGTAGGATGAGCAGAGGAATTTTGATTGACTGAAACGCGGACGAAATATCAACTTGAAATCCATGTTAAGCGGCTAAAAAAACGATATTTAAGTTAACTCCCGCCTTAAAGACTGACATCGGCTGATCTGAGCCAAGCCAAGACACGCGCGCAAATTAAGTAACAGACCAGTAACAAGGTTGTACAGCATATGTTGTGTCTGACGTGAACAACTTTCAAGGAAAAGTATGAAAAACCATTAATTGTATTTGGCTATGACGACGGAAACTAATTACGCAGCTGAGCAATTCTTGGCAGGTGCAAAGGTTTTCAGTTTTGCCATGAGGTCTTCCACTCCCGGGGCGGGGAGGGCGGGGGGAGGGATACTCCCAGAAAAATTAGGCGAGGGTGTGCGGTCCGCTTCCTGAAACCCATACCCTATCTGCGATTTTCCCTACCGTAGCTATTTCAGACCTGACCAAAAATTCAATACCCTTTTTCAGACCTATTTCACGTACATGGTTGGCGTAAACATAATTTGAAAAGGGCTTTTGTTGATGGTATTATCGCCTAATGATGAAGAAGTAGCTTATTCTAAAAAACATTCCCAATTCAAGACCTTGAAGATGGCTTAATGCCGAAAACGATCTCTTTTTTATTATTATTTTTTTTAGCCTTGAAAATATTAGCCATTTTTCAAGACTATACCATACCCTATTTCAGACCAAAATCAGGTCAAAGTCGATACCCTATTTCAGACCAACACGGCTATAAAAAGCATACCCTTTGGGGCAGCACATATCTATACAACGCTTATGCGGGAGTATCTCCTCCCCCCCCCCCCCGGGACTCCCACACGCTGCAACGTTCCAGCAAAAGTTAGTTATAATATTCGTTTTTTAGTACCACTGACAGCATTCAAGGAGAGGAAAGTGAACTAGTAAAATATTTACTCGTTTGGGTTGAAACTGAAAAGAAAACATCCTGTCAACGAGGGCGCTTTCCTTTTGGATGGAAAAACCGGTTGTTCCGGTGGCAAATCAAGTGGAACAGACTTTTCCAATGGAAATTTTTCGGAAAAAAGGAATATATTCCTCTTTTCTTGGTTTTACCGGAATGACCGAAAAATCCTGTACCATCTGTGGCATCCCACTAGTTCCATGTTCCTTGGTGAATTAAACGCGCGACTCAGTGCAAAAGGAACACGCTCGTACCGTTTCACTTTTGCTGAGGAAATTTGTCCTGTTCCTTTAGATCGAAAATTCTCCCCGGTTTTGCCATTCAAATGGAAAGCGGCCAAGACGTGTCAATGTCCAGGAATAGTCCATTTCCCAGTGTGTTTCATTTTCTCATTGTATTCTTGTCTTTTGTACGACTGCAAAGCTGGTTACAGACGAGCAAGTTTTCTTTGACAAGTGTCATTGACAATTTTAATTTGCTCATGTTTATGAACGACAAGTTTTCTTTGACAAGTTTTTATTTGTGAACGAATGGACAAGTTTTGTGAATGATATATGAAATGAATCATATATGAACTGCGGAAATGAAATCAAATGAAGAATGATCCTCGCAGTTGTGAACGCAATTTATGCAATTGCGAAAAGAAGCCTGAAAAAAATTCAGGACCTCAACGGGGTTGCGTTCACAACTGCGAGGATCATTCTTCATTTGATTTCATTTCCGCAGTTCATATATGATTCATTTCATATATCATTCACACTCATTTCTTTCACGGGAACATATGAACCCACAATTGACCTGCTCCCAACGTCAGTGGCTTCATAGCTCAGTTGGTTAGAGCGTCGCACCGGTAATCGCGGGGTTCGAACCCCGTTGAAGTCCTGAATTTTTTTCAGGCTTCTTTTCGCAATTGCATAAATTGCGTTCACAACTGCGAGGATCATTCTTCATTTGATGGACAAGTTTTCTTTGACAAATATTCACTGTAGCCAGCAATTCAATTACACAGCGGACGACAATTTTCTTGACACGTTTTCCTTGTTGACCCGTACAGACGAGCAAGTTCTGCAATGTGTCAAGTTTTTCCTGTGTGCACTTGTCAAAGAAAAACTTGATAAGTTTTTCTTTACACACCAGCAAATAAAGTTTGTCAGGTCAAAACTTGTCAAGGAAAACTTGCTTGTCTGTAACCGGCTTAAGAACTCCGGCTTCGGTTTACTTTTTTCGCGTTTGTTATTTGCCTATCCTTTTTAATAAATATACTTGAATAAATGTTCCTGGACCTGGAAAAGGCAAAGAATCGAAAATTTGCAAGTCAAATTTCATACCTGAACCAAGTGAAGGTATACAAGAAAGTGAAAAATATTCATTTCCGGAAAGGAAGTTCAACAGCTCACACCAGTCCCTCTCGATTCCCACCAAATCATCTTGCGATCAAAAGAGTAATACTCTTTGAAACAATGGCGTCTCAAGCAAGGCCTTTCCACGATATGTACGATCTCAAGGAAGAACTTGGGAGAGGCGCCTTTAGTATTGTTCGAAAATGCGTGCTAAAGGAGGGCAAAGTCGAATTCGCGGTGAAAATTCTCGACACACGGAAGATGACCTCCCGTGACATCCAGAAAGTTGAACGCGAAGCACGGATTTGCCGGTCTCTGAAACATCCGAACATCGTACGCCTACACTCCAGTGTTCTTGAGGAAGGTTTTTATTATTTAGTATTCGATCTAGTCACAGGTGGAGAGCTTTTTGAGGAGATAGTGGCCCGAGAATATTACAGCGAGGCAGACGCTTCGCACTGCATAGAACAAGTGCTGCAGAGCATTCAGCATTGTCACCAACATAACGTTGTTCACAGAGACTTGAAACCTGAAAATCTTCTTCTCGCCAGCAAGGAGAAGACAGCTGTTTGTAAACTAGCAGATTTTGGACTAGCAATCGAAGTGGATAACAATAAATTGGGATGGTTTGGTTTCGCTGGGACCCCAGGTTATCTATCACCAGAAGTTCTGAAGAAGGAGCCTTACAACAAACCAGTAGATTTGTGGGCTTGTGGGGTTATACTTTACATTCTACTCGTTGGCTACCCACCATTTTGGGACGAGGATCAGCAGAAATTGTACAGTCAAATCAAGGCTGGGGCATACGATGTAAGTAAATAAACAACGGTGTATTTTATTTTTATTTCTTAATGTGATCCCCGTAGCACACGCACGTACGTAAATTTAAAAGCCACATTGTACGCGAATTTTCTTGTTATGCATCGATCGTTATGGTGTATTCAAATTCTTTATTTGACGATCGAGTTAGCGACTAAATGGGGGACGCGGCTGGTGTTTATATGGAAGATAAACGACGCTCTCCGTTTTCCATTTTTTGTGTTCACGCCCAGTCCAATTTGGAAAACTTTAACCCGTCTTATTTTTACTGAATAAATGATACATTACTCCCTGTGGAGTGTAGCATATTGCGATCGCTTAACATTATACATCAAAGGAATGAATTATTTTGTGGTTTGAAGGCCTTCGTAGCTCTAATTATGGAGTTATTATTCCTAAAAACACCTGGTTTGATAAGAGTGAGGTAAATTATGGCAAGAAAATTATTGTTTGCACACTGATTGAAGCCGAATATATAAATGACGCAAATGGTTAACGATTCAATTTTTGAAGAAGATATTTTGAGGCAAATTTCAAGATGTTGCAAGCGATTAATTTCTGGGAAACCTCCCCAATTTGTATAGGCTTGATCGGAACAATGGAAATAGAGGCGGAGATGAATGGCTGCATATATTCGGTAATTGGGACTCGAATTTTGACTGTGAATTAGGCCCAAAATATTGTTTTAATCTTTGTTGGAGAGAATGGCAGGTTGTAACAATAGAGGTTCATTTTAACCACTGATGCAAAAGCATCAGCGTGGATAATGAGCAACGAATTACTTTCAGATAAAATTTCATTCACGTCCTTAATGATCGCAGATGCATTCAAAATTGTAAAGGACTGATATGAGTGTACATAAAGTTCAGTTAGTTATTGCTGCTGTGTACTCCGTCTTATTAATTTCGAGAGTGACGTAATTATCATTTGCTTGCAAGCTGGAGTTTGATTGTCAGTAATTTCAAAGGCAGTGAGTGGATAATATTGGAAATCATCAACAGGACAAGTGCTGTACATTGTCTTCCAAAAACTTGATCACAAATCAGTCGAAGTTTTGATTTTAGTAATTTTAGGCAAATCTTTTCCATTTGCCCAAAATGGGGTTAAGTAATGTTTGGTTTTTGCTGACTAAAGCTACATTACTTCTGGCAAATTAGAATTGGAAATCTTATTTCACAAGTAAGGGAGTTAGTTCGAGTTCAATTCCTAAATAAACTTTGGTGTTGCATCAGTGGGGGTGTGTGAAAACAAATTTGGTTTGGCAGAGTTGATAATGTAGATTTCAGTGCTGACATTTCTCTTCCTCAAGTCATTCTTTGATGAGGGGATATTACATGAAACATCACCACTCAAATCTCTCTGTGGTGGCCAATCTACCTTTATCAACTCTGAATGAAATATATGTGAATGATCATTGCAGTTATGAACACTACTTAATGACACATCACCTTTGATCCAATGTGCTCCTTTGTTTTTGTTTTGAAATTGTGCTTAAATGAGGCCTCTGATTGGTCAATTATTTTTATCGGGCTTTTGAGCTGGTTCATCACGCCAAGTTGTCGCTTGTTGTCAGTTTCGCAGAGCAAATGGCATGTTTCTCCATTTTTTTTTTCATTGGAACATGAACAAGCTGTTCACAAGTTTAAAATCAAAACAGCAAAGTATTGAACAATCCATTATTGATAAAACTCACTGATTATTTTGCAGAGGATGGTGACAAAATATCCACAAGAAAACATTTATTGCTATGTAATGGTTTCTAATTTGCAGTAAGAAAAATATTCATACATTCTCATTCAGTTATCCTGTCCTTTCCCTTTATACTGTGTTCAAAATACAGTCAACCATACAGCTGGACATTAAAAGGAGGAAAATGTTGAGCTCCGCATTAAAACACAGGAGGAAACAAAAGCGGTGTAATCCTCTTCGATCATGGAGAACTCAGTGAGAAAGAGAAATTAATTATCACGCAGTTTAGGCTTCCTTGCTAGGAGAGGTCTAGCAGGGAAAGTTTAGGCAAGCTGCGAACTGAACTTAAAGCTAGAATGCCTGATGGAGCATAAAAATAGCAGTCAATAGAGACTTAGCTAGTGACAAGTCAGTTTAAAAACACTGAAGAGTTGACCAAAGCTGCAGAACCCATTACACAAACTGACCCTGAGGTAAAACATCAAACATATGCAGAAAGCAGTTCTCCAGACATAATTTTTAATACTCACCATCAAATCAGTTTCCAAATCGTACTAAGTTGGCTCCAAAAAGTGCAGCGAATTCTTGAAGGCTCCAAGGTAAAAAGTACCAAACTAGAACAACGAGTCACTCTAAATCCTCCATGAACCTCACCTTGATATAAAGCAATACTGCGGAGTTACTGCTACCAACTATTGCCACACTGACTCTTTTGACTTTAAACGGGCTAAAATTTACATGCAAAAAAAAATTCCCAAAATAATACAAGGAAAATTAAGAAGAATAAACAGAGAACATATTTACAGTCATAAATTTGGCAATTTGTTCACGATGCAATAAAACAAGAGTTATAAAACAACGGCTTTGAAGTCTGAAGTCTAAGTAATTTCATGTTACATAAAATTCCAGAATTAACAGTTGCAGAAAGTGGTACTTCAAGGGTGATAATGGGCCTTTAAGCAGTAGTAAAAATAAAGCCTGAAAAGAAATTTCTTATTAATAAGTAGTGTTCATAACTGCGATGATCATTCACTTATTCATTTTTTACTCCACAGTTCAAATATATGATTATTCTCGCATTTATCAACTCTGTTGATAAAACAAAATTCATTTCACAAATAAGTATTCTGTGACCGTTATAGTATGTTATGGCCAAGGGATCTTTTTTTTTTTCATTTAGTAAAAAAATGTTATGTTTTTCATTTTGCATTAAAACATCATTGCATTCTGGCAGCCACAAAAGTGCTCCTTTTTAGCTCATGGATGACGTAGTCATGCCATGAGGTATGGGAGGCACTCGATGTCACTCACTCACTCACTCACTCAATTCTGATTAATTTCTTCATTAAACTTGGATGAAACATTTCTTCTGTCCCTCCCCTGGTAAGTATTGTATTTGTCCCCAGAGTCCTCTTTGCCCAAGGTTTGCAAGTTTCAGGGGGTAGTAGAAATGCATAGATTCTTGCTCAACCGTTTATGTATCATGACTCTATCATGAAGTGAATAATGGCTTCGATCAGAGCATGTGAAGATTGAAAATCGGATGATTTTTCATCCTATCCTCTTGATTATACTTTTGTGGAGTTGGAAAGTTGAAAGCTATTATGATTAAGTACACACAAGCTGTGATAACTTAAGATGGAAATCGACGAAATTTGCACGTTGATATCTTAAAAGCGATGATGAAATTGCTGTTCCTATAGATGACTTTTCTTGTCACCCGGCGGAAGAAGCAGGAAGGAATGAATTCGTTTGAGCAAAGGATTGGAACAATCAGCAATGAATTGAATCCCCCATCGCGTGATGAGTACTGCGTGTTGTTGCATATCAGGTTAAAGCTAGCTTAGATCTTACGTTTGACGCAACATACATTCCCCTCACAATTGCCACAGTGAATCAAACATAAACAAAGTAACCAGCAGAACTTTTCTACCAAAAACCCGTTTTTAGACATGAAACACATTTGTCTTGGGAGAAAAATATGATTGATTTTACTGCTTAGACTGAGAAAGCCATGTATTGGATTCATATAGAAAAGGAGATCGCAAATTTCTGAAATGTCTGAAATAGCTTCAATGGTATGTAAATGAAATGGCCGTGGTATTCTGAAATCTAGCCACCAAAACAGCAATATTGTTCAGAAAGTCTACCGGTATATCCTTTAGCTTAAATAAACGACCAGTAATAAAATTATTTTTGAAAGTATTTTTGAAACAGTCACAATGCTGTAACATAGCTGCAGATTTCTTGAGGTCATATGTTTTTCGGGATGTCACACAACGCTCTCTTTGATGGGAGGTTGCGTCAAGGGTGAGAATAAATCCGTCACAATAATAAGTTTGATAGACTCTGGGAAAGAGGTTGCATTACTTGTCAAATGCAGGTTGCAGTTAGTGTAGCAAGTTGCATCCATGAGCTAGCTCACAGGAGCCTTTGATTTTCTCTCAAATGGGTTGTTACTTGCAAAGTTCAAGCCCAAATGATATGTTGCTAATTTCAGTGAACTATGTCTTGTAACATTGTCAAGTGAAATGAACATACCGTATCCAAGTTATAGCTGATTGCGTCCATGCCTAATATTTCGCGCTGGATAATTGAGGTCGGATATACATGAATGTGTGGGTACTACTGTTGGTTGTAAATTGATGCTGTGCAGTCTAGGCATGAATGAGTCAACTGCAGGTTGAATGCTTGAATACAAAATGTAGTAGATTATGTCAAAATTTTGGAATACATGTATGTTGTCACAAGCATGAACACCAGAGATTAGATTTTGAAGGGTATAACATTGGGCTACTTTGCTCGATTCCTACCTCAAGTCAATGGGAAACACACATGAAAAATACTTTCCAGAAACAAAACTGGACATTTTGAGAAACAGACCACTGGTCTGCAGTTTAAAATAATTTACCTTATAATCATTCATTGATGTGCCTGATCTATGATTTCCCAGATTATTTGCCATTTTCACCATACTTGTTTTAAAAAGGGCTGGGATTTTGGTAAATTCACGAGTTAGCATGTGCATTTTCACATCTTGACCAATTAGGCCCCAAAAAGGGAACGATTTCAAGCCACATTAATGTTATGAGAATAATTCAATTTTTAATTTTTTTTTAATTCTTTTTAATTCCAGGCTAGTGGAATGCATCTTAAGGCTCAGGGGATTTGAAACAGTGTTGAAAAATTGAGCTTACATGCTAGGATTGTGTGTTACACATGATCCTACAAAATGATTTTTGCACATATTTACCTATTTTATAACTTGAGTACTCAGTATTGGCCAGTGCAGAAACTCTGTTAATTTGCTACAAATAAAGAAGAATTTCATAGTGCATTTTACCTGTAGTCTCAAATCTACGCTGAATGCTGTCAGTAAAATAATAACAATAATAATTAAAACTAAGAAGCATGATTTTCCATCGTGTACACAATAAAATGCGCTTTACAATAAATTAAAAGATAAAGTATGAAAAGTAAGAGAAACAAAATCATGAAATTTTGCTACAGACTCTCCCCTTTAAAACCAACTAGGTTCAAGTAACACATCATGCATACTACAGAACAATTATTGTTCTGTGGTATGAATGACGTGTTACTTGAACCTAGTTTAATGGCCTAAGCTCTCACAAGTCTCATGTAGCTCGGTGGTGGAGCATCCACACTAGTAATCATCAGGTTGAGGTTCAACTCTGAATGAGAGAACTCAGATTTTTTTATGTGTGTGACACCAAAAAAAATAACATCTTTTGTTTTTTTCACCATGCTTAACTCCCAGGGGTCGACCAGCATTTAAATTCTCTTTACAATAAATTATTTTAGTATGCTGTCGAGCAGAGCAGTTATAAGAATTAAGAAAATAATCGATTAGTGGATAAGGTCTTGATATAACACCAAATTCTCAGGAATAGTCAATAAATAAATCTATGATAATCGGTCAGAAGAATTAGCTTTCAGATCTTGGGAGTAAAAGAGTTAAAATTTACCCTCTCACTTACTCCTAACTGAAAATCAATTTGTGATTTTCATATTGCAATGGTTTAACTAGAAAGCCAACTTGTTTCGTTCCAGCCACCTGTTGACTCTTGGCTAGTGGTGTCATTGTGTATAAGGTTTTTTTTTTTTTTTACATCATCTAATTATCACAAGGCAGAAGCCATGTCTGTTTCTAACGAAGCTAGAAATTTCAAGCTATTGCCTGTATTGTTGGAGATTTCACAACAAAAGTGGAACCAGAAAGTAAATGATCAGATTTTTAGGTCAAAATGGAAACTAGAGGACATATATTTTGCAAAATATTTACTTCTTGAGGATGAAGATAGCACTCATCCATTTTGGCAAGTGATCAATGACCTATACTCGCCTAAAGGATTTTGCACTCACATGGGCAAGTGGACGAGCTCTAATTTCCACCCCCAAGAAAGAATACCCACAAACATGTACTCAGAGATGGCCAATCTTCGGGCTATGAGCCAGCCCCTCAAAAGAAGGACATAGATTGCATATTTTTGTAAATGCCCCAAGGGGCACAAGGCAAATTTAAATTATGAGCCACCAAACACCTTAAAAATATTTGGATTGCATGATGCCCATCCTCAAGACCTTTAAGTTTGAATAAGTTTGGTAACTGGGTGTCCATGTAGTATGTCTGTTGTGAACAAAATTGTACAACTTGACATGACCTATAATTGATTAAAAAAAAACTGGGCATCTGGACACCTGGACATACTTTATTTGCCACTAGGGCTTCATTCTCTTTTGCTTCTGTCCCCTGATATCCTGTAAGTTTATAAGTCCTCCTCTGAATTTATCTAATTCAATTTATATTTACTAATGCTTTTGTGCACACATGCACTCTTAAGCTACTTATTCAGTGATATTGTTGCCAATTTAAAGTAAACCGTTGTACTTCATCTTGTACTTAATTTTCTTCACTTGATTGTTATGTCACAGTTTCCATCACCAGAGTGGGATAGCGTGACACAGGAAGCAAAAGAACTCATCAACAAAATGCTCACCGTGGACCAAAGTGAAAGAATCACTGTAAATGAAGCTCTTAAACATCCTTGGATAGTGGTATGTTATTTGATGTATAAGTCCTCATAATTTAATTTAATTTAATCCATTTTTACCGCATACCATATAAATATACATACACAAGTTAGCAGCGAGGAAGGACACGCATCAGCCCTAAAATCAGTGCGCACATGATTCGTACTGTTCGTAACAATTCTACATTGTTGTAGAGAGAATTTCTTTAAATGCAGTATATTTTTTCCTTTAATGTCTTTTTCAAAACCTATTATTACAATTTCCTCTATTTTTGTGTGCGTGCTTATTTAATTACTTAGTACAAGCAATATTTTGTTGTGTACCCGGGTGCTGAAATTACTTGAAAGGTATATGTAGATATTCCATAATTAACTAAAATTGAAGAGTTACTTTTTGCCACTTAAAAGCATTTCTTCAACGGATTTCCATTTATTGCAGAAAGAAATAATTGTATTAGAATGTTTTTCATTTTCTTTATTTATTTTCGAGAATTCTCTTAAAGTTGCTACTCAATGGCGTACAGCTCCAGAAATTGTTCTTTCCTAGAATTATTATGTACAATGTACATAATTGACTACTTCCATCCCCTCTTTCAAAAAGTAAAGACCCTATGCAAAAATGGTTGCCTTTGAATTACTCTATCATTCGTCTTCAAAATACATGTAGCCTGACTAACCTCATTTTTTGATATCAAAGTTCTAAAGAATTCACTAACCCAAGCAAGGTTAGTGAGGCTATTTTGAATGTGAACAAAAGAATACATGTAGTTTAATGGAAGCCATTTTTGCACAAGGTTGCAGCTGTATGATGTGTTGTGTGTGGTTACATTCGTTTTCATACCTTTTTTCTGATCAAGTTTGTTGGTAGATGTTGTGTACTTCGTAGAGGCATCTTTTTGTCATTTTAAAGTGGTTACCAACAATTTGTGAACTACTGGGTCATCCAAAAGGACTGTTGAGTTCAATCAAAGAATAGCCAGAATTTAAGCCTTTGAAATTATTTAAAATTCTGGCAAGCTTTCAAGTCAAGAGATCCTAAAGCTTGAAATACACCTTATTCCAAAATGGTGGCCAATTTATTATTCTTTTGTTTGCATGTTAATTAGCCCTCTTTGCCTCATTTCCAATTCAAAAGTCTTGTATTTTGTACATGCCGACGAGGCAAAGAGGGTTAAATAACATGTAAACAAAAGAATAATAAAGTGGCTGCCATTTTGGAATAAGGTGTATGAACAATTTTCTTATAAAGGCTCAATAAACTTTGGTGGACGTGAGTTTGCAAATCGTGTGTGCAAAGTTAAAAACTGCAGTATCCTGTTTAACAACACCTCTTATTTTTAACGTGCTTGAAAACAATGTCATAATGGAAAAATAATAAAATCAGATAAACAAACAATCAAATATCTTTAATTAGATTGACCCTGTTCAACAGAAGAAGCGATTACTTGAGTCTTAATTTGCTTTTGATATATTTGGAGCCCAACATTTCGTGTTCACTGCATCAATGTGACCAACTTTTGATAATTTATGAACACATTTTTATGGCCACCAGTACAAAAGATGGGACGATTTTGAAAAATTATAGTTTGCTTGAGTCCCTTAATTCACAGTTTCACAAGACCTAAGAAAACCTTCAGGCTGAAACTGCGGCGCTAAAAGCTGAAATAACAGTCATGATAGTTTTCGACTGTGGTTTACAATATGTACGACTTTTCAGGGTTAGAGTTGTACGTTAAAACTTTCTTGTGGGTTTAATAGTAGCTAGGAAGAAGGGAAGCTTACCTTGAGTCCTTCTTCTGTTCCTGAAACCTTTTAGCGATGAGGGATTGCTTGGCAGTAGTCTAGTGTATGCACAAAAAATGCGACATGCAGTTCTCTTTATTATTCTGTCTTCTCAGACAGTGGCATGCGCGCGCATCTTTGTCGTGCTTCTTGCAAGTCTGTGTTTGATTGGCTATTGAGAGTCCTGAAATAATGTCAACTTCCAACATTTTTTTTTTTTTTTTTTTTTTTTTTTAATTTGGTTTGAATTTTTTTCGTTGCTTTGTTTGATGTTCGTTGCCGCTGCTTTTGAGGGTTTGATTTCTTGGAAATAAAAGAAGTACATAACCGCCGACCGGTTAGTTGTTGAGTGGTAGAGCACCGGACTAGCGTGCGGGAGGTCGTGGGTTCAAACCCCTATTGACTGACAGGAAAGTGTTCAAGGGGGTGATGCACGAGGCAATTTTATACGCCGATCGTCGGCGTAAATCGCCTGGTGTGCCCGCGATTTTCGCCGATCGCCGCGATCGGCGTATAAAATCGCCGGTATCTGGCATGTCAGATGTCGGCGATTAAATTCATTCGCCTAGTGTGCCCGTTCCCGCGATTTTATGCGCTCATCGCTGCGAATCGCAAGTGAAGTCAACAATCAGATTTGGCGATTTTATCACATAACTTTTCAAAATGGCCGACAACAACGACGCGTGATTTTGGACAGAGGAAAAGAAAACAATTCTGATCAAAAAATCGCCTAGTGTACCCACGTCAATCGTCAGTGAATTGATTTTTGCTGGCGATCAAATTTGCAGCGATCGGCGTATAAAATCGCTTAGTGTGTCGTAAGCTTTAGGGACCGAGCGCGGGGCACTTAAAGAAAGAAAGTCCTTTATTACACTCCACAACTTTTATTTTACGTATATTGTTTACTGAAATATGCGGTTATTCGAAAGAGTCATAAAAACGTGCAAACAATTTCCTCTCATATAGGGTACGTACGTTCAAGATTTTCCTTCTCCAACTTTCAAGCGATCACTTTAGTTGCATTTGACCAAACACAAAAGCAATCCGCATTGCACCTGTTCTTGCGGCGAAACGTACTTACTTAAAGTGGAATCCGTCAATGTACTATTCGAGCCGCTGATAAACTCGATCAGATTCATTGTCATGTAAATTTTCAGTGTCCCAAATTAAAAGCGTCGAAAAAGTTCGAATTCTTAGTGTGTAAAATATCTGTACAAATATATAATTATCCAGCTCTCACGTGGAGTTAAGTGTGCATTTGTTGTCAGGTAAAATGAAATTTTAGTCAGTCAGGTTTGCTTTTGATATTCTTATATCTAGGCATATTTTGGCTCATGACTATAACTGCCATACAACTCGCCGGGATTTTTTTTCTTTTTTCGTTCCCCCTCAACATAAACTCTCCCAAAAAAAATAGTCCATTTTATTCTACAGCACAACAGTGTTTATTAGCTGTTCTAAAAAATAGCAATAAGCAATAGTTAAGAGATAAGATCTTGACAAGTGCTTTATAGCTTTATATTTGTATTGCGACCGCCGAATAGGGAACACTTACTTACAATTTCAAATTTTTAGCAAATTCTTACTGCAGATTTGCATTTCGTCTCAGCGCTTTCTTAGATTCTTTTATATAATTATCGAAACCAAATAGATTCAGAAAAGGCGTTTCAAATTAATCGCTTCCTCCTCGTTTTCTCGAGTTCCTATTTTGCATTTCAACAAAAATAACCCCTGTTTCTTGAGGCCTATTTTCCCCAGTTAATGGCGCTTTTTTCAAGTTTCTGGTTAATTGTTCCAAGTGCGTCGTGGTCGAGATATTGACTGGCTGTCGTCTATTGTTTGCGCACCTGCTTTTCAAGCCCAACTCGTTGTTATATGGAAAACTTTCTTTCCTTGGGCTGCCTTTGTTAGTTTGGCGTGGGGATGCTTCTGACAGAGATATACCGGCGGTTAATCGCACATTTTTCCTGACCTGTGACAGCAGCCCGAGAATAATAGTCAGTGTTTTTGTTTCAGTTGTTATATAAAACACTTTTGTTTGGTTTACTCTTGGCGCTAAACTTGTTTTCCATGCAGCGCACTGGATCGAAACTTGATCTTTCTCAATATTGATTTTCAGAATCGTCACCAAATCGCCTCGACTTTACACCGCCAAAACACTACCCTCGATGGTCTAAGAAAATTCAACGCGAGGCGAAAACTCAAGGCTATTCTCACCACATTGTTAGCGACACACAACTTCAGCGGTTCCAGAAGAAGAAGGAATCAGATGAAGATGTAATGGCGGCTCATCCAGAAGAGAATGACGGATCCTCGACCCAAAGCCACCGCGGCGCAGCCGGCCTGGAAAGCGCAGAAGGAACAAGAATAATCCGCTTGACACAGCAGCTTATTACAAGTATAACCACCCTGGATTTCGAAACCTACAGCAAGCTTGTCGACTCGCACCTTACAGCCTTTGAACCAGAAGCCAATGGTAACTTGGTCGAAGGAATCGAGTTTCACAAGTTCTACTTTGATAACGTGTTGCGTCAACGTAAACGCGCCGACGAATACGACGATCCTATCGCCGCACGTGCACGTCCTGAGCGCGGACGCGGCGTGCATTTCCTACGTGCGCTTAACGCAGCGAATTGGCAACAGTGGGGAGCCCGTCACGGACCAATCAGAAGAGACGAGTCTGGCAGCTAAAGAACGGGCATTTGTTAATGTTCATGTGCACAGATCCTCGTCAGGAAAAGGCGTAACTAGATTTACCGCATAAAATTTAATTTATGATGACACTGAGTGATGTTTGAAAATTTGTTATGATTAATCCGCCTTTCTCTCGAGTTTTGAAGGTAAACTGAGATTCAACCAATAGTTACTTTCATTGTGATCAATTATTGTAAAGGTCCTCAGACAAAATGACACCGACATTCATAAACGGCTTCAAGAGGTCGCTTTATTACGTTGTAATTTACTGAATTCGACTTCTATATTTTACTGTCCGTCCATTGTTGCCGCAATTCTTATAGATTCTAACAATTTAAACTGAGTTGTTGGTTGGCTTGTTAAGTTTATAGCTCACTTTTCGTGGATAGGCGTGGTTAGATTCTTCTCCTGTCTATGTGTAGACAGGGATGCTTGAAAATTATAATTTTAAGGTGTTAGCATTGACCGGATTTTTTTATTCAATTTTTATGGCAAACGCTGCTAAAATCTCATCAACCTGACCGGCTGAAAGGACTCTTGCCTTTGAAGTAATAAGCATAATTATTGAATTGTGAGGGCCTTGCTCGTCCCTATTTTTGATTGAATACTAACATATATTTAAATTACTTTAGATATCCAATAGTGCAATTGAAATTTAATGTATGGCTTTTCCAAAGCGGCAAATTGGTAAACTATATTAAGGTATTGAATTTGTAGCTACCTCCTAAGGGCTTAGGAGAAAAAAGCTGTGTTTTCCTTGTTAGGTCAAAACTGTATTTCCCTTGAATGAAAGCTCACACTGAACATTAGTAATTCTTCGAACTGAGGGATTACAAAAAAATTCAATAAGCTATTTTCTCATCAAGAATACCCTTTTCATCAGAATATATCTTGAATACGGTATTTATTTGTCTTCTTTCACTTGATCGTCATAGCATGGCGTATGAAAGATGTATATCATGAAAAACAGAGAGAAAAGAAAATTCTTTTTTTTCCCAGTAACATTATTCCAAAGTTAGCTTTTTTGTAATTTTCGGAGGTCTGGTAAGGGAGGGTGAGAGGGTGGTGGCGATGTTTCCGCAAATTTTTATTTCAATAGATTTAATGTTACAATTGGAAAAATATGTTAATTTTATTGTATTGTTAACTTAGATATGCGTAGATAGAGGGCTTGTCTTTTAAACCCTTTAACTTCCTATGGGTCAACAGATTTTCAATCGTCCTTGCGCTGTTATTCGGAAACCTTGGGATCAACGAGCTAATATAGAAATTAATAGTACGGTTCGGCCATAAAGTTTTGGTCGTTGTACAGCAAAATGTTGTCAAAATAGGCCTCACTCATCTAAGATTTAATCCTCAAACTCAAACGTAGTAAAACCTCTGCAAGCGAAACAATGTTGACTCTCGAAATTAAAAGGGCTAAAAATGTAAAAAAAATTGCGGCATAGCAAGTGGGCAAGTCCTAGCCTAGCAATTTATGTAGTTATATGTTTCTTAGGCGTAGTATTGGCACCATAGTTTTCGCTGCACATTAGAGACACTTGATTATTCTTCAGAAAAAGTACACGTTTCTCGGTAAGGACGGAGACTTACTATAAAAGCTTTATGAAGACCCCCGTCTCTTTTAAAGCCCCCCCCCCCCCCCTGTAATAAGCCCCCCGTTCCTAAGTCGGTTTTTGTAATAAGCCCCTCCTCTCTAATAAGACCCCCCTCACGCCCCTCTTGGGACATGATATTTTGTAATTAGTCCCTCCCATTCCCTCTTACGAAATCCACTTCAAGCGCCCAGTTGGTTTGTTTTTAAACAAATATACACTCAAACACACACTACATTTTGCCGTTCTGTATTGAATACTAAAATTTCACTGCAGTTGTTTGAGTTTTGTACAAAAACTATTTTAAGACGAAAATGGCATGTTTAAGATTTTTATAAGTCCCCCATTAATGAGGCATGGAATTTAAAAAAAAAAAAAAAACCCGGGAGGTTAATGGAGCTTTTACGGTATGTGTATAATTAACTTGATATTGGTACCTTTTAGTGCTGTAAGTAGTTTTATCGCTAAGTCCTTTAATTTTTAAGCCTTTCGTAAGTCTTGTATCACAACTACTTTATAGAACGTAAGCTTCAAATACACACTGTTCACAGGTAGCCCAAGCTGTCACGTTTAAGTAGGCGTTGGTGCAAATACGATTTTACGAGGAGGAGTTCATCACCGGAGAACACCAACAAACTGAGCACAAGCAGCCACTTTGACTAGCCGGTGCACAGCAGCGAGTGTAACCTACCGACACGGAAAAAAAAACATTTGGATGGGGATTCTGTATTTCTGATTCTTTTCGACTATTGAAACGTGTACCAGTGCGTGAAAGCTAGTGTTCCTGTGGGCGTAACTGGAAGTGGCTCATCAAGTAATAAAATTCACAATTAAAAATGTCAGATGCTTGTTTCTTTTTACGGAACGCGGAGGAAATAATAGGTAGTTGCAACGAGAACAACAAACTGAAACAGTACGTTTAATGAGCAAAAACGACGGCTTTGCACGTACGCTAGGAAAATTTGGTACATTCCGTTACCGTCCTCTGCAAAACAACGTGAGATTCAAGGTTTTGTGGAGGACGTGAGCACATCACGGTGAATGTTTCATTCTCATTCTTAACTTCAACGCCGTCCAACTGTCCGTCCATCCTCGGTGGATGGTTGGCACACTTTTTACGAGGCCTTCCAAGGGTTGGTTTGTTGTCGCTTTGTGGCTCGTTTACGACTCCGTTTGTCGCTTGTTTCGTTAGAAAAAAAGAAAACAAAGAGGAATGGGAAGTGAGTTGTCGCATTTCTGTTTTCTGTCATTTTTTAATTGTTGATTGTCGCCTGTTTTCGGAACCATGACGCTGGTCGCCTCTACCTCTTGGAGGGGCTCTTTTACAAGAAAGACGCTATGCAATAATCACAGATTGATTACAAGTAGGCTCGATTTTCGCCCCTCACTCGGGTCCAGAGAAACAGCGGCTGGTAATCGAGCCTAGATGACAATAAGCTTGATAAAAAAAATTGAAATAAAGTTTTTGTTGGCGTTGCTGTAGCCTTTGTGTACAAACTCCCTAATACTGACAGTGGAGAAGGGAGGTGAAGATAGCGCAAAGGTGAAATGTTTTTGTTGCTCCGTTTAGTTTGTGCGACCGAGCCCTCGCGACTGGGAGAAGCCGATATAAGGTCGTTTATAAAGGCTGCGATATCCGGCGCTCCCTAACTATCCAAGTACCCGGAACAACTGCTGGGTCTTCAATCCATTTAGTTTTTTAGACTTCAGCAGTAAAATCCTACATTTTGTAAGCATAAGGACAAGCAGTGTAGCGTTTGCAAGTGAACGCGGAAAGCGTAACCAAAGCAAACCTAATCTGAAAAAACGGGAATTGTAACTTGGAGTCAGTGACATGCGGTTCTCCACGCTATGAATGCTGGTCAAGAAATCCACACCCACCGTCGCATTGAATGTTGAGCAGTATCTAATATTAGATATAAACCAATGCGTGTACCTTAGTGCCAATCTTTTTCTAACCCGCGAGGAGGCCGTCTTGTATGAATAACTCGAAAAACAGGAAAACGAAAACCGACAACGGAAGTTCAATTACCATTTTCCGATTTTATTCGAAATAGGAAATTGAAAATAGAAGTTGAATCCTTTTTTCAATGAGGAAGGAATAATGAAAATGAATTCAAGCTCGAATATCGTTTTCCTGTGTCATCGGAAAGCGGTTGGCACTATGGACGTTGTTGAACTGAAGTAGTTTTAAAACCTTACCCGAGGTCAACAACTCAATAAATCACTGTGTCGTACCGTATTTTATTTGATTACGATACCAGGCCAAACTGATTTTTTCTTGAATTTTAATGAAGTGGATAGATTAGTAGGGGCGGCCATCAGTTGTAAAAATGAGAAGAACAGCGGTTTTCCTTCTTATTGGTCGACAAATCGACGTGTTTTTGTTAAGCCAATCACCGAGCGTATAACAATGCAAATCCCGTGAAGTTTATACACTCAATAAAATACAATACTCTAAAGTTTTCAACATTTCGGTTTTTACTGAAACTTTGTCAAAGTCCATGCAGTTACGTAACGGGAAACGTTTACAGGCAACTTAGCAACTCAATGGAAAAATAATATATTAGCACAATTACATGCTTTCTGGCTGAGCAGCACCTGTTCGAAGTTCTCGAATAACAGAAATTCCTGCTTTTAAGGTGCATATGAATCGAAATTTCAAAACCAGTTTTTTTCTACAATATGAAAATTGGTGTTTTAAGAAACATTTTTGAAGAAAATTAATTTACTAAAAGTAGCAGGAACGTATTTTAAAATGCGGTGAAAGTTGGGCCTTTCTCACTAAAATTCTAGACAAAGACCTGGGGTCTGGGTAGTCATGACGTCATTCGTGTGTACTCAGTCGAGTGCGTCACTCTGGGCGCTTTCCATCTGAATGGAAAACCGGGGAGACTTTTTGGTTAAAAGAAACAGGACAAATTTTTCTCGATCAAAGCGGAACGGAACGAACGTGTTCTTCTGCACTCAGTCACTCCCTTTTTTCAAAACTCCACCAAACCGCGCGCTTAATTCATCAAGGAGCATGGAACTAGTGGGACGCCGCAGATGGTACAGAATTTCTCGGTCATTCCGTTAAAACCGAGAAAAGAGGAATACCTCAGAACGTATTCCTTTTTTTCCAAAGAATTTCCATTGGAAAAGTCTGTTCCATTTGATTTACCACCGGAACAATCAGTTTTTCCATGCAAAAGAAAAGCGCCCTCTGTTTTTGTGAGTACCATGGAATAAAAGTGCCGGAGACCTATCAAGATTCACTACTAGGGCCGCCAGATGCGCAAAACTTTCCACATTTACGCTTTTTCTCCTTCTCAGCTACGTTGCACGCTTGAATATTACACTGGCACGAACGACGTCACAGAGACCTGGGCCGCGCGCAAAATGTCTCACATTTCAGGCCACGGCGGGAATTTTTGAACCCCTACAAATGATGAATCCTTGTCACAAAAAGGAGGGCAACGACTGAAAATGAAATACGGGGATTATAAGCTTTTCTTTCAAATATTCTTGTGCACTTTAAGGGGATATATTTATGGGGATTGTTGTGACTTTGGTTTTGCGAAAACTGACAAATTATTTCTGGAACACCAGGAAAAGGTTTATTCAAAAAAGGAGTAAAACTAGTAATCATGTTTATCAATTTTTTTCAAGACATGAAAGATGGACTGGCAACTTTTCTTGTTTTAATCCCTTCCCATCCTCGCTAATCCAACCCAAAGACAAAAAAAGTTACATTTTGTCAGTATCGAAAGTCTTAGCCTACCTGGACTAAAATGTTTTGGTTTTCTTAATGATGGACGGTCGCTTCAAGAAATATTAATCGTAAGGTTTGTACATTCAAATATGAACGGGATCGAACGTTTCAAAACAAATTCCGGTTTTCCCGTAAAAAGCCCGGTCTTTCAAACATTGTAGATGTTTGTGAGTTTTAAAAGGAAAATGTCTTTTCTCTATTCTTTGGGGGCGACCCGCAAAGTTTCTTCTTTCGCTCAGTTAAAGGGATCAATGATAACTTTTCGGACCACAGTAATTTAATTGTTGTACGCTGTTTGAAGAGTGATTCTTTTCCGCAAGATTAGTGAAATGATGAATGAGTCGGCAATAGCACACTGAGTTTTATTATCGCTCCCCAACAGAGCATGAGAAAGCAGAATCCATAAATATAAAATGACAGGAGAGTGTTCCATTATTTCATGAATCGTGCAGAGACAATCAGCCTTCTCTCCTGAAACCAAGATGTCAGGTACCAAAATGACTTTATCACTATCATTAATTAATAGTGACGACATAAAGTAATCGGTTATTACTGGCCTAAACTGAGGACCCAACGAAAAAATGTGTATAAAAAGCGATCGTTTCTTCCCTCTTTACTTATGGACTGAGACAAAGTCATCAAAGCAAAACGAACGAAAGAACATTCAGAATTGATAAATAACATATTAAATGTTTTAACAATTGTGACTCTGTAACCGAGGAAGTCTTCGCTTGTGAGAAAGGTTGACGAGCGCTCACACCCGGGGGGGCGGGGGGGAGGGGAGGGGTACTCCCAGAAAAATTGGGTGGGGGTGTGCGGCCCGCTTCCTCAAACCCTTACCCTATTTCAGACTAAAATTTGCTATTCTCCCTGCCCTATTTCAGACCTGACCAACAGGCGACAGGATATGCAAAGAGGGCATCAAAATACAAAAGGTCTAAAAGGCAAAAAGAATGTCGGGCTCTGTACGTGCGTTAGAAATGTTGATGCATTTCTTAGTCGGGGCCATAGTCTGCCAAAAAACAGCGTAAAATGATCCAACTGAATTAAAGTTGATGAACATTGGCATATACGGGAATCTCGCTCTGAAATTTGAACGGGTAATGTGGCCACGCTGTAAGCGTTGAACAGATAGAAATAAACACAAAATAGATCACATAACGACAATATGAATTCACAAATTAATTGGCGTTTTTTGTGGGGTTTTATGGACGGAGCCGCCGTGGTTGTGTTAGGGCCGTAAAGACGATCCGAAGACTGATGCTTCATAATATCATAATGTCTTGCACAAAACACCGGCGATAAAACGAGAAAAAACAAGGAAACTCATAATCAGCAGCTAGAACTTGCTTAGAACCATTTCCCACCGAATTGCATATTGTAGAATTGAGTTTGTTCAAATTCCCTTCTGTGTTCTCTGTCCAATTCTGTCGTTGAAAATGTGGAAACTTATAAAATGACGATATATTTACCCAGGAAGCTCCACTCACCGAAGTGTTTTCAGGGAGGTCCTGTATCCAGATGGAATTGGAATTTGGAAATGTTGATTTTTAAGGAGAAAACCCGGAGAAAATCCCGCCTCTCGGAGCAGAGCAGAGAACCAACAACAAACTCAACCCGCATATGACGCCGAGTCCGGGAATCGAACCAGGGCCACACTGGTGGAAGGCGAGTGGCCTGACCAACACGCCAACCCTGCTTCGTCTTGTTTGTAGCAGATTAGACAAATGTCGGTGATCGAGTGACACTCCTTATATCAGGGACACAGTCCAAAGAAAATAGTGTTGTTTTCTTGATCAGGTTCCCAGATTACTTTATGCCCTTTTTAAAGGCACATTTATGCAAACCAACACAAAGTGATCAGTCTGTTCCAGTTGGGTAACGAAAATTTGAGTGAAAACAATTTTTAGGAGACAGAAAACTACTTACTTAATTTACGAACTGATGCTGCCTTAACGAAAACGTTAGGTGACTTTGTTTCACGCTTTTAACAACGTATTTGCTTCAGTTCGAGTCGAAAACAACAAGATTTACATAAGAAAGCTCGAGAAGACGTTTCGCCGTTTCTCTTGCTTTTCTCTGTAGTTCAATCCAAATTTCTGATACGATTAAGGCCTGCTTGTGTGCCGTGTGTGGCTATTTGTCTCCGAATACCGGAAAACCTGCATATTGCTTTTCAGAACGAGTGATATTGCTTTCTCGATTCGGAAAGTTGTTTGTCCAGTTTTAATTACAAAGTTTTTTCTTGCGTGAGTCCACGGGAAGCTTCCCTCCGGCGCGCTGTGAATGAATCTTTTGTTTACTCTTGAATTGCCCATTTAACGTTTTATGAGAAACGTGAATAATTCATGCTTAGTAGAGCAATACAAGCAGTATTGTAAACTATTCGATGGTAAATTCGAGGCGGGAATGTTAGTCTACAGGCACTTATTATATCATAATTAAAGGGAATGTAAAATTTAAGATAGCTAGGGGCTGCATTACTCACACAAATTTCCTTACCCACGAAAACTGAACTGAAAACACACAATCAAAATTCCTCGCAAGTTTTCTGACTGGCAATAAAGTAACATTAGACCAACATCAAACTCTCTTTTCGTTGTCCTAAACTAGAGCTCTCTGGTCCTTGAGTGTGCGAAACCCGCGTTTCTCGGCGAGGCAACTTATGTTGTATCACAGCTTTGATATCTCTCTTTAAGAAAGCATAGGCGACAGGATTGACCGCCGAGTTAATTATAAAGAGGACATCAATAACTTGTTCGAGAGTTGCGGTTACCTTGCACACGTTAAACACAATGCAAAAGCATTTGTAGTTCTCTACTATGTAACATATAACGAAGAAGAAAATAATGGCCACCGTCATTTTTGATGCGGCCCTACTTTCGGGGCCGGAGGAAATTATTTCAGCCGAGGATTTCGGAGCGTGGTTGAAGGCAAGTTGCGCAAAGATCCTTGAATTCCTCTTTGATATCCTTCGCATAATCAGGAATATCTGTCCAGTCACGACCACAAATATGACAACAGGTAGAAGTTGAAACAGACATACTCTGAAGACCAACAGGGATCGGCTTCCAACTTCTAAGGCGTAAGGCACGCTGAACACTAATACTGGTGCTATCCATGCCATAGTAAGTGCTATAACGACCACCTTCATGGTCATAAATCTGAGGTATTTTAGTGGATGCACTATCGCTACATAGCGATCGAGGATCATGACAAAGAGATTTGTGGCCGAGAAGTAAAGGAACGTACGAGACACCAAGAAGAACGTTCTAGTGTTCTCTGGTGCGTCTTCTAGATTGTCTACGTTGAAAGCGAATTGAAGAGGAAAAAATGTCAATCCGACGAGAAGATCCGCAACTGCCAGCGAAAGCACAGACCAGTTTGGTGTAGTGTGAAGGCGCCGAACGCTGATTATCAGGCAAATGACGAGTCCATTTCCAACAATGGTTATGACGGTTAGAAACCACGCCAAAACCCAGTACCACATCTTCCTTTCGTTGTCGAGGACTGTCTTTGCCCGTTTCGGTTGTTGTCGTTTTTGAAAGCGATCAGACGTTCGTTTAGATAGCGTATCGCGTGCTCCCAAAACACATCAACAGGGCGATTAAATGCTGATGATGAATACCGTACGAGTATTGCAGAATCATCTTATATCCAATATGCCGTGTTTTTGTTTTGCCAACAAAACTAATCAATATCGTGTCATAAATCAATAACTTAAAATATACACGGAGTTTGGCAAGACGGCCAGGCCCCAGACGTAAGCAATTATTCGTATTTCAATATAAATTTCCTTTTTCCTTTCAGCTGTGGGTCGCATGCCTGGAGCGGGGGTCATTCACTAGGTTTTAAAAATAGCACTACGTGGTCGAAAATTGTTTATTAATAATTAATTAATGCTAGGGGCAATTTGACACAAAAGGCTGTTTTTGCTAACGGTAATCGATCGAAACATAATGAATAGGCGGCAACCACGATGAAAATTATATAGAACTCATAGAAACCAGCAAGAGTACTGGGAGCTTTACTGCCTAACACGTCAGATTACTTATGCGCACAATAGTTCAGTGAAAGGGCAAAGTTACCTATGCACGTGTACAATGAGCATGATTTGTCATAGTTGAGTTTGATACAAGCAGGACCAAGCAAGCAAAAACATAAATTATACAGAACAGGAATTTTCACGTCAGTGGTACGGGTTTTAGCCAGATTTGACGGGTTTGTAGTCTCAAATTTATGTCCAAAGTCGCCTGGTTGTCTGGATTTCTTTTCCCAGCTTTTATTAAACTGCCTCAGGCTGGAAGAAAATATAAAAACAAGGGTTGGCTCGCCGCCCTGCGAAGACGATTCGAACTTACCATTCCACAACTACTTAAGTACTGATTTGGTTTTGCGACCTGTTTAAAGGAAAGCTAAGGCAATATCTTAAAACAATGCAAGAAGAAGCTCGCATCAGTACGCGGTTCGCTCTTAAAATTCAATTGGCAGAAATTTAAAACTACGTAAATATGAAACAAAAGTCTGAACACTTCGGTTAGGAAAAAGTTGACAGGCACATCCGGCCAATTCGGAGCCATTTTTTTCATATCAGACCGATCGCGCAGGGCCATTCATTTTTAATAGTTTTTCTAGTGTGGAAGAACATTTATTTTCCTTTCAGGTCTCAATTTTCTTGTTACCTTGTCCTATCTCATCTCATGCAATCCACTAAAATCTCATGTTATCTCACCTTATCCTGACCGTAGCACGTGATCACCGATCACGTGATGCATTGGAAGCATTACCAATGCAAAAAGTAACGGCCTCCTTTACATGGAGGCAGGAAGATCCTAGCACTAGGAAGATCCTAGAGGGCGAATCAACTTTTCGTTTGGTTTACATGCAGAACTTTCGGTCGGAAATTTCGACGAAATTGTCTTCCTTTAGCCGCTGATGGCCCGGCCGCCGCCATGTTTGTTTGGTTTGTTGTTTTTGTCCCTGGTACTAGGATCTTCCTAGCGAAAGCAATTTACAAGGTGCTAGGATCTTCCTAGTGCTAGGATCTTCCTACCTCTCAGGTACAAGCCTTTGCATGGCATGTAAACTGATACAGAAAACATATGGCACTAGGATGACCGCCTTCTAGGATGTGCTAGGATCTTCCTACGTAAGCGCTTCGGCAGGGACTGAAATATAAGAAAACACTGCGGCTGGAACTTAAAGGGCGGATACAAACAAACCCAATGTGCACGGCTCAACAACATGCAACCAATTTGTTGATATCAACAACTTTAAACAGCTTTACAGAAAAAGAACCCTTATTTTTATTATTTTTCTTTCTTTTAATAAATCGTGGGGAAACGGAATCCGAAAACTACTGATGACCAGTTATCTGGTAAAACTCACGCTCTATCAAACGTACCATAAAGGCGATTCTTGCGTTACAGAAAATTCTGTTGGATTACTTTTTACCAACTCTATGAATTGAAGTGGCACACTTAACGTTACATTGTTCACACGGAAAATCAAAATGGGTCACGTTTTACCAAGCCGGCCACTAGATAAAAACAACTGCTTCCTGATGTTTTACAGGTTCGCACGATGTTAGCCGCGAGTTTGCTGCACGTGCAATTTAGATTCAGTTATCACGTGCATCAAGCTAAAGTACGCAAAAAACTTCTCGACTCTCCTGACAGGATAAAAGAACGCAATATAAATCAGTCCTCTTAAGTTAAGAGTCTTAACGAAAGACATCACTCGGAAAACGCGCTTATTTCGGTATTTGTGTGTCGGTTAATATTAGACTAAATTTTAAGTAAAGACCGACGGATGAAATCTTTATTTTAATTAGACTACTTGTATTGGGTCGGTCACCCATTCTTAGTCTAAAGACGTCATAAAATAACAGTTAGAAAACATTATAAATGGCTAAATGAACAACAAAGGGTTTTTTTCGTTGCTCTTATCGTTGCTGTTTATATAGGCAGTCTTGTATGGCAATTTTCCCTCAGCTATTCTTGTTTCTCTTTTTAACTTGTTCAAGCTTGTATCCCGAGTTTTTCATAATATCATATTGCATCACCCTATATTGTACTACACTTGATATGAAGCAGAGCGTTTCCGTTTCTTTTCAAGGTTCGGACAAACAATATCGTTGAAAGCGGCTCAAGCAAAGGCTGCGGGGCTCAAAATTAGTCTGCAAATCTAATATCTCGTGCATGTTACTAACAGGAAGACCACAGGAAACCATTGATTAAAAGCAGTGT
Source organism: Pachyseris speciosa (assembly GCA_016490735.1). Taxonomy (NCBI): domain Eukaryota; kingdom Metazoa; phylum Cnidaria; class Anthozoa; order Scleractinia; family Pachyseridae; genus Pachyseris; species Pachyseris speciosa. The sequence goes on from JAEMWC010000008.1 coordinate 342,940, forward strand.
ACAGTATATTGGAGATACCGGCTTGAGAAAGATACCGTACGTACTTCAAAACTTCCCGTTTGATATTACATGTAAAGTTCAAACACTTGCGGGCAAATTAAATGCGGCTTTTTTGAGATCAAAGTTTTTTCTATAAAAACCTCTGCGGTTTTTGCGTTCGCTCATCCTATTTCCTAGCGGAAACTAAATAACTTCAATATATCAGAGCATATCACTTTTGATTACAAAAATGAGCAATATTCAACTACCGGCCCTTAGACAAACCTATAGTTAGCACCACGGCCAAAAAAGTTCACCGATTGATTCAATCGCTACTTCAAGAAGGCCACATAGATGACATGACGGCTAAATGGCTCTCCTTGACGCCAGACCCTCCGCGAATACCAGTACACACTTACAAAGATTCATCCTATCATATCAGGGTGTGACGGCCCTACAGAAAGGATCTCAGCTTTTGTTGACCGCCTCATTCAGCCAATAGCACAAAAGCAAGCCTCGTATCTTAAAGATACAACAGACTTTATTAACTTCATCGAAAAGACTAAACTGCCTAAAGATACAATTCTTGTCTCAATGGACGTCACCAGCCTCTACACGAACATACCACAGGAGGAGGGTATTACAACTGTATGCGAAGCATACGAAGATTTTTATGAGAGAAAACCCCCATTCCTACCAGGTTTTTAAGAGAAATGCTAAGTCTGATTCTACAAGAAAACTCGTTCCAATTCAATGGAAAAGATTACCTCCAAACTCATGGAACAGCCATGGGTACGAAAATGGCCGTAGCTTTCGCTAACATTTTTATGGCCAAAATGGAAAAAGAAATACTCAGACAGAGCGACACAAAACCAATCGTCTGGAAAAGATTCATCGATGACGTCATATCTATGTGGAACACAAGCAGAGACAAAATAGAAGATTTTCTTCTAAAGGCAAACAGTTTTCACCCAACGATAAAATTCACGGCTGAAATCTCAGAGACAGAAACTACATTCTTGGACACGAAAGTGTACAAAGGTGTTAGATTCACTTAAGAGTCTATTCTTGACGTGCGAACGCATTTCAAAACTACAGAAACCTTTCAATACACGAATTTCTATTCGTGTCACCCACCAGGCGTCGCAAAAGGCTTTATCAAAGGAGAAGCGTTAAGGCTTCTAAGAACAAATTCGTCTCGTATTAGCTTTGAGGAAAATATGAGCAATTTCAAAACACGCCTGCAGAATAGAGGTTACCCAGCTAGAATTGTAGAAAAACACCTTTCAGAGATTAAATTCTCTGACAGAGAAATGTCGCTAGCACAGAAAAACGATACCGCACGTAAGAAAATACTGCCTTTTGTAACACAATACCATCCAGCGTTGCCTAACCTAAAGGACACACTAATGGGGAGATGGCACCTTATAGACAATCAACCACAACTGAGAAATATCTTTAAGGAGCCCCCCATTATCTCATATCGTAAGGGAAAATCCCTAAAAGACATCCTAGTCAAAGCCAAGCTATGAAGGCGTTATAGGTTATTCATCTGCGAACTGCAGGAGTCGTGCAGGCTTGTCAACACTTTTACCATTCTGAATATTACATTGATATCTTGACTTCATTTTCAAGTGATAAATGTAACGGTCAAATGTATTTCAAAAAGTTTTCTCCTTCATATCACTTTTGCCAAATATTGAAAAGTAGTACATCCAGTCTCTTTCGCAGCTGAATTGGTCAAAATTCCCCTGATTAATTAAAGAAGATTAACTTATTTCATGCAGCTAGTTAAAGAGAGTTAACCAGGATAAATTAATTTTAGTCAGTTATTCTTAATTTGTCAGTTATTCTTAATTTGTCAATTAGCTTTTCTTTGAATGGTCCACTTCTGGATTTCTTCCACATATTCAACAAAAACAAACCACGATCAACGCAAGATTGGATCACTTTCTATTGAGTCACTTATTTTCATCCACAGATTTGACTGAGTCCCGGACTCCCGGGGGGGTACTCCCTACAATGGCCTATACGGGGAGGCTCCGCCCGAAAGGGGTACCTTTTTCAAGCTCCAGGTATATGAAAGAGTAGTGAGGGATTTGACGAGTCTAAGTATATGAAAGGGTAGGGAAATCTTTCATTTAGGTATTTAAAAGGGCCTTTCATAAAATATTTCGAACACACATACCTTATGACTGTACTGTTTTAATTTATTAAACGCTATGAAAATGACAAGAAGACTTCCTGTTTTAGGTATGAAAAGGGGGTGCTATTTGTCAATAGAAGGTATACGAAATGGGTACCTTTTCTGTCCAGAATGGTATAATGGTTCGGACCACTACAACAACTGAGGACTCCGTCAGGCCTCCTTTTACAGTAGGCGATAAACGTGGTTAATCTGCTCCATGAAAGATTTTCTTCCCAATAGCAAAGCTTCTCGCTCCATTTTTGCAGCGAGGGCCGCACTGCATGGGCCTGTTTTTTTCTTAAGGTTAAACATGTACAAGGCTAGTGTAAAATCTTGCGGGTCAGCTTGTTAAGCTGCATTTAATGATCCCGCATACAGCCTTTCTTAATGGTTATCCCTGTGTCCCTTCACATCGACTCAACGGGAAAGAACAAACCAAGTCCCAGACTAAGAATTCAGTCCTGTCACCCACCTCCTCCTGTAAGACATCTATCGTCTTCTTCGGTTCTTTTAACCCTCTTATTAATTATTAATTAGAGTTTCTAGATTCTGTATTCCTTATTCCGGATACAGGATTTCAGATTCCACGTTTTAGGTAAACCCCTGGAAAACAATAGGGCCATTTATACGGGAGGAAATAAGACGCGTCTTATCTAAGACGCGACTTAAATAGGACGCGAACTGTACCGTTTATACCTTCCCGTCCTACATAAGACGCGAAGATCTCGTATAAATGGTTCGCGTCTTATTTTTGATACAGCCTCGCTTACCCGCCAAGATGGAGCGCTGTAGCAAGAAACAAAACCGTGCTGACCTGTTATTTTAAGAAGAGACTTTCTCAGAGATTTTTTTCTTATGAAGACCACGCCGTAGCATACGCCTTATTCATAAATACTGGAAAATACTAAATAGCAAGGACCACCGTTGCAAAATAGAAGAGCCGGATCCTGTAATAGATCTAACCAGCTATAAAATTGTAAACTAGAAAACGGTAAGAAACAAGCAAGGCTGGTTACACGGCTAGGAATATATATTTAAACCAATATTTCGGGAGGCACAGCCTTCCTTCATCAGGGTGTTACATATTATGACCCTAAGATGAAACGACGTTACAGTTTTAAAAAAAGTTGTACATGTAACATGATATTATAATAAAGGTAAACAATACAACGTAAAATAAAAAAACGTTACAGTTTGAAAATTTGAAAAAAACGTAACAAGAAAACAAAAAGATAGGTATTATATTTCTTCTTTTCTGTTGATACCTAACGGTTCAAGAGTTTGACCTCTATCAATTAGATATGCTTCTCTGGCTCTTCGTACACCGTCACGATGAAGGAAGGCTGTGCCTCCCGAAATATTGGTTTAAATATATATTCCTGGCCGTGTAACCAGCCTTGCTTGTTTCTTACCGTTTTCTTTATTCATAAATGGCGGACGCGCGGTTGAGACCTGAGCCGAGTTCACGAAAACGAGGCTTAAGAGGCATTATATAACAAAGATGGCGTCGAAATCGAACACTCAGTGTTGCGTACCATTGTGTACACAAAGAGGGCGTATTGGTCCAAAAGGAGAATGAATTGGATTTTTCAAGTTTCCAGATGAAGAAGGAATAAAGAAGCGATGGATACATGCTATACGGAGAGATGTTGGGAGATTTTTTCGCATCACCGAGGCAGCAAAAGTGTGTTCGTTACATTTTAAGGTTAATGACTTACTAAAGGGTCTTGGTGGACGTATGTCTCCAAAGGCAAGTGCAGTTCCCTCGATATTTGCTTGGAAACAAACCTCACCACGAAAGCGCCCGCCTCCCACCGAAAGGTCCTATCAACGACAGCAAAAAGAGGGGGGATCTGCCGCAGGAAAAGAGTCTCTCTCAGTGTCAATTACATCAACTGAATTTGCGTGCTTGTCTTCGGAGCCTGAAATGTTCATCAGCAAAACACATGAAGCTGCAGGTGATATTCCTAAAAGAGGTACTAACGAAACCACTATCTTAGGAGCCGCCAATACCACTCTTTGCTCAGTTAATGAATCACCTTCTACTGAAAAAGAGCTCAATGAGTCCATCAAACAATTAAGGCTGCTTAAACAAAAATGCACAGATCTCGAAAAGAAAGTTTCAGATTTGGAAGATAAATGTCAAGCACTGCAATCAAATGTCTTCTCACTCAGCTGGTTTACCTCTGATGAGGCAAATGTCGTTTCATACAGGCTTTCCTAACTATAAAGTATTCTTGGCAACCTTTGAACATTTAGATCCTGGGGATAATGGAGAAAAGATCAGATACTGGTTGTCAGGTGATAAAGAGATACATTCAGAACACTATCACTCTCCACCACAATTAGGTGTAAAGAGGGGTAGACCAAGATCACTCAAGCCACAAGAGGAATTTTTTCTCACTTTATGTCGCTTAAGACAGGGGTTTGCAGAAACCCACCTTTCCCATCTGTTTAATGTTTCTCAGGCAACTGTTAGTAGGGTCATTTATAAGTTGGATCAATTTCATGTATCTTCGATTTGGAGTGGCTAACATTTGGCCTTCAAGAGAAGCTGTCAACATAACAATGCCTGAAGATTTCAGGAAGGCATATCCCAGTACAAGAGTTATAATTGACTGCACTGAAGTAAAGTGTGCTATGCCCAGTAGCTTGTTGCTAAATAGTGAGTTGTTCAGTGCTTACAAGAATCATACTACACTAAAGGGGCTTGTGGGAATCTCTCCATCTGGTGCTATCACGTTTATAAGCTAACTGTATACAGGAAGTATATCAGACTGAGAAATTGTAGAAAGATCAGGCATACTTGACCTGCCATTCAATGAGGGAGACTCAGTAATGGCTGATAAAGGTTTCACTATAAGTGACATCTTACCTTTAGGAGTGTCTTTGAATATTCCACCATTCCTGGGAACATCCACACAAATGCCCCCTGAAGATGTTGTGAGAACTCAGGAGATTGCACGGCTGCGGATCCATGTTGAACGGGCAATTAATAAAATAAAAAACTTTCACATATGGGATAGTATTATCCCAATGAATCTCTTTGGGGTTGCAAATCAGATGTGGTCTGTTTGTGGATTTCTTTGCAACATCCAAGATCCTATCATTTCAAACTGACACAAAATAGAAGGTTTCAGACTATTGCTGATTTGCAGTGGAATCTTGAAACTTGCATTTTTATACTGTATAGTGTTTTTCCAAAACAAAGTTGCAAAGAAATCAATAGAAATCCGAGAAGAGTCGGAAGAAAGCGATATACGGATTGGTGCGACTGATGGCAGGTTAAAGAAGGAAGGTGCTGAATTCACTTTTGGCTCTCCCGGCCATCTTTTGCAAAGCTTTGCAACCAATTACGCTATCTAATCATAAGACAAGCTCATGTTGCTGTTGCTTTTATGCAAGAGCACTTGCAGTTCACGTCTTATTTAGGACGCGAAACCATTTATACGAGGAAGTTCACGTCTTAATTAAGACGCGGACAAAATAAGAACAGCTGAAGACCATGTTCTAAGATAAGACGCGTCTTATGTAAGACGCGACTTAAATAAGACGCGAACGCTTATTTTGTACCATTTATACGATCAGTTCGCGCGTCTTATTTTCTCCCGTATAAATGGCCCTAATGTCTACCGCAAAATCAACATGCCAGACGAAGGCGTTGTCAGTCAACGAAGACCAACTGAAGTGTTTTGCAAAACTGATAGTTAATGTTATTAACATCGTAGGAAAAAGATAAACAATGTTTACTTCCACGCTGGCGAAGAAATCTAGAAACATTGCCCTGAGATATCGAAGAACCTTCAAAATCCACCGAATGTTGTGGCGAGAAACATGATCAAATGAAAAGATCGCAATCATTCTGGTGCCTAGCACGTGACATAGATCGGTGACTGATAAAGCTCTACAGCTTTCAATGAACATTTTGTTCGACAATTTGACTTCTTTCGAAGTACTCCGCAACAGTTGTAGTTGACTTTCAAAGAAAATAAATGCGTTTTGATTTTGTCAAAGTCTTTCATTAGAAGTTAAAAAGTTTCGTTTCATAGGTGGATGAGGGCTCTTCGATATCTGAGAGCAATATTTCTAGTTTTTTTTTTTTGCCAGCGTGGAAGTGAACATTGTTTACCTTTTTCCTACGATGTTAATAACGATAACGATCAGTCTTGCAAAACGCTTCAGTTGGTCTTCGGTGACTGACAACTCCTTCGTCTGACATGTTGATTTGGCGGCAGACATTGTTTTCCAGAAGCCTGGATACTACCTGTGGTATCGATTTGCAATAATCTAATCGATAAGAAGTTTTATTTTTGCGGCACGCCGAGCTGACAAGTCCTATTTGTGTGAACCAAGTCAAATATTTGAAACAAGTTTTGTATGTGTGTCTCAAGTTGTACAAATATTAAAAAGGAAGTTTTATATATTTACAAGATGTTGTGTTTATTTGGAAACAAGTTGGATATTTCTACATCGAGTTATATCTATATGAAACGAGTATTATATATTAAGAAGAAGTCATATATATCAAGGAAGTATTTTTGTCCGTTTTGGCGCGTCATACAAACATTTCATAAATCATGGCTATGAACTTTGTAATAAAAATAAAAAGGGAAAAAAAAAACAAAAGAGAGAGGAAGAAGAGAAATGAAGGAGGAGAGGTGATCACTTCAGTTATGAATGATTTTGTAGGAGAAAAGATTTAAAGTTCTTTTTGAAGGCAAAACTGTTAAGGAGCTTGAGCTCTTTTGGGATAGTTTCCCAAACTTGGACTGCTTTAAATTTGAACATACATTTACCAAAATCAGTCCTTATTTGAATCCTATATTAATTCTGATCCGAGACATAATGAGTATTATATGAGAGTGTATGCTTGCTGCAAGCAGAAGGAAATCAGATGACATTGCTGGAATGTTTTCTTTATTGTTAAGAATTTTATGGGTGAATGTGGCGATTTTTAGCTTAAAGATATTATTCAGTTTAACCCATTGACTACCAGCCGTTTTTACGTTTTCGGAGTGATTTTCCACCTATAAACGATGAAAAGCAATTCGTGACTCTTTATTTGAAACTACTTGGGGAAAGTGGTGCTGTCCTAAGCCTTAGGACAGCACCACTTTCCCCTGGTAGTTTGGAGGCTCAAGGTTTCTGAAAACGTCATTTTGAAGGAGCTATTTTTTATCTGTGAAGCAACAACAACAAGGCTGTATCTACGCTCGGGAGAAGAATATGAACAAAAAAAGTCATTTCTAAGCTAGAACAAGGACTGAATTTCGTTATGATGGTTGAAGTTTGGTTTTTCGACGATGATTTCCTTAAAAAAACATGAAGGCAAAAAGGGGCATTTTGTAGTTTCTCTTTGACGTTAAAAACGGTCAGTTTCGTTCTTGTCCAAAGTCAAAAAGGCCATATTTGGTAAAAATCGCTACGTTTCTTGCGTTTATTGGATATCCAAATTTAAAGGACATTCCCTTTCGTGCTCACAACTAACAATTAAGGCAATATTCGTGCGATTGAGAAAGTTGCAATGTTTTGAAGCATGGGAGTTTTTTACGGTCGGTTTTGGCCGGCACGGGTTCCAGTGGGTTTCCAAGAAGTTTGTAGTAAGGAAGAAAACTTTTCCTTCTGTGTGCAAAGAAACTATTTTGGTTTTCGTTTTTTTGTTTTGTAGTTAGTTTATTCAATCTTGATGTTTCACCCTTCAACGTTTTCTCAGGTCTTCAAATTTAACGATAACTTTACTTGGTTGGTACATGCAGAGAATTGCCCATATCAGAACACAAACACTACTGTCGACACCCTGAAATAGTCATTTCCCGACAACAACCAGTTGAAGAAAATTAAGTGAGGTGCTGTTGTACAATTTTGGGTAATACCTAAGTTGTACTCTCAAGGTTCGGTTGAAAGTAAAGAAAACTAGTGACAAACACGAAATCAGTTCCATAATGATACAGCTCAGAAACACAGTAGTCACCGTATGCACGCAGCCGACCCAAATTTAGCCAGTGTAGGACTATCTCTAATGCTGTGATTCATAAACCAGTGCTCTCAGCCACTGCCTACCAACAGAGATAATTTTGCCGTGATTTAAGGATAGAAAAATAGTGCATTTGACATCAGAACCCCCTAGGTGATCACCTTTCAATCTAATAATAGATATGAATGCAAAGTGCTTTCCTTTCTACTGCAACTACAAGTGACCGTCCACAACAAGGAATGGGTGCCAGAATCATGCAAATTACTCACAAGAACAACTGTCTACATGCAATCAATAGTTTGTTCAAAAGCCACTTTAATAGCCATGAATAGCCAACACGTTCCAATCGCAGGCAGATAATACTGAGGCAGCTTTCAGCATATGTTTTTATAGAATTCACCTTTTTTTTTTGCCTTAAAACTATGAAATGTCCTGCCTCCTCTCCGGCTTAGGCGGGTCGTGCCGTGTGATACCTCGAGCGTTGGCCCTGAGGAAGAAATGTAAATCAGATTTTCTCGCCAACGACGACAGCAAAGTTCAACGCCAATGCCGACTAGTGAACGCCATCCACAAAACAAAATAATGGCTCAGCACGAGTACTAGTATTTCACTGTTAGGTGCAGTTTTCAGGTTTCGTTGTCTGCAATACAAGCACGTGAAATGACCAAATTCAAAATTTTGTCGAGCACGTGAGTTCACAACGATGAATTTTCTTTCTTTTCCTAACTTTAATCCCATCATAATAATTAAAAATTCATGGATAGTTGGCCAACACCGGCTGTTTTAAGCCTATAAGTTGAATGATGGGAGAGAAATCCCGAAATGCTTATACAGTTAATATGTCTGCTCTCGCAAGGTCGTTTAAATTTACAAACAAACCTGAAAAATGCTTTGAAATTTGAGTTTTTACAGTTACCAATTTTAGTGTATCAAAGTCACACAAAAGCTGAAACTCGACGACATTCCTGAAACGAACACGTGTTGAAAATCGTTGATGTAGCATTTTGATTATTGGAGCAGCTTTTCCGTCGCAACAGTCAATGAAACTTAATACAAGCAGCATCAAACAGGGAAATATGGCATTCTTCAGGGTCGCTAACACACAACAATACTCCACTTTCACTTCTTCCACCATGTGTCTGGTCAAAGAAGAACTTCTTGTCGTATCCTTTAGCGCTGACGTGGAGTAACACTCCCTCTTTTAAAACAGCCATGCTGTGAGGATTTCTATACCTTATCTCCACAGACATGCTAATTGCGTGGGCTTGAAACTGGTCGATAAACCTCTGTAAGATTTCTACAGGTGGCGGTGCCTCCATGAATAGCATGGCATTGCGTTCCCGAACTTGCGCTTCGCTCGTGTGGAACACATAACATGTGGCAAGCGATGAATCAACGTCCATTAAGCCAGCCAGCCGTAGATCAACCCAACCAATCGCAGACCGTTTGGTATTGCCCTTGAGTTTCTCCACCTATGGAACAAACTTTTCGAGAGAAAACGGCTGGCAAAAAATTGCTTTGGCCGGTGCTTCATCCGGGTTGGTGTCGAGCGGAGTTCGTGAACTCGTGTTGCACTCTTGTTTATGGCTTTTCCAGTCCTTTCGCTGGCATTGGATCGAGCAGTAAAACACTTTGTGACATTTCCCGCATCTCTTGGTGTCTTTTTTGTCGCAAAACACACACTATGCGCATGGTGTCGAGGTGCTGTTTATCCCACTGCTCATCTTTCAGGGATTCTCACCGCGTTTCCCAAAAATAATACGCATACAAACAATAACAGGAAATTAATGCCACGAAGTCAACGAGTCTTGTAAATGCCCTCCATTGGTGTTGGCTTATTTTGCCATACTTCATTGAGTGACAACGAGTAGATACATTTAGTTTACATCTTTTCAGAAACAAACAAGGTCTGGGGTTTGTTGTTTGCCGTAATGCTATGCTTATTAATTTCCTAGACTTTCGAAAAAGTCTTTCGTCCTATTTCATATGGGACGGACCGCTTCGCGGCTTATAGCTAAAAAGCTCGCTCCTCTCGGCTTTTCTGCTGTGAGACTTGTGGCAAGTCTATTAATCTGCCAACAGTCCCAAAACTTTGCAAGATCATTTTGGAGGAAGGTATAGAGAGGACTTCTACCACCACATAAAAATGGAACCAAATTCGAGAAAAGACAGTTCAATAAAAAAAATCTTTTATTTACAGTAGATTTTAATTGGATATACATCGCATGGCTGGTATAAAATGGATTGTGCTTGATGCTCACACCTATTCTTAGCCATCTGAACACGAAGTGAACGCAGGAAATGTAGCTAAATGAGACAAATATGACTGAGAAGCAAAAATGACTTCTTTCAGTTCACACGCTTATCAATGCTGATTAATATACAAAGACAAGCAAAACTTGAGGATAAAACCGACATTACTGTGTCATTGTGACAACAAGGTCCAGGTAATTACAAAATGTGAGAAATTCTGTCACGTGAGATTATCAAAGGCATAAACTGATTCTTTCACCACTAGATTTTCGGCTTCACTTTCTGGGTTCATTTCGTGTTCAGAACTAATTACGTCTTTAAATGGCTTGCTAATTATAAAGTAGAAATTCTACGAAAGCACTCACATATAAGTCTCCCCGAGTACAAGTTGGCAAAAAACCCGCTTACACAACGAGCTGCAATGCTGTCCTGTACACAAAACTCTGTAGCGAACTTTAGTTCTTCTTTCTCGTAACAAACGTTCAAAGCTTTATTTTGTTTTAAACCACAAATCAGACGATGTGAACACATTCATTAATATTACCCGAGTCAGTCCCAAGAATATTAAAGTTGACTGGAAAAACTATTACTAAAAAACCAAATGGTTCATTGAAATGAACTTCATCTACATATTCTAAAACGGCTGGCATGAAAAGAAAGTGCTGTTCTGAAAACGTTATTCATCTGAACGGTCGCAACCAGCTTCTGACTCGTCAGGTACAGCATAATATACAGCGCCGCTCTATATCTTCCATTTTAATGGTTACACTACACAAGTGTGTTAAAGGTTGCCTCAAATACCGGGCACATTGTGGTTGATTAACGGTTGGAACAACATGACATAACCCAGGGTGTGGTTCGAGGGTGACAGGGTTTCTTAACTGAGAGTGTTCACAGCAAAATAAAACCTTACATGTATGCAAAAAAAATTTAAAATAAAATAAAAAAAATTGAGCTCTGCTGTGAACCTAAGGGAGGCCTGCCTCCTTTTCTAACAAACATGAAATTAATAAGCTAAAATCAAAGAATGCCGCTCTACCATCATTCTACATCTAAGTGAATTGGCTCACAAGAGGGCCCTCCCATCACGCTAGAATTAAAGGACCTAGCCACGATTTTATGAGTAAAGAAAGACTGAAGGTCAGAGTTTAGCCTACTTGGTTATCCTTTTACCCTTGGCATGTAGTCAAAATGTTCAAAAGGTCTCTTGATTCCAGACCCCTCTTTAGCAAATCAGCAAATAATAATGGAAGCACTGGTTCCATGTCTTGGTGTTTCTGCTTCAGTTACAGTTGTCCTTAAACCTAACTGAATGCGAGGGCCCGCTCTCTACTTTATGAAGTACTCTCCGTCATTGACATGCAAAGTAGTACATCTGCCCTGATGTCGCCATACAAACTAATTTCCAGTTATGGGAAAATGCTTTAAAGTACTGCAGGGAAGAAGAAGGGTACAAAAAGACTTCTTTTTTTTTTCTTTCAAGTGACATCGTCCACATAAGCAAAGTCTGGGCATAAAGGATATTGATATCTAAAAATACCATGGCGTAAATTTTGTAATAATTGGGAACATCTGCTGCAAAGCAAGCTTAGAAACATTTTCATTTACTAATTGTCTTACTAATTGTCAAAAGTGGATGTACATGTACATGCACATAATGTGATTGTGGCGACTCCCCAACTCCCACCCCTTTGTTTCAGAAACTGTCATTTTGTGTAAGTTGTTGCACTGACCTTTGAATTCATCCTAATATATTAGAACAATATTTTTACCTCTTCTTTGAGGATGGACTCTTTTCAGTACCTTTCCTTAACCAAAACAAAGGATAGTTAATGTCACAGAACTATGAAAGGTATCTCAAAAATCATACAAAACAGCCAATAAGTCATAATGCACACTGAACCCCACTTGTAAGTGAAATCAATTTTGCCAATGCATAAAAATACCATATAATTTTATATAATTTAACTAAGCTTTCTAGAAAATTTCTTAGAGTTGATGTAATGTCCTGAAAGTACACATATACACTGAGCAAACTGGCAATGGTGTAAGAAGCTGTTGGTCAATTTTGTTCAAAAAATGCAAGTTAGGCTCAATTAGCCACAACCATTTTGCCACATTTCTCCTTATCTAAAGCAGAGGCATGGCTGGTTCTAGTTTCTTGTAAGTTTTTATATTTCAAAACCCATGAGACCGTGCAGTCTTGTTTTGGACTCTTGTAGAATTGAAAGCGTGGCAGTCTTGAAAGCGTGCAGAGAGATCCAAGTACTCTACTTAATTAATGAAATTCATTGGAAAACGAGGAGGAATTTGATCAGTGTTGATCTCCTTTGGAATCAAGAAGCTTTAAAAAGAAATAAAGGTGGGCATTCTATGACTGCATGTCTAGATGGAAAGGTTTAGTTAAAATGCAAGGTAAAGTATTTGCAGAGTTATACTGCTGTTTGTTGGGTATATTAACATGGCACAGCACGTGGAAATTATATAATTCCAGGACATGATACGTTAAGGGTTAGTTTCTAGAGAAACTATCAGTGGTGCTGCATTAGTAAGTGGGGATTGAAAAAAAATCTTGGTATAATGAACTAGCAAGGCAATTGGCCACTATGAAACGATTTACAGTCTTTCCCGTAAAACCGTGAACACCAGAAATATCTATGGAATGTTATTGAATTTCAGTAAAAGCCAATCACGCATGAGAAAACTAAACTGCAAACAGTAACGGTAAATAATAATAATAATAATAATAATAATAATAATAATAATAATAATAATTTAGAACTTATATAGCGCATTTTCCATGTGTATATGATCAAATGCGCTTTACAAGCAGATGAAATTGGAATTTGGAAATGTTGGTTTTTGTGGAGAGGGGAAACCGGAGAACCCGGAGAAAAACCTCTCGGGAGCAGAGAAGAGAACCAACAACAAACTCACCCACATATGACATCGAGTCCGGGAATCGAACCCGGGCCACATGGTGGGAGGCGAGTGCTCTCACCACTACGCCAACCCTGCTCCCCAATTAGGTTCCATGTTGCTTCTGATTGGTCATGAAACAATAAACATTCCAGAAATTTTTTCTGGTGTTCACGGTTTTACGGGAAAGACTGTAAGGATTGGAAGGTTTTGAACCTTAGCCTATTGTCAGAGTGAAGCAAAGCATACATATTGTATTTGACTGTGATAAAGAGCTAGCACTCAAAACTGAGAGCTCTTGAATCTCTTTTTAGTAGCGAATTTGCTTATCAACTCAGTTGATCACGACATTTCACATACCTGTAACTTACTTGTATAAAATACACAAGAAAAGCTCCTGATTTCAACTTTACACATATATAGAATGATATCTAACGAATCATAGTACTTAATATCTCTCCCATCTAGCCATCTGCATCTTGATATCTGTAATCAGGCTGTTGGCAAAACAAATTCCCATGATCTGCAGGTTAGAGAAATAAAGGGCTCATAAATACATGCGATAGTCACCTCATCAGACAGACTGTACATTTATAATACAGCTCATTATGTGCTGATTGAAATTATGCATGTCTTGTGAGAGTGTACAGCACGCAAATACATACATTAATTATTATAGGAATACATTATTATAGCAAAGATTCTAATCCTACTCTCTCTTTCTTTCTATTCAATGGAGTAGTATCGTTACAGGAATCCTTGTCCCAAAAATGAAAATAGTCTAACTAGTGAAGTGTAGGTCTATCAGAAATATTTGTGAATGTTGTATTTTGCAGGATTCTACCCACTATTTGTATAAATCTACTAGCGTTCTATCACGAATGCCATTCTCTGATTGGCTACGCTACTTCGCTATCTACTCTGTGATAGATAGTGAGTAGCGGCTGTCAACAAAATGGCGGCCGCTTCGTGTTTTCGAAGTGTCTGTGAGGAGAATTTTGATAATTTACTTGTTTAGTTTTGAACGACTAGTAGATTTATACTAAAACAATTAGATTATTCGCTCTCGATTTCTATGTGTGATAGCTGATTCGGGCTGCACCCTCATCAGCTATCACGCGATAGAAATCTCAAGCTCATAATCTAATTGTTGAATTGTGGACACTTCAGGGGAAAAAAAGAAATGGAATGGTAAAATAATATCACTGGCAGAAATATGCATCAAGTGGAGGCCAAATAGTTTTCTTGTCCAGTCTCACATATTCACTTAGTTCTTTGTAATAATCACACAATCAATAGACCTTTATTCATAAATGGCGGCTGTTTTATTTTTCCTTTGTTATTGTGCAAATTAGCCTACCAAGCCTCATATTAGTGCAAGAATTCTTTTTAATTTAGCACATGGTAACGAGGTTTGGTAGGCTAATTTGCACAAGGACAAAAGAATAATGAATTGGCAGCCATTTATGAATAACGTCTATTTGTAACTTTAAAACCGACTTAAAGGCAACAATATCATATAAAAAGCTATGAATTTCCATAGCAAACTTCATTTATGGTTCTACAGTCATGCACTTGTACAGTAGTTGCTTTGTAATATTAACACAAAATTGAGTTCATATGCATTACAAAATCATTCAAGAATTGTGTTATACAAAGATGAACCTGTTTCTCACAAGCCTGAATGTGTAAATTTTTAATACTTGAGGGAAGACTTTCTATTCTCTTAAAATTGTTTTAAAAATATCTCCAATAACATGAGAGTCACCTGCAATAATGCCAGGCCAACAGTCACTCCACCAACAACAATCATATTCTCCTTGAACCAGTCTTTAACTGCCTGTATACAGCCTCTAGTGTAGATAACCGCATTCCTATCTGTTTCCTAAAATAAATTATGACAGTTACTGGTGAGTTACATGTAACAACATTAATTCCTGAATTAAGCCAACAAAAACATCTAGTATGTCTCATACCCATGCTTGACAAGCAAGACACATTTATAAAGTGAGATGCATTCATATGGCACAAGTGATAAGATCTTATTTCTACAGTATGATCCAGTATGTGTGTAGCATGATCTGATCCATTTCAGGGTCATTCTCATGAAATGTCACTGTCTACTTAGGTCATCAAAATTAATTAATTATCCCTAACAGGGATAATCACTGCTCCATTGAATGCCTCAAATGGTGGGATACAATGTGAAGCGATGTTACTTGACTTAAAATAGCCTCCAGATGCTCCAAAAAAGAGAGGAAAGAAAGAAAAAAAAAGGAAGTAAAGTAGCAGCTGGGCAAAGAATACAGTGGGCCACCATAGGAGTGGAGTGGAGTGGAGTGAGGTAGGGGCAGAGGAATGCCGGTGGCTGCATATTTCTATTGACTGACAGGCTCCATGCCCTACTCTACTGGCAAGCCCATTTCACTCTCACGGCTTACTGTTATTTGCTTTCCATCTCATGGTCAACTGGCCATGCAAGCCATTCCAAGGAAACCTCATAATGCTAACAGCAGTATTGACCATTTATTGCCATGTGTGACTCCCCAATTGATTAATAATAACTACATATGTGCAAAACAGTAAGCCTTCACTGAAGGATCAAAACAGTCAGACACTCACAGTCAACTCAGGTCTTCTGATCTTATAACCACACTGTGTGTTAATGGTATCCTGGAAGATATCAAACAATGTAGTAATTAAAATGTATTGGAGTGGTTCTAAATCAGAGGCAAAACCACAACCAATCGTGACTTGCATTCATGAGGTTAAAACTGCACTTGGCATGGCCAGCTACATGCAATTGCTTCAAATTCTGATTGGCTTAACCACTCTTAACATATAACAAAATAGTAACAATTATATAACAGCACAACGTCTAAAAATAATGTCAATTTTTAAAGGAGGAAACACATTCACCATTCCTTGAGTAATAAAAAATGTTGTTCCATCAAAATTTAAACTTTTAATTAACACACAACCTTTTTTATACTGTACGTTTTACATACTCTATCAGTCGGGGAAAAAAAAACAGTACTATCACCAAGCATGGTAAATGATACCATGATGTTCTTAAGCTATCATTGACAATCCTACCCCATTTGACCAGGGCCTTAGTTAGACTGGCAACATGGTTTACCTCTCGACAACAAGAAAATGGAACTCCACAGGCTTCTGCACCAGGAGAGGAGCAGTTAAAGTAGATGTTTTCCTGCCAATTGTTGTAGGTTTCTCCACCACAACACTTAAACTATAATTATATCAAAAGCAAGAGATGGAATACAATGAATCAGGTTAACTCTTTAATTCATTCACAAGTGTTCATCAAAAGTAAATCTTGGCTCAAGAAAGACTGGCATTTGAGGCACATAACCTTTCAAATGGAACCCACCGCCAGGTTCTACAGTCAATGAACATGGACTCGGGTAAGGCTGTATACACATGAGGATTTAATATATTAAAATACAACTGTACTTGGCACAAAAATTTGCAAGAACTACATGTACCTACTGTTGTTATAGCACACACTGTAGAATATTATTTTTATTACCAGGTACAGGGCTCAAAGTTTACTTTTAGCTTTGGGAGCACTTGTGCGACCAGGTGTAAATTTCTAGGTGCACTGTCAAAATTTAGGCGCACAGTAAAGAATGTGAGGAGCACCGCTTAAAATACCGGTGGCACCAAAATGCTTCAGACGTTGTATAAGTAATTGTTTATCAGTAAGTTATCTTTTATTTCAGTCCTGTGTTTGTTCCTGAGTCTGGGATTGAATGGAAATGCTGTTTGGAGAAATGAACTTGTAAATAAAACACACACTGACGCAAGGAAATTTGATGTAGCTTTCAATTATTATGTGGAGCCTGATTGTGTCATATTCCTGCATTTTTATTTGAATTCATTATTTCAAGCTTCCTTTTGGTGTCTAACCAGTCAGAGTACATGAGGATGGTCAGGTAAGTAGTGATGAGCTCAGCTGCACTGAACTCAAGTCTACGTTTTAGGTGTGCAAGTGCAATCACTTATGACTTTTTAGGCACACAATAAAAAATCTAGTTACAAGTGCAACAAGCTGGTCATAAACTTTGAGCCCTGAGGTATAAATGTTTTTCTATTCAGATATCATCAAAGGATGGCCAACATTTAACAACAATAATATTATTTCAAATGGTACACCATATTTTTCAGTGGCAACCACCCAAGATGTATAGGATCTTTATCAATGGTCAGGAATACAATGTGCACCAAAGTATAACTGATTAACTGACTCAATAGATTTGGATCCACTTTGTTTGAATCATTAACTCCACAGCAGAATTACTAGACAGTGTTACTACAGTGTCGTGGTTTATGATCTATTTATGATTTCATTTATGATGTCTACGATTTATTTACTCTTACTAGTAGTATTCCCCTTTAAAGTAAACAGGCAGGCAGGAAATTAAAGTTTGTGAAAGATGTAGTTTAGCTATATAATGGTTGAAAATTTTCAAACTACACGAAGATCAATACATGTCCAGAATTTTCTTTTTACCAAGTGGTGAACATTGAACACTGAGACAGGGGAAAAAGAAGTTAATTGAAAAGAGTTGAAAATTCTTGAACTCCAAACTAAGTTTACCTGGAATATACGTTGTAAGTCAAAATCAAATTCCTTTGTCTACTAACCCTAATAATTATAATTATACATGACTCATGAATAATTAGGATTAGAAGACAAACAAATTTCAAGAATGCCTACCTCTTGTTGAACACCATCAATAAGAACTTGCAAATCTACATTGTCTCTGTACTTAACAATAGTGGTTTGTATTTTCTCTGCAACAATGCTCTGAACCTGAAATTCAATGTGGTTATACATGAGAGTTCAGACTGTACGATATTTAGCACCACAGCCAAAACAACTATAATTATGTTTCTCAACTAAAGTAAAGTGTCTTGTCCCAGTTAAAGTACTACTGTACAAAGTCATTTATAAGCCAAGCGCGAGGCTGGATATGTGCCAAGTTGTTTTGTTGGCATATAACTGTATATGAGGCTAAATGGAATTAAGGCAAAGTTAAAATCAAGTCATTGCTGCCAGTGAACTCAACCATTGGTGGGGGTGGGGTGGGGGCTTTGCTTTTCACTGCTTGCTGCCTGCTTTTCCCTCCCTCCCTCCCTCCCTCGCTCTGCTCATTTGTTATCAGGTAACTATATGTACTTCAACACACTGTGCTTTAGTACTGTGTTGACAGATGCCTAGAAGTCAGCTATGGCTGGGTTGCCATGGTGACATCCCTGCTACTAAGACATTTGTTGCCTCCTCTGTTGCTACCTATACAGCACCAGCCCTCCAGTCCTCCAATTGGCTTAGAGGTTTACAAGGGGACAAAGTCAACTGAGTATTAGGCTTGGTTTGAAAAAGCATCTTCAAGTAATTATTGGAATGTCACTGTAAGCTGAAAACTAAGTTATTGATTGAACAAAACTTCTTAATGCAGGGTTTCTGACAGGGTGTAGGGAAAAATTAAAATTGTGCGGGACAAAAAGTCGACTGTGCAGGTAAATCACTAATTGTGCGGGATTGTGCAATTTTGCGCCAAAACAAATTATTATTTTGGTCTTCCAGTTGAATTAATCTTATTAAACCGTTTCTTTTACCATAACATTGTAAAATTCTTTCTGTAATGGTTAAGTTACTTGAACTAAATTTTACATCAGATGTTCTTCATCTGATGGACGAAGTTTGGTACCCATTTCAATAAACAGGTCTGCCAACTTTTTCCAAGTTGAAGAAGAACTGCTAGACTGCACCAAACTACCGACATTATACAATAGGTGTCTACCAGACATTGCCATGTTGATGTTTAAAGTTAAGCACAGTCTCGTACCTGTGAATATTTCCGACTTATTACTCGGGATACTGTAAGTATACCGAGTTATAAAATGTGTCAGATTTCAGTCTTTTTTTTTTTTTTTTTTTTTTTTCCTGTGCAGCAAAATGCACAATACAATTACGTTCCGGTGTTTGGATTGGCCAATGCACAATAGCAGGCACATGGTGGTGTGTTCATTGGTTAAAGCAAACCACATAGTCCAAAGGTCGAAAGGCTAACATCACGCGACGGTTGTTTACAAGTCATGCAAATTCATCGTGTTTGAGTTGTGAAGCTAGATATTTTAAGAGAGCACAGTCTGTCCCCGTGAAAAGGTTTGCCAAGTGTTAAGAAAAAGTTGGAAGCCTCGCACGTGTACGAAATCGAATGCTGTGACAGAAAAATTACAGATTTGCACAAAGTTGTTTTCGTAATGTGATACCTTCCATTTAATACGTGACCGCAAGTGAACACTCAAGGTTAAATGATCCACTTCGACCGCGGAACAAATTTTCCTGCACATATCTTTGTAAAGTTGTGAAACTGGATTTTAATACAGTACAGACTGTCCGTGTGAAAAGGTTTGCCGAATTTAAGACAAGGTTAGAAGCCTCGCACGTGCTGTGAGTATCGACTCGAATTAGAACGTTGTGACAGTTCTATATTTAGATAATCGCAAAGTTGTTTTGACGTAATTTGATCCGGATTATACTACAACTCAATCGCTGTGACAGATCTATATTTAGAGACAAGTTTGCGAATTTTTGGTTTTCACGTGCGTCAGAAAGGTAAATGACATTTAAGCCAAGTAACACGCTTTGTTTTGTAAATAGAGCAGTTTGAATTTCAAGTGCTTTTTACAATGCGTGACATCTGGACATGTCACATACACGGAAACGATTCGCCTTGTGTTTTCAAGTTTGTTTTCAAGCTTCGCAGAAAGAAAAAACTCCAGATGTTGCCACTTAATCTAGAAGTAAACAATAACAGCTGACAAGGAATATGGAAGGCAACTCTCAAAACGGTTTAACGAGCTTTGCTCGAACGTGAACAAAAAGGTCTTACGTGAACCCAAAAGCAAACCATTAGCCGGATAGTTTCGAGAATCAGAAAGCGTGCAGTATAATTTATGGAATAGTGCCTTCGAACTAGTTACTAAGATTCAAACTGTTAGATTTGGTAGGAATTCAATAAAATATATGGGATCTCTCATTTGGTCGAAGTTGCCAAGACACTTAAGAATGATAGAAACTCGGAACTTGTTTAAGAGGAACATCAGGAAAGTTGACCTTTCAACTTTTGCAAATATTTAGACGTTTTTAGGCTTTTTAACAAATTTAGATGTTCTTCTTAGACAGTTTTAACAAATTTTGTAAATAATTATATAATCTACAATTTTTTTGTATATTGATCTGTACATCAGTAGTAAAAGGTATGACAATTCAATACCACCTCCACGCAGCAACCCCTCCTCGCTTCGCTGGTCGAGGTTGCTGGGCTACGGTAGTATTGAATTGTCATACCTATTACTACTCAAAAGGAAACCAAAAAGCAAAACATGATCAATCAAAAGGCAAATGCAAGAAACAAAGCAAAAATCAAACGTCCAGGCACTGAGGGTCGGCCTTTTAAAAAGAGAGGGGTGGAGATTGATGGTCTGAAAGCCAGAGAGATCCACCACCACTTCCGAATGGCAAAGCGTTTTTGCAGCGTTTTTATTGTCAGTAATTTTGTGGAAATGTCGAAAACTTGTCCCCATTATGAAATTAACCCCAAATTATATGAAACAGTGAAAGAGCTTCTTTTGCAAGGAATTGACCCCCATCTTTTTGTCAAGGGGTTTAAGGACGATGATGAAGAAAATCCACATTAAAGTCCACACTTCGTCTTTTATTACAAAGTTCTTTGCAAAACCATAAATGAGACTTTGTGTGATTATATGCCGATTTTGAGAGAAATATTCACAGATTTGACGAATTGGATCGCGATCCTAAAGAAATGCTTTCTTTAAAAAACTCAATCAACTTTCTCACAAAAGGTTTTTCCCTTTCCAAAAAGGTTTTTACCACCCGGAATTAAGTAATTTTTCTTAACCCCCTTCACCACTATTAAAGAAAGAGATCGTCAGTGTATGATGGCGACTGACCTGTTGCGTTACAATGTGAGGTAGGCTTTGATAGCCGAGAAAGACATGTGGTTGGGGAATGAATTTGAGGGTTCCCCGGACAAACCACCAATGCGCCACGCACGAGATTTGTTGAAAAACGACATGTCTCCATTGTGAAAACAAGGGAAACCCATAGCCTTCAGAGTTTGGCATTTACTTTCACTTGAAGAAAAAAAGTTCATGAAGTGGTTGACAGACAAAAGGGAATACAGGGGAGACCAATGGGCGACGATGATTGGTCAAAACGTTACACCATAAAGCGTAAGTTGATTTTATTAATGAACAAATGGTTGAAAGAAAGAGAGATAGAAAAATTCGAGGGGTACATGCATGTTATATGTGCATATTTTGTTGGAAAAGGATGAATCCCCTTGGGGGTTCATCAGGAAAACAAAAAGCATTCACAACATCTGTGGTGGTTTTTCTTTCAAAGTTTTTAATCGTCTTAAACCTGATGAAAAGGAGTATGTGAAACGTTGGTTGCTCGATGAAAAGTTTTGGGTAAAGGTATGTTGAAGATCTGCAGTGAGATAGTATGGATCTGATGGAGCGGATTCATGCGCTTCCCCAGAGTTGCGCGAAAAAATTAGTCATCACCATACCCAAGACCAGCTGAAAGAAAGAAAAAGAATGGGTTGGGACTGGGTTCACAAAGAACTTTTGGCCCCTTTGTGTCGTTTTATTTTTCCAATTTTTTTCAATGATGGTTGGTCTTTTGAAGAATAGCGCCCCCTTCACAGATGGATGTGCTGGAAGAGGTCAACTGACTTCCACCAGAGTTGAGAGAAAAAATACTCTTTGAGGTGGTCAAACAGAAAGTTGATGAACGAAACAAAATGGGGTAGACCACAGTTCATGAGGATATTCATGATATTTTCAAGGTTCAACCCCAATTTGTGCAGAACAGGGTGTTTTGTCAAGAATAACAGAACGCAGAAAATATGAAGAATGCGACTTTTGCAGCGGCTGTTGTTTTGTATGTTGCCGAAATGAAAAAATTTTACACAGGATTTACCCACTTGAGCAAATACACAATTGACACGCCAGATGGGTTGTTTTAAAAGCTTTTGGCGATTGTCAGGGCTAGTAAACAATCGCTTCACAAGATAAATGAATCTCTTGGATGGTATTAACCAACTTCTGCCAGAGTTGAGGGGAAAAATCCTCAACGCAACAATTGCAGCCAAAATAAACCACAAAAAAAGAGCGGGGTGGGACGAAGTTCACAGAGATTTATTTTTGAATTTCGAAGACGCCCCCTTTTGTGAAATTGAAAACTGTTACACCCTTGTGACCTGCTGTGGGAAATGCTCATTTTGCCCGCTGTTGGGCCTGTGGCTTGAAAAACAGGGAGCATGTGTTATGCCAGTGGTATGAGATTTCGGGGTGCAAGGCGGTTGAAGCTTGTTTGTGTTTCGCTGTGCGGCTTTGCAACAGTTGACGTATTTTTCTGCCACCCCTCTCAGTTGCCTTTGCGGCAGTTTGTGTTGCAACTTTTTTCAGTACCGGCGTGACCACTTTTTTGAGCTGTTTGCCAATGGACATGAGGGTTTCACGGACCACACCCGACCCTTTGTACCTGAATCTGTAACGGCCAGTATGTGTGTCGTAAAATTTCATCCACTCGCTTGGTCGGTTAATGGTGTATATTTATAATTAAAAAAATTCTCTCTCGGATCATGAGATCGATTCCCACAGGCGCATCGTTGAGGTTGAGGATGTTGTTCCTTCCATCGGTTACTTTGATTCTTACTGCGTCGACTCGTGATTTGTAAATCAGGTGAAACTTGGGGCGAAGGGGTTCTTCCGTGAAAGGGAAGCTGGGGTTGAGGTTGGCTGTGGAGAAGGTGAACAAAACATCACTTGGAATGTCATTTGCCAACACTCGATCAGGTCACAATGCAGGAACACCCAGTCGACGCTTCGCATGATGTCGGGTGCCTTGTCGTTCGTGAAGGTTGTGGCGCCCGACAAAACCTTTTTGTTGAAACCAAGAAGTTTTCCAAAATCAGCAACATTGAAATCGAGTTCATAGCCTGTTGCCACCCCGATAACGACCCGGTGATGGCATAATCAAAGTACATGCTGAAGATGTGTTTCTTTTCTGCCACAGAGGGGTCGACAAAACCGGTGTTGGTTTGCAGGAAATGGTTGATGTCGGTGTAATCGTATATTCCGTCAGGAAGGGTCAACCTTTTCCAGACTTCCCCATATTTTCGCCACCTGAACTCATTGTTTCTGTATTCGGCCGCGACGTTGTACCAGGAGTAGCTCATGGTGATAAGGTTGTTGAGCCGCTTGATAGTTTCGGTCACTTTCGAGTGAGATTGGTGGGTTGAAGACGATCTGGAAGTCGTGCGACTTTTGGTCGACGCCATTGCGCTACAGTTTTGCGAGACTCGAGTCAAGCAGCAGATGATAAATTTCACCTTTGTATATAGTTATTGAAAATTTGTTGCTTTTGAATTTCATAAATGGCACCGAGCTGGAGGAGCTGTTCAACCAAAGAAGCAATCTCTTTGCGGAGCTTTGTCGAACTGTTTCCGGCTTTCAATGAGCTGATGGTTGCGTACAGTCGTTCAATCGCGTTTCTGGCAGTCTTTCCAAAGCTGCTGCCCTCCATTTCCCACTCTTCCCCCTCTTCATCCTCCTCAATTTCAATCACGGGGTGTCGCGCCAAAATGGCCCGTTCCTAAGTTGAGGGTTCGTTGGTTCCCATTTTTTTCGGGGGA
Organism: Pachyseris speciosa; assembly: GCA_016490735.1. NCBI lineage: Eukaryota > Metazoa > Cnidaria > Anthozoa > Scleractinia > Pachyseridae > Pachyseris > Pachyseris speciosa. The sequence goes on from JAEMWC010000008.1 coordinate 367,010, forward strand.
GTTTTTTTCAACCCCCTTTTCCCCTCTTGCAGCTGCTGTGGTGACAACTCTTGCCGCCCCCCACTTCGGCGGTTGTAAATTTCTTCTTGGACTATTCGAAGCTCTACCACTGAAAACCCGTGAAATGGGGAATCTTTCTTTTTCAGTCTGTAGTTGGGGTCGTTCCCATACTGTCTGAGGAGCCGGTTGATCTATTGCAATAGGACAGATTCTCTGGTCCCTTTTTGCAAGCCCGTCACCACCGGTTACTCCCAGGTTTGGCGCGGGGGTGGTGGAGGTGGGAGGGAAGAAGCTTCAGCTTCACCGCTGGCCTCCTCTTACACTGGTGGTGGTGGTGGAGACTCTTCTTCTTCTTCAGAGGCTGGTGATGGTGGTGGTGTTTCACCCTCCGGCCTGAAAGCGTCCCAATGAAACAGGTTGATCCTGTCGAATTCATCCATTGCGCAGTTGGGCCCGGCCGCCTCTTCTGTGGGCGCCGGCAAACTTCGATCCAACCTCGTTGTGACTGGTTTTCGGCCTAGATCTGGCCAAGCTCTTTCGCGATTTTGTTCATTTTGTACTGCCGGCGAATTTCATCCTTCTGCTTTCCAACCTCAGCTTCGGCCTCTGCCCTTTGTCGCCATTTCTTCATAGGCATATTTTTGCAGCCTGTATATAAAGAGGAAAAAAATGAAAATCCCAAATTATGATCCCAACGTCACTACCACCAATGGTATTCGGCAGGGACAACCGGCGATGTCCGGCGACGTTTTCAGAATGTTGATCTGCTGGCCAAGCAATTCAGGCAAGATGAACATCTTGCTGCACATGCTGTTCGAGCTGTTGGAATTCAACAAGATTTGTCAAAGCTGACTTTCTTGAGAAGGTCAAACTGATCGACGACTTCATGAGCGACCACTGCATGGAAATTCCTGAAAAACTCCACGCGAAATACGCCAAACATTTTGTCGCCAAGTGAAGTACAGCCTTTTGAACAGATGCTGCCACAGGGTGAACCATGGAAGTTGTGAGCTTCTGCTATGGTGTTGCAGCTGGATTAGCCGTCATGTGGTTTGTTTATCTTGTAAAATTCAATTACGATCTCGACCTGCACCTTTCGGTTGGTAACGGGCACCTGGAGGTTGATTTGCAAGTTGATTTGGTGGAAGAAACAAAAGAAAATTAAGAATTGTCGTCTGTCCACCACCACCAGTCCTCAAACCTGTCTTTCTACCAGCGACGTGTTACCGGGTGTATTTTTTCGACGGCTGGACCGAAGCGCACAAGAATTATTTTTTGGAGTGGCCAAGCTCATTCTGGAACCTTTTGAAAGTAATCATCCAGAAAGCAGACGAAGTTCACCAAATGGGGGTAAACAAACTCCCTGAAATTTTGGATGATGTTTCCCAAAAGCTTCCATCGGGTCAGGTCTTGTCGGCCACCACCAATGTTGTTGACGACGTCTAATATTCAGTGTTTCTCAAGAATTTTACAAAGGTGAGTTTGTGAAACAGGATTGGGTGTCCACCCCAACTCTTCTCTGGTTTTGGTTGGAGTGGCGAGCTCCTCAACTTTTCCACAGCTCCGGCACACAAGTTCGAAAGTGTCAAAATCCTCAATCATTCTTTCACCACAACATTCGTGTGTGTTTTCTGTTATTTCTACCTCCTCCCTGGTATTGGTTGGTGTGCCGAGCTCCTCAGGTTTTCCACAGCGCCGACACATGAGCCCGAAAGCAACATAATCCTCAACCATTCTTTTGCCATCAACATTCGTGTGCATTCGCCATCTTTCCCACTGTTTTATATGTTCAAAATGCAAAAACACCTTTCAAAAATTTACTACAGCCCGAAAGGTTATTGGAAAGGGTTGGTTGCAGTTGGTTGGTTTCGGAAGGTGTGGCAAAACAATGGCTGCAAAAGCAGGCTCTTTGGCAGATCTTTCTTTCCGCGCCGCGGCACATTCCTCTGCTGAAGTTTGACGTACCAACAGCAAACGCGGTGCACCAAGCCGATCTGCTCTGCATGCTGCACAACAAAGTGGGACGCAAAACTTTCAAATATGCGCTGACTGTTGTCGACTTTGGCCAGCCGCTTCAAGGCAGCTGAGCCTCTGACCTCAAAAAATTCTGACGAAGTTGCCAGGGTATTTGAAAAGATTCACAAGCGCGGGCCTCTCAAGTGGCCAAAGCTGCTGCAGGTGGACCCGGGGTGGGACTTCATGGGGGCTGTTTCCAGAGTCACGGAGGTGCATGGAATGGACATTCGCCGTGGACATGTTGAAGTGCACCGCCACCAGGCGATTGTGGAACGCTTCAACCGCACACTTGCCGAGCATCTTTTCGGGCACCAATACGCAGTCGAAATGTGGCTGCCGGAGGGTGTGCGGTCTGTTGTGTGGGTGGCCAGGTTTCCGAGGGTTGTTGCTGCGCTCAACCATCAAACCACGTTGCTAACAGGGTTGAAACCCGCCGAGGCAATCCGAAAACAAACTGTTTTCGCACAAGCAGCAACTCCGTATTCCAGACCTGTTGGCGTGGTCGAAAAATCCCTCCCTGCAGGTGTTGAAGTTTGTTATTTGTTCCAACCTGGGGAGTTGGAAGGTGGTGTGAGAAGGGCCACAGACCCTGTTTGGTCTTTGAAAGTGTTCGAGGTTGAAAGGGTCATGGTGAAACCAGGCCAACCTGTCAGGTATTGGATTTCCGACCCTGAGGGGGGCGATGAACCAAAACGCAGCTTTGTTCGGGAAGAGTTGATGGTTGTCTCACCTGGCTAGGTGTGATATTCAATGGGTTCAGTGTGAATCCCATCCGGCAAAACCCACCGACGCTCAAGACGCTCAAGCCCAACTTCTGCTGCACATAAGTCACCATCCACCCGTCTCTCATGCGAAAGCTTTTGATTGTTGCCACGTCTTTGTGCCCTTCGAGTGCCGTTTTGAAACGCTCCCACCTGATGGTGTTTTGTCTCTGGTTCATTCCTTTTGTCCTGAAATTGCTTTTACCCCCGTCTGCGTCCATGAAATAACACTTCGAGCAGAGCACAATCATTCGATGTCCCTCGCACTCCAACTTGAACAACCCCGGGGTTCGGCTGCTCCATTTGTCCCACGCGAGCCACTGATTTTTTTCTGCCTCGAATTGCGCTCTCATCTCTTGTTTGATGACTTCTTCCAGCTTTGTGCTCGAGATCGCCATGTAGTTGCTGTCTGTGTCCATCTGGATCAACTCGAAGTTGCGGCGGTCCACGAACTTGTCCACGAAGTCAAAGTAAAACTCGAGCATTCGAAGCTTCGCCAGCTGGTACACTGCAATTCCAACCTGGAATGGCCTTCAGATTGTAATTTTTGGTTTCCGACTTTCCAGCTCGTACACCTCGCTGATTTCGTCAAGGTTAGAGAAGAAGGAGCTGCGCAACACTCGGTCGATGACCTTTTCGTCTTTTGTTTGTTTTCCGTCTTTTGTTTGTTTTGTTCGTCTGTTGCCCAAAAGTTTGAACACATCTGTCAACAGAGCTTTGCTCTTGTCTGCATCCCCGGTGCTGCACGCCTGTTAGCTGCTCCACGAACCAAGTGAAGATCATCGTCGGTTGATAGTTTACCATTCAGTGAACCATTGTGATCTCAACCCCATGGTCTATGTACCATCAGAGAAGTGGGGCGTAAACCAACATTTTTTCTACAGACAGCACTCCCACCAACTTTTTTCCATCCCCACGGTTCCTGCTGGTGCGATGCAAATACACCATCATGTGGTTTGGCACCACTTCTACTGGCAAAGGTCTTCATTCCCTTTTCTTTGAACAGACGAACACAACCTCTCCATTCCTCAGGCATCAATACCCACTCTTCCTTCAAAGTTGAATACCACTCGGGATGATCCGGCAAACCAGGAAAATCAAGTTTGTCTGGGCTGTCAAACCATTCATGTGGAAACCATGACTTCACAGTCTCACAACCATAAGCCTTCACCCACTTGTCGTAACTGGTTCCTGGTCCCAAATAATTGATGATGTTGAGAAAACAAAAGCCGGGCAACAACAGAAACATCAGTTTGTTTGCATATTTAGCTACTCTTACTTTTTTCGTCATTTGGGCGATATAATTTGCCAAATGCTCTTTCACCAGATTCAAATCGTAGCGCCCAGAGTTGAAGCCAAGCACAGGTACTTCATCACACCACCCGCTGATTTTAGCTCGTTGGTCTTTGGGCAACAGGTGGAAAATATCTGGCATGAAAACCTTCCTGACTTCCTCCCTGATTCTTTTCCCTCTTCACACAATCTCCTCCACAAACTTTCGAATCAGCTCTTTGGGGTCTTTGTAGCAAATGTGTGTCGGTTCACACTCAAGTGTGTCACCAACTGAGAAACAGATTGGTTTGTGAACATTTTCAATGTGAAGTGTGGCGGTTGGATCCTTCCACTTTGATTTGTCTTCATAAGCCTCAAAATCAATGACGATTGCATGTGGAAAAGTTCTTGTGAAAAGTGGGGGCAACTTCTCCTGTGTTTGTCTGACTTGGCATGACCAGGCTTCAACCACACAAAAACCCGCTTCACGAAGTTTTTGTGTTCTTTCAAGGGTCGCTTGGTACAGTGCTTCTTGGGTTTTCCTGTCTTTAATTTTTGTGTCACGATTGGGGAAACAACAGGGGCAACCATGCCAGTAACACCCTTGATATTGAAAGATTGTTTTCGTCTCAAAGTGAAAACCATCCACTGGACACCCCAAAAACCAAGACTCTCCCCTGTGTCCACACCGGGCATGATGAATATGAATTCTTCGTTCGTAAGATTGTTGCTCCAACCAACGGATTGCTTCTGGTGAAGCAGTTGATTTGGGAAGAAAGCCTTCTCAAATTCAGTTTGTGGTTTTTCGATTTTTTTGGTTGGGGCATTCCACCACAGTTTCTCCTCAGGAACAGGTTGCAATGTGGCGTTGCAAACTCCATGCTGCTGTGGTTCTTGTTCGACAGTGCGGGCAAACAGTTTTGACCCAAACTCTCAATCTTTTTCACCACAAATGCGTGCCCCTCAAAAACACCAATTGTGAGAACGTTTGTGATTTTTGAGTTGGGATTTCGAAGAAGGTGCCAATTTATTTCGTCCCCACTTTTTTTCACAGGTTCATAAACACGAATCCCCAACCAATCAGAAAGGGGTTTATCATGATTCAAATGTTGTTCAACTTTGTCGAGCTCATCAAGTGAAGTTTTGGGGCAGTCTTGCGGGACAGTTTCAAGTTGGTAAAAACTCTTTGCCAATTTCCGAGCCCTTTTTGTGCTTCTGTCATGTCTGGATCCTTGATGAACAGCAATACATCTCCAAAGACAAAGGTTATCTTGATATGTATCCAAACAAACATTGGTCCATGACGCCCATGTGCAAGATCACGTAACCACTCCGGCAGGGGACCCATTCCCAACAGCGGTTGACGAGTATTTATGATTTTCACGAAAATAACAGAATATTCCTCAAAAACCCACTTTGTGGTTGGTCTTTTCACCTCTTTTTAGCCAAACAATCTTCCTCTTTTTGTTGCAACCAACTTTTCGCATCAACATGATGGTTCACCCAACGGGAATCCTCTCTCCGATTGTTATAAAACAACATCAAAGTGCCATCATTAATGTTTCTCAACCAGTACGAATAAGAATAACAAATGTAAAAGGAAGTGGTGGCAGCTGCCTTGATTTTGTTCATAAAGGTTTGTGTTCGATCTCTGTTGAGATCAGTACTGACCCGCCATCAGGTAAACCGACGACCACTTCGGGTTTCCACCCCTTCAAGCTCGGGATTCCCAAACAGTGTTGCAAGCAGCGTTTGATTGCTGCTTTTTTGGGTATCTGGTCTCACAGGGGGATACAGAGGAAAAAACTCCTTCAAAATATCTTGCTGTGATGCGACCACCATGCCCTGACTATATGGCGGTGAAAAATTTTTTGCAAAATTAATTGCCGAGGGGCGGCCTCTGATGGTCTCTTTTGACGTGGTGCTGGCACCAGCCGCTTTGTTTCTGATGTGCCTTCCATCAACCCCATCCCACACCCCCCTCTCTCTGAAAGGCTGACCCACAGTGCCTGAAGTATGTTTCGATTTTTGCTTTGTTTCTTGCGTTTGCCTTTTGATTGATCATGTTTTGCTTTTTGGTTTCCTTTTGAGTAGTAATAGGTATGACAATTCAATACTACCGGAGCCCAGCAACCCCAACAAGCGAAGGAGGTGTCCCCCATTAGCTTTTAGCTAAATACATTGACACTCAAATAAAGTTTTCACTCATTTATTCATTGAATGTGTAAAGCCCCGGCTACACGTTGTAACATTGTTAGAAGAACACGTCCCAACATTGTTGTAAGAATGCTTCTAACAATGTTGGATACGCATATAACATCGTTGGAAACACGTCACTTCGGCGGTCTGACTTCAACAATTTCTGCCTCTGCCATTAGGTTTTCAGATTGGATACTGGGCCTTTAACTCTGATTGGTCTTTGCAATACAACATTGTTGAAAGGGCGGCTAAACGCTTCAACATTTGTTGTATGTTGGAGAAAATGTTTGATCAAAATCAAAACATTCTTCCAACAAAAAATGTTGAACAAATGTCATCAAACATGCATGCTACACATTCTAACATTGTTCATCCAACAAATGTTTTATAACAATGTTTGAACGTGTAGCCGGGGCTTAAGAATTTCATTTCCTCATGACCGGAATTTCCAAAAATGTTCCGGCATCTTCGGACAATCTCTCGAAGGCTTCTGACTGCTGCTGAACATGTCCGAAGATGTTCCGATGACGTTAGAACATTTCCGAAGCTATTTGTAATGAGTTTGTTTCCAGTCCCTCAAATGCAAACTGAAACGCAACATTTTAGCGAGTTCTGATGTAGTAAGGACCCAAACTCGCGTCGCTTGTTGGAACATTTACAGGGAATATTGAATTGAATTTTTGTTGTTAATGTGTTAAAGGACAAGTCATCCGGATTTGTAAGTCAGGTGTGAAAATGTCCTCAATGCATAAGAACAACGTCTTTGGCCTGCAGGCGTGAGACTCACGCATAATGCACAGCAGGTATATTTCTATGTTTGCTAAAGCAATCAAATGGGCAAAAAGAAAACACTCAAGGCAATTACCCTATAATGCATTGCAAACCTCTAATGTATGTCATGTATGTCTAAATAGTCTGTGATTTATTACTTGCAAACAATATTTTTATCTTATCAATATCTTTATCTTTTGTCATTACTTCTTATTCTAGTTTACTATTTGTAATTAGTTTCACGTTCACGTTTAAACGAGCTTTCAGCTCCTAGGTGAGACGTGGGTAAATAAAGTATTATTATTATTATTATTATTATTATTATAAGGACACAAACCATCAATGAAAAATAAGATTGAAAGTACACTAGTGCCCAGGATGGCGCAAGCTACAGTAAGAGCTGCCTTGTTGTTTTGTATAACCACTCAACGAGTTGTTCAATGAAAGTGTGGAGTTTCTCGAGTGTTTTTGAAGGTAAATAGCCTAAAAATGTTCTAGAAATCTTGAGGATCAATAGAAATACCTGTCCTAATAAAGATTTCGAGTACCAGTAAATACTTCCGTATTGTGCATGATTTTGCAATTTTTTCTGAATTGTGCATTTTTATGTGGGTTGAACTGAATTGTGCGGTCCCACACCTGTACACCCTGTCAGAAGCCCTGTGAATGGGATGTAAAACAGTCACACCAGGATAACAATATTAATGCCGTTTTGACTTAATTTGACTTACAAAAACACTAGACTTACAAAACTGACTTACAAAACTAGAAATCAGATTCATTACAGATCACCTCATCAACTTTAGAGCACTTAGTGCAGATGAAATAAACTAATATTCCTTAGCATCAGTTGAGATGAGTTTTATATCCATTTTCTTTGCCTCAGGAGAAATATCAGGAGACTGACTTCCCCCTTCCCAAACAACTAAAATTGCAGTATTATTTGTGGCATGTCTACACCTGTTGTGACTTAAGCAAACAGCTGCAAGCAATGGGTACATGTAACCATGAGGAGGCAAGACACCTCATCCTGCTCACTCAAGGAACCAAGCACAGCATGGAAAAAGCTTCATGTTGCCTGCTCACAGAGCCAGCCATATAATACAGAAATACATATTAGTATAAATCTACGTATAGCGTTCTATCATGACTGCCTTTCTCTTATTGGCACGCTACTTGCTATCTATTCTATGACAGCTAGTGAGTAGTGGTTGTTGAAAAAATGGCGGGTGTTTCTTCGCGTTTTCAAAGAGTCTGCAAGGATGATTCAGATACTTTACTTGTAAATAAATTATAGTTTTGAAAGACTTACCAGTAGATTTATAATAAATCAACTAGATTACAGTATTTGCTCTCGATACATGTATCTATCGCGTGATAGCTGATTCAGACTGCACCCTCATCAGCTATCATAGAATGTGATAAAAATTCTCGATCTTATAATCTTATTGTTAAGCATTACATGTACATGCAGCATTACAGCTGTTACCAGTCACACGTGCCGTCCAATGATTTTTGCCCATTTTCAGAAACTTAAGTTTTGGTGGATGTCAATCAAATGTTTCCATGACAATAGTCCTCCTTTCGTGTCAGTTTCACAACCATGTTCGATCATTGTCAGGTATAATCGCCCAGTTATTACTGAAAAAGTCATTTCTAGTCTGTCCTTGAATCACATAGCAGAAACACTTTTTGGGAGCAAAACGTTTGTGAAGAAAGCGATTCAATTGTACGTAAACACTGGAGACATTAGCGATCCACCAAAGAGAAGGTCAAAGAAACGAATAGCATCAGGTAGCTGAAGAAAATGAGTCGAGTCGTGTGGAGGTTGACTTTATATCAGGTTTTTTAGGATGTATTATTTTAGCTGCAGAAATTCTTGTCATTCGTTTAATGCTACAAGATAATCCAGAAGTTTATCTGTGATGAGTTGCAAGTGTGGTTGGAGTATGAGAGAAGTGAGGCGTACAGTATGCAATGTAAACCCTCAGCAGAACTATACAACAAATAAGATTGACAGTAAAAAAAGGAACTGAAAGCTGCAAGACAAATTTAATTAGCAGTCAAATTTTTGTAGTTCATCCTGTAAAAACAGTTATTTAGTTTTCATGTTGTTGTGGTTGTACACTTTTCATAAATTTGCAGTCTCAAATCATTGCCCGTGAGCAAGATGAATGAAAAGACACAGAGTTCAGACTATTTACTTCTCATTTTCAATCAGAACAGTTCAGTTCTGTTTATCAGTGAGTCAAGTAAAGATGAAAGAGCAACTTAGGTACTCTGCGAATAGACACTGAAATAGTAGTTTCAGAAACTCAATTTGCTCACTCTGCGTTCGTTTAAAAGAAACCCCATCATTGTCATGGATACATTTGATTAACGTCCACCAAAACTTCCTTTTCGAAAAAGGAAAAAGCCATTGGAGGGCGTATGTAACTGGTAACCGCTGTAATAGATGACAGTCTGCTCCACATTTCTTAAAGCAGCAGATGCAAACATCATACATGTACATGTAATAATTCAATTGTAAACTACAGACTGTACAAAAAGAAGCTAGAATAAATTATACTCACTTTCTCTTGGAACACAAAAACAAATACACCCAGGGATAACTGGAGGAAGAAGATAATGGCCAGGATAACTGAAAACTAAAACAAATAAAGCCAAAACTTGCATGCTGATTGTCATCCGCTTTTTATCATACAAATGTATTTGAGAAAAGAATGAGACCCTTACAAAAAACAGAATAGAATGGAACAGAATGGAATCAGAATTTGTTGAAGACACAGCAAGCTCTCACTTCCTTTGACTTAGTGACATGCCGGACTTGTTGATAAAACATATATGTAAATGTATTTTAAACACACTGTTCATTTCGTAAAGTAATTTCAGGTACACGATAAACAATACAATATTTATAGCAAAACAGGTTTCTTTCACAGGATCGTGAAATTTGCACATAGCACAAGCTTACAAGTAAATATGACATATTTTTAACTGTATGGCATTATGTTTTGACTAACACTTACAAGGCTAAAAAGATTTTTAAAAAGTAAGAAACCAAATGTTTTCCGCACTAAGCTACCTTCAGGGTAAATTTGACCATCCACTAATTGCATATTTATAACTATCAGTTAATTCCCGATGGGAAAAGTTTCATCATGTAGCAATGAATTTGACAAACAATCATGAATAGTGTACTTACAAATTTTAGCAGGCACACATTTTCCCTTAGGGCACCAATACAACCAGTAAATCCAAGGATAAACATGATCCCTCCAACAATAATCAGTGCAAAAGCTGGGTCCATAACAATGTCATTGAAGAAGTCTTGATATGCTGTCTTTTCAAACCTTGCATAGAGGCCTATGGCAACTGTGAGGCCACCGATCAGCTGTAACAGAGAATATAAACAGTTTCAGTGTCATCTTAATTTACAGAGTCAGGTCCTTCGATCGATCTGATACTTTGTCATTGATGTACAAGTATATGTTACCTGTCTTGACAACATACCTAGACAACTCCCTATTAGAGCACAGCCCATAAAATTGTACAGTGTACATATAAATGCCTTCAATCAGCCAGGAGTTTTATCAAGATTTTGAGCAGGAAGGCAATCTGTTTGGATTTAACTTTGTCATCACAAAAAATTGCCTCCATGTGCTCTTGTCAGGCTGGCAAAACTATGTTAATTTTATAGCCAGCCAATTTGCTCAGTACCTGGCCATTAATGAAACCCCTGATTAACTTGAATACAGTGTACATGTACTTCAGAGAAATCAACCATCCAATAGGAATTCAAGGAAAATGGATTCTTATAATTTACAAAAGTGGATAAAGTAAGGATACTAGATGGTCACAATATACCTGCCAACTTTTTCTGAGTCAGATGTGTAAGATGCCTTGTTACGCCTCATCAGCATGGCATAGCTAATGCTAACAGCCACATCCCAGAAGCTTTACATTTTCATTGCTTGTTTTATTGATATGTGGGTACTTGAGCCTGAGCATTAGCTATGCCATGCTGATGAGGCCTAACAAGGCCGAAACAGCTGTCCATGGCTGCTAATGCTTGGGCTCAGTCTTTACTTTGGTAGATTTAAGAGGTAATGCCCACTACCTTGTGGCCTTAGTGCCTTTTGAGTGGCTTCAGCTTACTTGATCACATTAATTTGTGAAATATCCTTGCCTTAAAATGTACATTTGTAGCTTATGAAAAAGACAAATAAAAGGTGGGTCAGCTATGCACTCCCTGAACTGACTACTGGTTTTACATTGGTTCATTTGTAGGTGTTTGTGAACATCACAAGTCCAAAATCCTTGAAATCCTTGAAATGAACACTGCCAACATGTACAGGGCATGGAGCTAAAGTGCTGAATTTACAACACTGCTAGCAGTATAACACTGTGATTGAACATCCAGACTAGTAATGGAAGGTCATATGTTACACTCCTGTTGGGAACACTTAAATTTTCCTGTGCCAAATATGCCTGTGCCTATGACAGAAAAAATGTCTTTCATCCATAAAGTTTTAAGCTAATTGCCACAGAGAGAATGAGTATGAAATGCAAAATTCTTCCATGTTTAACCCATTGACTACCGCAGGTTTTTACATTTTCGGAGTGATTTTCCACCTATAAACGATAAATAGCAATTCGTGACTCTTTATTTGAACTACCAGGGAAAAGTGGTGCTGACCTAAGCCACTGGAGGCTCAAGGTTTCTGAAAACGTCATTTTGACGTAGCTATTTTTTATCCTTGAAGCGACAACAATGGCCCAAGTTGGGTTTGCTTGCGATTTCTACTAAATTTACAGCCATTTTTCATCTTTAGCGGCTGCCTGATGAGCATCATTAAGCGTGACGGTAGCTAAGAGTCCACTTTCTCAAAGAATCTAGCAAGGTGATGTACTTTGTTGTTGAATTTGGCTTGTTACAGGAAATTTTGGCGGTAAGTCGGAGTGGCTGTAGACTTAGTTTATATGTGAAAGAATTGGGGGAAGGAACGGGCGCTGTCAAAAATTCTCGTTAGTTCCCAGCATACAATGCGCTCAAGATGTTGAAAATGTCGGGAAGGCCCGAATGCACTGGAACAAAAGGCTGTATCTACGCTCGGGAGAAGAATATGAACAAAAAAAGTCATTGCTAAGCTAGAAAAAGGACTGAATTTCGTTATGATGGTTGAATTTTGGTTTTTTGACGATGATTTCCCTAAAAATCATGAAGGCAAAAAGGGGCATTTTTGTTGTTTCTCTTTGACATTAAAAACGGTCAGTTTCGTTCTTGTCCAAACTCAAAGGCCATATTTGGTAAAAATCGCTACGTTTCTTGCATTTATTGGATATCAAAATTTAAAGGGCATTCCATTTCGTGCTCACAACTAACAGTTAAGGCAATATTCGTGCGATTGAGAAAGTTGCAATGTTTTGAAGCATGGGAGTTTTTTACAGCCGGTTTTGGCCGGCACGGGTGCCAATGGGTTAAGCAGAAGATTGTAAACAAAGGGACACTCTTGAAACGCATCAGCTGTCAGCAAACAAAATTGCAAATCTTTTGTAGACTGGTAAAATTCTCTTGGCCAACAAGGAAATGTAGACATTCAAATTCAAGGAGCAGTTCCATGAAAAATCAAGCCAAATGTAAGGAGAACACACATGAAAATAGTATTGTAAATCTTTATGAACAACACAGGCTGTTTAGGATAAGTTAATACATTATTTGAGAGAAGAAAGCGATAAGAGCAATTTTTTCCAGTTCTTCACAATAAGACTTCTGAACAATTCGATGTCCCAAGGGCAATATAATAAATTTGAAGGCCGGCACGAAACTCGTTAAAAGTCGGTTAAGTTAAGATTTTCATGGTTACGTTTAAGAGCTGACTTGGCTTTCTTGAGATGCGAGGAATGCTTTGAAGAAAAGAAAAGCTGACAGAAGTTTATCAATAAACTACGTAAGCTTACATTACACTTCTCATAAAGTAGCGTCTTGCCAAATGATGATGTGATGTTTAAACGGAAGTGGGGTCTTCATAACTCTTTTGGGGCCACATAAAAAAGTAATTTCTTCAACGAAAAGGACTGAAGAACAAGGAAACTTAGGTAATGGCGCCGTACCAATCTCGTGCTGATACATTCAATTTCAAAAGGAGGTCGTTTTACATGTCAACAAATCACCATGTTGTATACAGCATATTTGTCGTACAAACTTACCCAGAAAAACACGTTAAAAAAGAAGAGCAGATACTTGACACAACAGCTCACTTCTGTCCGATCCTTCGCCATCGTGAAATGAAGTAGAATTCTGACGAAAAGCCTGCAAAAAGGAGGAAAATTCCCCAAAATTCCAGACGTATAAACTGACACACACTCGCGGATGAAACACCTCGGCACCAGTTTCCCCTTCTGCTGCGATCACGCGAAATGACTGCGTCATCGGAAGAAAAATAATCGTGACAGGGTATCTTTTATCAACCTGCACAGATGACACGGCAATAACATTATTAACAATATTTTGCACAAATTACTCGGATAGCCACATAGCTGCAGTCATCGGTAAATGTTCCAAACCAAATATAGCTGCAGCAGGGTTAGAAAAATACATTTGCACCGTATTTCGTGACTTAGACAAACCAAGACCTGTACCACCAGTCCACCAAGCACCCATTTTATATGGAGCCCGGGTTGGGGGGGGGGGGGGGGGGGGGGTACTCCCTATAATGGCCTATACGGGGAGGATCCGCCCGAAACGGGTACCTTTTTCACGCTTCAGGTATATTAAAGGGTAGGGATTTGACGAGTCTAAGTATATGAAAGGGTAGGGAAATCTTTCATTTAGGTATTAAAAAGGGCCTTTCATAAAATATTTCGAACACACATACCTTATGACTGTACTGTTTTAATTTATTGAACGCTATGAAAATGACAAGAAGACTTCCTGTTTTAGGTATGAGAAGGGGGTGCTATTTGTCAATGGAAGGTATACGAAGTATATCTATAGTATAAGTCGAAGTATATGAAAGGGTAGGCAATCTGTTATTTAGGTATTTAAAAGGCCTTTCGAACACACATACCTTGTGAATGTACTGTTTTGATTTATTGAACGCTACATGAAAATGACAAGAACACCTCCTGTCTTTAGGTATACGAAAGGGGTACCTTTTCTGTCAAAAATGGTAAATAAAAGGGCAAGGGATCGGACCTCGGGGCGGAGCCTCCCCGTGTTAATTTTTTTAGTACCCCCCCCCCCCCCCGATATGGAGTAACAGCAGACAAATCGGAAGAAATGAATGCTCATTTCTGCATGAAGGGGTAGATATCTCTTTAAACTAGACATTAATGCGGTTTATTTGAAGGATACATCAGTTTTTATTTTGTATTGTCTGGTTTTTTTTCATTCTGTTGTTGTTCCAGTGATTGAATTACTTCCGCAGTCGTTCAAATTTCCCCTTACTTGAAGTAGGTTGCGCAGGGTCGCGTTTCGAGGTTCAAACGTAGGATTAGCACAATTTATTTTATTTTTATTTTTTTGGCTGATAAAACAAAGAAGCATAGGCGTACTGGCAATTTTTTGCCCGGTTTTGGGGGGGGGGGGGGGGGGGTGAACCATTTGCCCAAAAAAATTCTCGAAAGTTGCACAAATATTTACCAAATAGTAGAAAAGAAACGAGGGTCATACGATGCACTTATGGGCCTACATGACTTTTTTATTATTAGTTTTTTAATTCTTAGTCAGCAGGACCCCGCTGATAACAGTACTTTGTACTGAAGGGTTATCGTGGGTAAATATTCCATTTATATATTTATATTTATATTATATTATATTATATTATATTATATTATATTATATTATATTATATTATATTACATATGAAGTGAAAATATTCTTCCATGTGAATCTATCATATGAGCTCATAAAACAGGTTAAAAGTAATAGCTTTCTCTGCCATTTCGCCAGCCGAAGATATCAATGATAGGATCCGTGTCATTGTTGGCATATGCCCTATTTTTTATGTTAATAAGTACGATGTTACTGACACGTTGTTGCCCCATAGGTGCTGTGGAGGTAAGTTTTCAATCTGCGCAACGCACTGAATGATCTTTCCGCAGAACACGATGTAGCATCACTGCAAGGATATGTACCACAGTAGAAAATTCTGGAAACATATCAAAAAGGTCATTCTCGTGCTCCAGCATTTGTCTCCAGCATTTCTGAAACAGTCATGTAGCCTCACAGACTAATCGTAAATTAAATTTAGCAACGCGGGAGAAGCTTTCTTTATCAGGTGTTTCACTGTGACAGATATTATCCAAAGCATAGAGTATTTTCTAGTCATTTCCGCTAAACCTGAACTCAAGCTCGGACAGCACCTTGTCGATGGACACATAGTAAGTGTTAATATGGTGGTGCGATTCCGGTGTCAGCTGTGTTTGTCTTTGTGCGTGTTCACCTACAAGGGCTGGAAGGCGGCGCGGTGGCGTTTGCCTGGGTGCCCTGGCTTCTCGTAATTCAAGCTGAGAATTGGCCAGTCACTTCTTCATTTTCAGACCCATTGCTGATGCTATCTGCCATACGCTGTTGAAACTTTTGTTCACTCCGACACTGGTATAGGGTGTGAATGGTCATAGTGTCGGCATTTTTACGAGCGGTGATGACGTCGACTGTCCTCCCCTGAATATATTGGCACAGACTATTAGTGTTGCTCAGGATTACACAGTCACACAGTCCGAAGATAAACTCCAAGTCACAAATGGCGGTCGACAAGGCTCTGCTTTCAGAGTAGGGTTTTGGATCTTTGTCCAAAGAAAAAAACATGGAAGCTTCTTTAAAAACTGGCTTTGCCCAAATTTCTCTTGCTGCCCCAAAATATCTGAGTTGCCCAAAATTGCAGCCCCCCCCCCCCCCCCGGCCCGTACGCCTATGCAAAGAAGCACACGGGGAGCTATCGTTTCTCATGTTAAATATTCCTTAGTAAACTGAATCAAGGCTTCGTTTCATAAAAGTAGGGATCCACGAGTTCATCCAGGATGTCCTTCCTCGCTGGATTACTTTTTGTATTTGTGGTTTCATCCCGGGGTGACCGAATACAGCTTCGTCCCGTGACGAACTTGTCGCTCATAAACGTCCTTATCCCGGGACCTTTTACATGGAATGTTTCGTCACGTTTTTGTATCCCACGGTGATATTTTCATTCAACCTCGTTCCCAGGGTGTCTATCTCTCTCTCTCTCTCTCTCTCTCTCTCTCTGCCTCCCTTGTCGTCGACGAGAAAGACCCTGGTTGCGGCTGGTCACGTAGCTCCCAAAATCTGGGAGCCGTTCAAATTCATTTGCAAGGGAGGGGTGACAGTGCAATTAAGTATCACCATGACAAAACGTACTACCCCCTGTGCGGTAAAGATTGTCATGTTAGGCCACGTGACCAGCCGCAACCAGGGTCTTTCTCCTCAACGACAAGAAGGGCAGAGAGAGAGACCCTGGGAACGAGGTTGATTTTCATCATTATCATTCTACTTAGTTTTTTTTTTTTTTTTTTTTATTTACCTATTTATCTATTTTAATTTCAACATGTATCTTTTTATATTCATTTGGTTTTTAATTTTGTTATGAAATTATTAATTTTATTATTTTATTTCCTCTCCCTTTAGCGATGTCTTGCAGTGCATGGGAATCTCTCCTTGCAGGAGCCCCCTTCATGTTGTAAACGAGTGAGGGCCTGGGAATGAGTTTTAAAATTTATCGATTGGAAAAAAATTGTTGACATTGCATGAAAGAGCATCTCAAAAATGGTCACCTTGCCAACTTTGACACTGTTCAGTTAAATTGGAGCCGAAGCAAAAGTTTTTGAAAATTGTGAAAATTAGAGACTTTGTATGGTTTTGAGGTACACACTTTCCGAAATAGAGTTGACATTTGTATGGGATTTTTTAAAGATCTAAATGCATGACAACTGGCGACTTTTCGACCAAACATAGTCAAACTTCCTGAAAGTACTCATTTTGAGATACCCTTTCATAAGAGAATCGATTTAGTTCAATGCCATTGATTTTCAATTAAGTTTGGATTCGTTCCCAGGCCCTTACTCGTTTAGAATAGGCCAATTAAAGTGGGACTTAAGGTAAATTGGAGTGAAATTTTAAGGAGTTTAAAGAAAGGATTAAAATGTACAAAAATGTTTTGAAACTCCACCAGACAGCTGACACCCCACAAGGGCACTGAAGGTTGCTGTGGAACTGTTTTGGTGTCCATTTACTAATTTTCCACTTCAAATTCCAATTTTAAACCTTCTTTAAATCTTCAATATTCCCTATTTCCCTAAATTCAACAAATTATTCTAGAAAAATTATCTCTTCCCAAATACGCCCAAAAATGACCAAAAAATTCACAAAATATCCCACAACATAGCTTCGTGGGATGAGCATAGAGATTCTGAATTTCTTGAAACGCGATCGAGATATTAACGTTAAATCGATGTTCAGAGACGCAAAAACGGTGTTTAGGTTTAGTCCCGCCTTAAGCTCCATTTGAGGCTATAGCTGTATTCGTATTTGATAAATTCGGTTGGTCTCAGTGACGGATTAACAAAATTGTTTCGGCAATCATAAATGTGTTGCTTGGCAACCCAAGAATGAGCCATGGCTTACGGCCAAGCGAAAGGGAGATCTGGTAAAGTTCAGAAGTATGCCATTTCTCATTGGCTACTGGAAAAAAACCGCAATCTAATCCATGCTTTGATTGGCTCTTTTTAGTGCTGCTTTTTTCGAGGTAAATATTCAACATGACAGAATGGAAAACGCGAGCGATAGTTTCAATTTTGAATAAACGCCGCTTGTGAGGGGAGACAGCTGGGAGGAATTTTTTTCCGACACCGGGACAGCTTTGAGATCAAAACGAATTATTCAAAAACTGTGTGAGATTTGTGTCGAAGGCACAGACGAACTTCTGAAGCCTTGTTGCAGATCTTTTTTTTATATTAACTGGTACTCCTAAAAAAAAATAGAACTTAGCCGCAACATTTTTCTGATAATAATCGGACAAACATATCTCCCTACACTGCCTGTTGCTCACAGCCACCTCCGGACGGATAAAATTATCAGGAACTTATCGGCCTCTGGATACAGATCGGCGTGAAACCTGGCTTCAAGACTAGCATCTGCCTCGCTCCCGGAAACATTTATCCTTGCACTCCCACTGAGTTAAAGTTAATTATTTGATATCGATCGTCGATCAGAGGGTTGAGCGGCAAAACCACAATTGTAATTGACTTGTCCTTTCATTTCTTCTTTGCAGCGAGATGATCGTAATGTGAAGGAAGCACTTGACAAATTAGCGATTTACCGCAACCTGTCGGGAGAATAATTAACCAATCTCGGCCGTTGACAACACCTCCTGTATTACCTCTTTTAGCTTTGGTTTGATTTTAAAGTTTTCTTCTCCTCTCGACCACAAAACCGATTGAAACAGCGTTCTCAAAGTCCATTTATCTTTCGTTCATAAACAAAATAAGGACGAGCATGCGTAGTTATAATGAGGCCCGTATATAGGTCCTGACTCTTACTGAGCATAGTCCATGTTCGAACTTTACCAGATCTCTTACCAGATCTCTTAACCAGATCTCCCATTCGCTTGGCTGTGGGAGACCTGGGTACGAGATTAGACTGCTGGCAGTTATGATGGCAGTCCCTTTTTGTATAGTCGAAGTGCAATCTATCAACAGGCCTGTGCCCCAGGTTTCCCTCAGTGCATTCACTTCAAGTTTCACCAGTATCACTACGCTATTGGCATGAGCTCCGCACTATCCTAGAAGGGACTCCAAGTAATCTAGTTAAGACCCCCAGCGAAGTTACAGCTAAACTTCTGCACCAGCAATGTTGGTTTTACCCCATGCAGGAGTTGCCAGAAATTCAAAACGCAAACATTGCAGCAGCCGTGCGCTTGTTAAGGCGTGAATTTGCATTGCAGCTCACGTGTTTAACGACGTGCTCAGTAACACTTTTCAAATGAGCCAAGAATGGTTCATTGTTACTAAGAACTAACGGTGCTGGCTGGTTTCCTTTACCAGACAAAAACTATATCTGCGTCAAAGGGAAGGACAGCTTATTTTATTAAAAAAAAAGTATTAAAAACTTTTGCAGTCCACACCCCCAGCGGACTCGACCTCACAGTATATGTCTTTTTATATATTTTATATCCCGTCTCGGAGTCACTTTAGATGTATTTTGCGATGTTTTGACCATTATGCCGTTTAATTTCATCAGGCGATGGAGAGGAATACCTTTTTTTATAGCTTCAGATCAATTTAATGACCACCAAACATAGTCGGCAATAGCTATTTATCCTCAGCCGGAGGACACCGTCTGCTTGTGAACATCATCAGAATAGCGGTCGAAAAGTCTTGATCCACATTCAAGAGTCTAAAATCGCGAAGTAAACTATTTACTCTAGTGCAATAAAACATTTTCATTGTGTGGAACTTTTAAACAGGAAATCAGGAAATCGTGGCACCTTTGTCGTATTAGGGAGCTTTAGCAACGACGACGGCGACGGCGACAGCAACTAAAACGTCGTTTCAAAATGTAACTTCCCGTTTTTTTAACTCTTTCGCGATCATTCCAATTTGTTTAGCTTGTAAAATACTGACGAACTATCCAAGGCTAAATTACTATGAACGGCGCTACAGTAACAAGAAGAAAGAAAGACAAATTTACCGTCACGGGCTCACGTTCTCGAGAAAACCTAAAATTTGGTCATTTCACGTTGTTGTTTTGCAGAGGACGGCAAAGAAATGTACTAAAATGTAAAACGCACGTGCAGAGCCATTGTTTGTGCTTATTAAACTCATTGTTTTGAGGCGTTCTCGTTGCCGTTGCCGTCCTCGTTGCTTAAGCTCCCTAATTGACTGTTTTAGTACAGGGAAAAATATAACAAATGTTTGCTCGCCAGTTTTTTAGTGCGAAACATATAATACAAACTTTGTGGTTTAACTATGAAGTATTTGATTGCAAGAATTATGGAGATTTGTCTACGTGGCCCTTTTTCAAAGCTATACAAAAGAAAAACTGAACGCCTGATCGCAGGTTATATTAAAGCATAACATAAGCGTTTGCGTTCTGTTAGGTCCAACACTCAGTTCTATGGAAATCATGGTAAAAATAGTTGCGACTACTTTATTTTAAAAAGGCTGTTGTCGATATCCATGGACGACTAATATCAATCGATTCTATGGTATTTTAACAATCGAGTGCTTTTGGAGTATAATATAAATCGAAGAGTTTTTTAATTGAGAGCTTTTGTGTAATTTTCAAATTCTTATGCGAAAACTTTTACGCGAAATGCTAACACCAATGTATGCGGCTAATCGTGGTAAGTCCAAGTTTACGCTGTTCAGTTCGGCAGTTGTACTTAGAGGGACTCACTAAACTCGGGAGTTAATAAACCAGTGTCAGTGAAAGACAGAACTTTGCATAAAAACTAAAAGCAATCAAGTGCCAATCGGACTTACCTCACTAATTGCTGGATTCCAGAAGTGCTTGAGCTTTGAAATTATTTAAAAGAATTACGTTCACCCATGGTCAGGTGTTTTCTCGACTTTTTTCATTTGACCTGAAAACATGGAAAACCATTTTAGTCGTTTGTTCGTAAATTAGATTTACTAAAAGAACGCCAATCTTTTAAGGTGCTCGCACACGAGGGGTCATTTTGCAACTACATGATTCCGGAACATGTACGAGAAGTTAAAAAATCATATTCCATACATATCACGCGGCATAGAGCGGGAACCTATAGCGGGGAAATGAAGCACCTACCAAATAACTTTATGTACACAAAGAACAAACTGCGCCATAAGCGTGTCCCTGGGATATCTAGCCATTTTACTCACACACCACGGGGCATTTTACAGGCATGTGTAGTGGGGACATGCAGTGGGTACAAAATCATAACTAACACAGACAATTAAGGACAACAGCAGGAACTCGTCTCAGGGACCTGTAGTGATGGTAAAATCCTGTGTCGTTCACATGAGGGGAGCTGTAACAGGCTCTTGTATCGGAGGCGCGCAGCAGGGACAACATCAAATTTCGCACATACATTCGAAACTGTAGCCATTACGTGTCCCGGAGACATGAAGCCACAGTCAAATCCTGTTTTATACATACGAGTGCAAATGTAGCAGGCACTTTATATTATAATGAGCTCAAAGCAGGGACAAAACTTATTTACGCACAAAAATTCGCACCTGCAGTTATTACGTGTCGCAGGAACATGCAGCCGTAAGGTGTCGCATTGTTTGAGTTCTCTGTGCCATACGATTTTAGACCGATGATTTGTCCCTGCAACATGTCCCGTCAAAGTTCATCTGGTGGAACTTAATACGGCATGTTGCAGCAACCGATGTTGCAAAAAGGACGTTTTTATCGTGTGAATAGCTCGGGAGCGTGCGCCCGCAGCTTACTGAGAGATTTAACCAATCACAGATAGCAAAGAAACGGCAATACAATACTTTCATGCTTACGTACTTGCGATAAACACACAATTGGACTAAAATAGATGAATAATTACATTGTTTTGAAATGCAATAAATAGGGAAGCAACGTTTTTTCAGTTGACTGTTCATGATGGGGGTGCGTGAAATTGCTAGGAAGCGTAAGTTCATGTTGCTGATCGAAGAACGAATGTGGACTCTCGCGTGGATAAAACGAAGAGAGGAACTGGGCGCCTATCACACCCTGTTTCGAAAATTAGCCGTGCAAAACACCCTTGGGTTTGGCGAGTACACGCGAGGATGCTTCATGCCACGTTCCTTGCAGTACTGGAGGCTGTAGGGTCCCTTTTAACAAAGCAAGAGACCTACATTGGCAACAGGAGAGACGTTTCGGTCCCTTTCCTTCAAGTTTGGATTGACAAGAGCAGTGTGTCTCGCATTGTTAAGCCGCGGCTACACGAGCGATTTTTTGCTTGCGATGGTGACGCTTTTTTTTTGGAAAATTGTCGCGTTGCCGGCGCGCTGGGAAAATCACCCGTGTAGCCACCCTCGCACAGGTGATGCGACTGCTCAAAAAATCACAGAAAAAGAATCGCAAAAAGTTAAAATCATTCAATTTCTCGAGATTTTTTTCTTGCGACTTTTTACCTGTTGCGTTGCCAGTTCAAGGGTGGCTACACTTGCGATTTTCATCGCGCGCTGGCGACGCGACAAAATTGAAAAAATCGCATCACCGGCGCGAGCGAAAAATCGCTCGTGTAACCGCGGCTTTTTTTAATGGAAGTATCCGACGCGATTTACCAAGTTTTGGGAGGACAACACTTTATAACGCCCAACACCGTTGAAAACTGGCGCGAAATTGCAACTTTATTCTAATCTAAGTGGAATATTCCAAATAACGTTGGTGCTATAGACGGAAAATGGATTTTGATCCAGAAGTCCCCAAATGCTGGTTTCCATTTCCACGACTACAAAAGGAACGCAAGCCGGTGTCATTGCTTTAATCATACCGGGACCGAGTTACGAGTGCCGCTACGCGGATGTAAGCACCAACGGGCAGAACCCAGACGGACTCGCATGGGCACGGTGCTTGCTGAAGAAGGCTTCGGACAGCCCAGACAATCCGCTTAACATATATTCTCCTTGCCCCATATTGCCTAGGGCTTGTAAGGCAGTTCTTTTTGTCATAACAGCAGACGAGGCGTTTTCTTTGCTAAGCTACATGTATCCTCGAAAGAGCCTTACAGTCGAGGAAAGAATTGCTAATCGTCGAATATCTCGAGGACGAAGGATTTACGAGACGGAGAGCATCCTGGGAATCTTAGCGAATAGATGGCGCTGTTTCTGAGCCCTGCAAAGGTAAAGAAAATAACGATGGCCACACTAACGCTTAACAACTGGCTGAACAGCGACAGATTCACTAGGAATGTGTACTGCCCTCCCGATCTGACTGAGAACGAAGATCCTGTCTCCCGGAGACGACTCAGCTCCTGTCGATTCACTCGTATCCCTTCAGCCATCCCTTAAGGCGGGAGTTAACCCAAACATCGTTTTTTAGCCGCTTAACATGGATTTTACGTTGATATCTCGTTCGCGTTTCAAGCAATTAAAAATCCCTCTGCCGGCTCATCTCACAAAGCTATATTGTGGGATGTTTTTTGAATTTTTTGGTGATTTTTGGGCATAGAAAATTTTTGGAAAAGTATTAGTTAAATTTAGGAAAATAGGAAATATTGAAGATTAAATGAAGGTTCAAAATAGGAATTTTAAGTTAAATTAGTGGACGGACACCAAACAGTTCTTCAGCAACCTGCAGTGCCTTTGCGCGGTGGCAACTAACTGGAAGTGTTTTCAAAATATTTTTACTTCATTACAATCCCTTCTTTAAACTCCTTAAAATTACACACAAGGGTTTACCCCCACCTTAAAGGAGCAGCGTCACCGGGATTTTTGCTGTTTTTGGTTCAATTCTGCCAAAATTACTGCCTTTTACCTGTTATCGTGCAAAAAATGCTCCTACAGAATCAGCAAGATGAATTCCAATGAAATTTTAGCAGGGAGAGCTAACCATAATAATTTTTTGGGTGATTTTTCAATGCATAGCTCGAAATTTTGAAAAAACTTGCCAGTTTTTTCAAATTTCAATCCATTTCCATCCTCGTCATCTTAGATGGAATACAGGAGTTTATAGTGTCAATGCAGTACTACAGTCTTTGGCAACAAAACTAGACCATTCTTTTAAGGTTTCCACTGATGCATTGGCAGTTTTAAGCTTTTTAAATGATGGTACAAAAGCGTGACACTGCCCCTTTAAGCACAATTACAACAGAGGCGTCAAAGAAATGCGACAGGAATATACAAAGTGGTTCAATGATGAAGGCGATGTGCCATGGCAAAGGAAAATGTGTGGACTTTAGAGTCTTTGAGTGCTTTTTAGAGACCAAAAATATAGGTACAATTGTAATTAATATGTTGACCATGGCATTGTGACAGTTAACATGAAATTTGCGTAGTATTCATTCAAGCGAGAGCAGAGTTTGTAGTTGGCAAAAATGATGATGATCACAAAACATACAAACCGATTTATGTTAAAAATATCGGTTTTCTAGAAAAAGGAAAACCAAAGAATAACGTTTGTTGCCATTTGATTTTTTAATCATTTAATTTACAGGAACAAATGCATTGCCAATAATAATCAGGGTATGCACTAAATAGCCCTTTTTTGCTTTGAATTTTCTGTTTTCTAATTGAAGTCCGGCAGGAATGCTTGGTTCCCGTGAGAGTTTTCAACACCAAAGGATGGTCGTTAGGGCTTTTCGGCAGACTGCAGATGTGTACCACCATGGAGATATGGGTTAAACCCAGGTGGAGTGGGGTTGGAAACGCTAGCATAGCTGGTGTCACTGTGGCTCAAGCCAGAAGCGAGGCTAGAAGGATAGTCAACTCTACTGAATCCACGCCGAGTTGAATTTCGGGCGAAACTTGTGCTGTTGGTCTTTTCTAGCTTATATTTTTCCTCGAATTCAAAAAGTACATCTGAAATGCACTTCTTGGCTCTCCGAAATGAGGATGGAGCCAGTTTGGTAGCCTGCAAAGCAGTCGATTCCTTGCCAAACGCTGCGCGGGAAGATTGAGCAAGCAAGCGGGCGAACGAGCGTGACACTGCGGTCAGAAAAAAAAATTATGGAAACAAGCGGGGAGGGGGTGGGGGGCGAAGGAATCGCCTGCAATCAATCCCACACATTTTACCAAAAGCCGTTCGCCCACGAACGGAGAGAAATGATGCATTTTTATTGGTTAGTGGCTTGTCAGTCAAGAAGTAAATCAGAAATTTGACAGTTCATGCATAAATCCGACATCAGAAACACGACGAACTGAGGAATCTTTCAAATTTTCTGTTCAGGAAACGTTGAATGATCTTTCGCAAAACGGCAAACAAATTCGTCTGAAACCGGAGCAAGAGGCCTGCAATTTTACCAGCTGGCTTTGGTAAAAGCGCCATCCTATCTATCAGATACTTGGGAGAGTGAAGGAGAAAATTTCCGAAGAATCTGCGCGTGTTCTCGCGATCTGTCCACTTCAGAGCTTGATTTAAATCAAATAATGGAGGCGAAATCCATGGACTTGACTGCGAATTCGTTGTAGGAGCGGGAAAATTTCAGTTGCTAACTCGTCCGCGGAAAATTCACTGGAGAAAGTTTGAGTGTTGGTTATTTCACCATTATTCGCTGTCGCTAAACGGTACTTGCTTCGCTAAATTCCATTTTGCAGTCGTTAACATACATCCGCTTACGCTAAAAGCCATCATTTCCTACCGCTAAATTCCATTTGCTGTCGCTAAACACTTCTTCGCTATCGCTGGATGCTTAAAAACTCCTTTCATGATCAGTGTACGGTGGCCCATAGGGGCAATACAAAAATATTTATCCCAGTACAAAAATATTTATCCCAGTACAAAAACATTTATCCTAATACAAAAATATTTTTCCAGTACAAAAATATTTATCCACGTACAAAAAAATTTCCAGTACATATGGGGAATGGGTTCTAGTTTCCCAGAGGTCATTATGAGCTTCCTTGTAGCACATGTGAATATGGCAGCGATGGCAGCTCCTTTCGCGGCTTGTTTTTGCCATTGCTGTAGCTTCAAAATCGTGGATCCAGCTTACAGGTATTGCTCGAAATGTGGCACAGAGGTTTTCCGTGCAGCATCACCCGCAGAGTCTACTAGCAACACCACTGAACCGCCGGATTCGCTAAAGACGAGGAAATTTTCTTTGCCAAGCTTCAAGTCATACAAAGCTAAAAAGGGGTCCGAGAGAAGCTCGTTTTTTCGAGCAAAATCAACAAGAGGCTACAATTAGCCTAAACCCGGGCTTGTAAAAAACAGTATTGTATCCCTAACTTAGTGCTAAACAAAAGAATAGAGGGAAGTCTGTCTTTCTTACATCGGACGCATTGTGTTTAGCTTGTGTTGGAGTCTATTTCTTTAGACCCCTATCAACATTTATTCCTCTAAAATACAGCTCAACCATTGAGAACAGTAATTATAACACTTGTAAAAAATATTTCTAAAAGAACAAGAAAAAGAGAAACAGAAAAATAAAGCCCGTGATATATACCACTAAAAAAGCTAAAAGACATCAAACCCGGGTTAGCTGTGTCACAGGCAAGAACAGTGACCTTTAGGCCACAGAGGTTTATCCTTTTGCAAGGTGATAAAAATAGTGTATTGATTCCAAAAAAAAAACTAAGCACACTTGTTTTCGCTTCGATGGATAATTGTTTGAGAAAGGAAACGCTTATCGAACGATGTAGGATTTTTTCGCATAAACGTTAATGGAGTACGTCTCGGTGAAATGTGAGTAGAAAATTAATTAGCAGAGTGAAACTGTTTACAAACACTTCTCCTTTGTCGTCTCATGTTATTATAATCGGCTCCCAAGCACAAGACCTAGAAAACTCAGACCCACCCCCCAAACTGTAAAAACTCAAACCCCTCATAAACGGCGATAATTCATTTTGCCCACGTTTATTTCACTTTGAAAATTTGTATAGTTGTGAGGGGGTCTGAGTTTTCCAGTTTGGGGGTGGGGGGGGGGGGGTCTGAGTATTCTAGGTCTCGTGCTCCGGAGCCGATTATAATAACGTGAAGTGTTTGTTATCTGCGATAAATAGACGGTGTAACATTTCAGCGCACTGAACGGCGATAATTTATTTTGTCCACGTTTATTTGACTTTGAAAATTTGTATAGTTTTGAGGGGGTCTGAGTTTTCCAGACTTGGGGGGGGAGGGGGGGTGGCGGGGGGGGGCTGAGTTTTCTAGGTCTGAGGTCTGAGTTTTCTAGGTCTGAGTTCTCCAGACACCCGATACGGGGAACACGGCGGCAATCCATCTGGAGTTAAATTTTGGTCATGTTAAAAGCTTTCTTCTCGCTGTTGAACTTGCAAACATTCGTATAGACACTTCTCTTAACATATTAGTTGTTCAGACTTCAAAGACACAAGGTGAATCGACGTTTTCCAATACGTGACAACAGGCATCATTCTTGCTGTTGATATGAGATTTACACTTCCGAATCACTCGGCCGGGCAAGGTCAAACTCCCTTTGTCTGTAGTCTCTAATTTTTGGCGCTCCCCTCGCGTCGCGTCTCCTCGCAACTTCGCGCGCGCACGTGGCCCCAAAATCCGTCGCCAAAATTAGAGACTACTCGCAATCTCCTGAAGCAGTCCATCTGCCATTAAGT
This sequence comes from Pachyseris speciosa, assembly GCA_016490735.1. Taxonomy (NCBI): domain Eukaryota; kingdom Metazoa; phylum Cnidaria; class Anthozoa; order Scleractinia; family Pachyseridae; genus Pachyseris; species Pachyseris speciosa. The sequence goes on from JAEMWC010000008.1 coordinate 394,255, forward strand.
TTACTCATGTTAAAAGCTTTCTTCTCGCCGTTGAACTTGCAAACATTCGCATAGACACTTCTCTTAACATATTGTTTGTTCAGACTTCAAAAGCCACAAGATGAATCGACATTTTCCCGTACGTGACAACACGCATCACTGTTGTTAAAAATAGTTAGCGCTTGCGCAGAAACGCCGGAAGTGCCATTTGTGGATGATACTCGACGACGAAAAAGAATAATCGTCGGTAGTTTAAGACCCGGGCGCCGCGCGAGACGCGCGCAGCCCGGGTAACAAGCAAGACAGAGAAAAGCAAACTAGAGCTAGAAAAAGAAGTCACAATTTCTGTCGGGATAATGACAAGTAAAGAGACTATCAAGAGAGGGGAAAATCTTCCTTTGAAGATTCTACCATCTGCCACAGATAAAGACATACTGGTTGCTAGTATTGCGAAACACAGTGCATTAACAAGCGGTTTGATGGCAAGGCAGAATACCGTCTAGTTTACAAGGATGGAATCCTTTCCAGATCCTTTCTTGACTGCTGAAGACAGCCCTAATGAAAAAGGTATTTGAATGTTCAACTTTGTAAATGATGTAACAGTAGAAAGTTTATGGTCAATCAAGGAGGGGGGTGAATAGGGGTCAGCAAATCCGTTGATCCGTACTAATTTTTAGGAAAATCCGCCAATCCGCAGATATTGTTTACCAAAATCCGAATCCGCAGGTATTTGTTTTCTCTTGCAGTACTGTTCGAGATTTTAGGACCTTAAAACATTCAGATTTTTTGTAAACGACGTCATGAAATTAGCCTCCTGTTTATCAGCACTTGGCGCCCAAATCGAGCAGTCGTTCCTAACAACAAAGTCAGTGGACCGTCTATCAAGTTCTAAAACAGCCGTTTCTCAGTCTCCCCCTCGTCAGACTTGATGTCGTATTCAACCACTTTATCGTCACTATCACAAGTATCTCTGTCACTATCGGGCATGTCCTCTAAACGTTCCTCCTCACTTGCCATCCTTGCAGCCACTCCGGACATAACCACTCTCTCTGAGCTACGGAGGTGCCTCTGGTATATTATCTCTGTTATAGGCCCATGTCATGCTATTATTGTCTCCGGTAGATTTGCTCTCTGCCTGACTGCAGCTCCAGCGCATTTCTTCAACTTCCAACTCCGACAGCTTAATGTTTGGAAGTGGATGAATAGATGGGAGACAAGAAGCTAAAAGACAGCCGGACGTCATGCTCTGGCTCTGAATACACGAGTTTTTTTCACTTGTAAAGTAGAAAAAAGTAGAGGAGGACAGCCACTTCGTAGTTTCATCAGAATTGCGGTCCCATATTCTCGACAGTATTCTTTCTTGGAGAGGAGTGAGTGTTTCAAAGGGGGTGTGGAGTGTAGATGTTAAAAGGGGCAGTGTCACGCAATTGTACCATCACTATAAAAAGCTTAAAACTGCCAACGCATCAGCGGAAACCTTAAAATAATGGTCTAGTTTTGTTGCCAAAGACTGTAGTACTGCATTGACACCATAAACATCTGTATTCCACGTAAGATGACGAGGATGGAAATGGATTGCCAGATTTGCCATTTTTTTCAACATTTCAAAGCTATGCATTGAAAAATAACCCAAAAAAATATTATGGTTAGCTCTTCTTGCTAAAATTTAATTGGAATTCATCTTGATGATTCTGTAGAAGCATTTTTTTGCACGATAAAAGATAAAAGGCAGTAATTTTGGCAGAATTGAACCAAAAACAGCAAAAATCCCGGTGACAGTGCTCCTTTACCATCCAAAGTCATACAGCTGATCATGACTGAGGAGGTTAGTGTCAGAAAAAGACAGACCAGCCAAAAGAGACTCCAATCTCTTTAAGTCCCAGTGTAGCAAGTCAACAGACTTCACAGCCACAGAAACCATTGCTTGGGGTCCGTTCAATGAAATTTCCGAGGAGCCTCAAAATAAACGCACTGAACGCTCAAACTCAGAAAGGATGTCCTTGCATTGTGCGACTTTTTCTACCGCGTGCGACAATGTTCCTAATGGGTCACTTTGGCCTTTCTCGTGTAATGAGAAGGCGTCATACAAATATCCCAAAGCCTTTAGAAATTTCATGGTTTCACAGAGGGGTGTCACAATTTTCGCTGAATTTGACTGAGCGTCAGCTACAGGTCCATCTTAAAAACCTACTTCACTTCCAGCAAACTTGTCGACGTTGTTGTGGCGTGATCCGAGTGACTGCTCCTTAAAAGGTCAAATTTCTGATGATCTAATTCCTCATTCTAACCTTAGGCCAGAGAGGACTAATTAAATTGAAACAAACGGATAAGTTAAGTTCCACGATCCGTACATCAAAGCAAACAGAATCCATAATCCACGCTAAAATATTGAAGAAATCCGTGATCCGCTGAGTCTTCGAAATCCGCCAATCCGTAAAATGCATCCTCAAAATCCGAAATCCGAACAGTTTTTTTTAGCCAAATCCGTTGATCCGCGAATCTATTCACCCCCCTCATCAAGGTTTCCTAATGAGCTGATGTGTAAAACTTGGGCATTAGACAGTGTGTTTTTTGAGCTGACTAAATGCTCCTAAAAGTGCTTGTTGCAGTGTTTGAAATGCCCCATCCATGGGAATAAGAAAAATACTTAGTATTGAGATTTAATTTCCTTGATCAATTATCTTGTCACCTTTATTTAAACTGTAAGGTGCAAATCAAGGGCAAGGAGGCTTGAAAGAAGAAATTGGTAATCTTGCAACAAACGTAAAGGATGATGAAATAAGAGTAACTGTCAGAAGGAAACACTTGTGGTGGGACTTTACCAGAGCTCGGAATGAGTACTTTTGTCCCACCATTACCATCAAAGTAACCTTTTGTGGTGAACCAGCCATCGATGATGGGGGACTGAAGCGAGAATTTTTACGGGTGGGCAGTCTCTCATCTTTGATATTTTTCTCCCAAAGCTCCCCAAGTAAACACTGATAGTATCCACCAACACTATGTAGATGTCTACTTGACCTTTATTCTGTTGAAAATCACCTTTTATTTTGGGTTTGCTTCACAAAAACCCTATTTATTTTGTATTTTTCTAATGTATATGAATTTTCATCACTTTCTATGACCTGCACTTAAATTCCATTCATCAGCATTGCTTTCCAGGAGTGGAAAATGAAATTCTAAGATTTCGTGACTTTCCAGGTTTTCCATATCCTGTACATGTACATGATCAGACAACTCAATAAAAGTCAGGCAAGCTGACCAGGAGAAAAAGTTGAACATTCAAATACCTTTTTCATTAGGGCTGTCTTCAGCAGTCAAGAAAGGATCTGGAAATTCCTCCTTTGCCTCTGCACATATATCAACATGATCGCCAATAACTTCGATTGGGAACTTAGCCCAACAAACTGGACAGTCAACATAGTGTGAAGATTCTCTGTGTGTAACTTGAACATTCTTGTCCTGCTGCATGAATTCCACAGGTTTTAAGTTTTCACCTTCTGGGTTGCTGTCGATCTCGGTAATGGAGCTTGTTGGAGACTCTGTCAGTATGTTGTTCAGTTCTTCAAAAATCTCTCTGGTAGGAAGCAAATAGAAAATGATCCTTGCATACCCAAACCCAGATTCCTCTTTATATCGATTCAGGGTAAATGGCTCTGGGGGTGAAGTCCCTGGAACTGACTTGACTTCACTTCCATCCTTGTAAACAAGATGGTATTCTGCCTTGCCATCAAACCGCTTGTTAAATGCACTGTGTTTCGCAATACTAGCAACCAGTATGTCTTTATCCTCTCTTGATAGTCTCTTTACTTGTCATTATCCCGACAGAAATTGTGACTTCTTTTTCTGGCTCTTAGTTTGCTTTTCTTTTTAGCTTTGTATGACTTGAAGCTTGGCAAAGAAAATTTCCTTGTCTTTAGGGACCGTTCATTTTTTATGAGAGAGGGGGGCTGGTGGGATTTGGAGGGGGGGCCACTCAAAAAATTGGCTTAAAAGGGGGGGGCCAGCCAAAAAAAATGAAGGAAAGGGAGGGGGGGGGGTCGGACGAAAAAATTAGATTAAAAATAGGATAAGAGATGTTTACAAATGGAAGAAAAATTGTGCTCTTTTATTTATAACAAATATGCTAAAACAGTTCCAGGGTAACAAGAAAACTTCTCAACAGCTTTTATATTTTATAAGGACAGTGAACATACCATAATAACAGTCTTGAATAGCAACAACTTTCTTTTCATTCATAAAAATGTTGTTGTCAAGCTCATATAATTAAAACCAATAATTTGAGTCCTGAATTGGAACTGACCTCGTTACCAGAGCTTTTCTCTGAGAAATTTAATGGGAGGGGCATGAAACTACTATGAGGTGTCCCCTTCCTCATTTTCGACATTCTCTTTGATCTCGTCATCGCTGTGTTCCTCTTCTTCTTCCTCCTGTTCTTCTTCATTGTCTTCCTCTTCTTCCTCTTCTTCGTCGTTTTCTTCTTCCTCTTTGTTCGTGTCTCCGACGTTTGAGCTATAATCTTCAGGATGCAGGAAGCAATACATCCTGTTTCTTACTTCTGGCTTAAGGTTGGTAATAAGCCTGCTTTGTGCCGCGTTGCTGAAGTAGCTTGATTGCAGTAGGTGAGCGATGAATGCTGCATCCCGTGTTAGCAACAATGCTGCTACATCTTCAACGTTTATGCACGCTTCTGGAATTGTCATGGAGGGAGGATAAAGAAGACAATTGGGAAGCTCTTTTGCAAGGGGATTTGCAACGCAGATATGATACACGCGTAGGACGTTGTTTTCAAACCGTTTGCGTTTTCTGCCTTTTTGATTTCCTACGGTTTTGTTTTAATTTTCTTTTTTTTTGACACATAGTGTCCTGTTAAGCCCTTGAAGACCTGGTCAAAGGTCTCCTTCTTTTTTTCGAGGTTTTCTAATTCCCCTGAAATCTTGAGCTGCTTTGCCTCAATCCTAGCGATGTGCTGCACATTGAAGTCATGGTGGAATTTCTTGTCAGGCTTCAGGGTAATGCCATTCGCCTGGAAGAGCGTGGAGTCATGATCACTCAGAATTTTTAACTGCCCTTTCAGTTTCTCAACAGCCTCTCTGAACAAATACTTACAACATCATTGGCTATTAAAACAGCATCAGAAGAGCAGAAAGAATGACAAAGTGAAGACAATTATGGGACACTTCCTGCAGATGAATACTCTCAGAACAGGTCAAGCCGAAGTGAGAGGCAGCAATGAATCAGGTCAACGAGACAGCAGTGGTGAAAGCAGTGAGGGAGAAGAAACTGATGATGATTACAAGAGTGATGCCCCTGACTCTGAAGACGATTAAATGATGTCGTTCTAGCTTTTATCGCCTCAGACGAGGAATATGTAGACGAGCGGCCAGCTAACAGGACGAGCAGTAACAAGAAGAGCTGAAATTGACTTTTCATTCTTTTAAGTGAGGATTTGTTAAAAACAGCTTTCTAGCTTTCAGCTTTCTTTCACTAAATTACGTGAAATGTAACAAAACGAATTTTTAATGCAGTAACTTTTTTAATACCTTATGTATTTTTTTTAAATCATGGGGGGGGGGGGCCTTCCAAAAAATTACTCTGATGAGGGGGGGGGGGTATGCGAAAAAAAATCGGAAATTGGGGGGGGTCATACAATTTTCAAATTACACTCCTCCAAATCCCACCAGCCCCCCCTACCCCATAAAAAATGAACGGTCCCTTAGCGAACCCAGCGGTTCAGTGGTGTTGCTAGTAGACTCTGCGGGTGATGCTGCACGGAAAACCTCTGTGCCACATTTCGGGCAATACCTTTAAGCTGGATCCACGAAATTGAAGCTACAGCAATGGCAAAAACAAGCCGTGAAAGGAGTTGCCATATTCACATGTGCTACAAGGAAGCTCGCAATGACCTCTGGGAAACTAGAACCCATTCCCCATTTGTACTGGAATTTTTTTGTACGTGGAAAAATATTTTTGTACGTGGAAAAATATTTTTGTATTGCCCCTATGGGCCACCGTATCAGTGTCCTTTGCCAACGCCGTAAATTACATTAGCTGTCGCAATAAATACTCCTTCGCTATCGCTTGCAAAAAATCATTTGCTATCACTAAATTCCATTCGCTGTCGCTGATACTCCTTCGCTATCGCTAAAAGCGATTCACTATTGCTAAAACTCATTTGCTGTCGCTATAAATACTCATTCACCATCACAAAAATTCACGCAGTATTTGCTTTTGCCGGTTGTCAAAAAGATTGACCTGAGGTTAATTAAGATTGGTTCTAATTTGACAGTTGGTGTCCCAAGGGAGCGCGGCATTTATCTCGGCGTTCGGTAAAATGTGTGAGAATGACTGCAGGCGATTCCTTCGCCGCCCCACCCCCTCCCCGCTTCTTCCCCAATTCTTTGCTCACCGCAGTGTCACGCTCGTTCGCCCGCTTGTTTGCTCGAACTCCCCGCGCAGCGTTTGGTAAGGAATCGACTGCTTCGCAGGCTACCAGTTTGGACAATGTCAACCAGCGTATTATCTTCCAGCAATCCAAGAGTAGGTCTTTGTCGTTGTTCGTGTGATACTCAGGGATATTGTAGTTCCATCATAGGTACTTGTTGTTTTGGTGAAAAGAAATTAGAGTTTCTGCAACAAACAAATAAAATAGATTAGAGCGGTTTTCAATCGAGTGTCGTAAAACCAAAACCAAAGCAATTACTTTGACCAATCACAACAGAAGTAAGCAATGCAATGAGCCAATCAGAATACGAAGCTATTGCACGTAGCCAGCGTAAAGCGCGGAAAAATACGCGCGTGCAAATCACAATTGGTTTTTGTTTTGCTTCTCATTGGTTGAGAAAGTGGCGCGAGTTTTCCTGGCCAGTCACAGAGCGAAGCAATGCAACTAAAGGAAAACCATAATTATTTTCGACACTCAATTGAAAACCGCTCTAACGTCATTGCGTTACTTTTCAATTTGTCAATTTAGGGGTGGACTATTAGACGTTGGGGAGGGAGGATCGCAATTCCAGATTCCTTTATGTTCCTTGTAGCCTCCCCGGCCCCCCAAAAACAATCCTACAAGAATATATTGCCACGCCCTCCCCCAATTTCTAATGGTGTACCCCTTATGTTGGAAACTCGCTCTTCAATCCAGTTGCACATTCTGCCACAAACACAGTGCTACACCAGCCGCGGATGCTTAAGCAGCTTTCTTCATAAACCAGAAATACACTAAAACTAAGATTCGGAGCTCAAAATTGCGCACTATTGTATGTCGCTGTATGACTGGAGTTGCATTTGCTCGCACAAAATCGAATCGTAGGCATCCGCAATCTTATGCCTGTATACAGTAAAAACGCGCGTGTAAGAACCTACTTTTTTAGAGTTTGGCAAAACAGGTTCTTATATTTTGGGGTACTTACTGGCATTTTAGGCTAAGTAGGTTCTTAATTAGGTTCTTAATTTTTACGGAGTAGAAAATAGTATAATATATGGTTGGTTCTTCATTATAAACTGTTATTTTATAGAATAAATGCTTATAATCAAATGAAAAATAAATGCTTATAATTGTAGCAGAATTGTTTTATAACAACAGTTCACATTTAATATACATTGTGCATTTTTAGTTTCACTGTGCAATTTTTTGATCTCTAAAGACAACCTTTTTGGTAAAATACTATAAATAAAATAGTTTAACCCCACATATAAGAACCTGTTGGAATTTTTTTGGCTAAACAGGTTCTTATATTTTGGGGTATTAAAGTAGCAAATTTCTGCCAGGAGGTTCTTAATTTTCTAGGTTCTTACACGCGGGTTTTTACTGTATTTGTTGTAATTAAATGTATAACGTTCCCGAATTCAATCCGAATAAATAAATGGGTTACCTATTCTTCTGCCATCCAAACCAGACTATCCTCGTCCGAATTTTGAGGCGATGCTCTCAAATAGTTGAGGTCTTCCCAGAAAGGCCACTTTAGTTCGATGCTCTCTTCCTCCTTCTGGTTTTTCAAGCATCGCAACACTGAGCTCCTCAAACTGTGCCATTTCGCCTTCAAGTCCTGCCCAGACCTCGGAGGGTTGGTCTTTTCAAACCGATCCATAAGTGGCGTCATGGCTTTCTTTGTATTAGTTTTGTTTCCATGTTTTTTCAATCGCTTGTCCCATAATATAGGATTTACGTTATGAAATGAAACCAGCATTCGTGACGTGCTTGCACTCCATCCCGAGCAGCCCGATATTCAAGCAACTTCTTCCTCTTCCCTTTCCTTTCCTGCTCTCCACTCTCAGTCATAGCTCAACGGAGTAATAACTGGACTGACTTCGTTTAAAACGTTGCTTCCCTATTTATTGCATTTCAAAACAATGTAATTATCCATCTATTTTCGTCCAATTGTGTGTTTATCGCATGTACGTAAGCATGAAAGTATTGTATTGCCGTTTCTTTGCTGCCTGTGATTGGTTAAACCTCTCAGTAAGCTGCGGGCGCACGCTCCCGAGCTGTTCACACGATAAAAAAGGTTCTTTTTGCAAGATGCCGCATGAAGTTTGACCAAATAAACTTGGGCGGGACATGTTGCAGTGACAAAACATCGGTGTGAAATCGTGTGGCACGAAAATCTCAGTCAACAGTGCGTGCGAGAAACTGCAGCGTGATCAGTTAGGTACATCACGTTTGAGTTTTCTTTAGCTCACATCAAAGGTTTTATTCCTTTAACAAGCATCAAAAGGTACCTCTCAACAAATCAAAGCAACATTTTACAGCACTTTTCATGTTAATTTTTATGTCGATCAATAGTGCGTTACCTCTTACTGGCCTTTAACACTTTAGCAAGAACAAGCGATCAAGGCGATTCTTCGTGCTGTGCCGGTGGGAACAGCAATTAGCAAGTTAGTTAGCACAGAATATATGTGTTGTTTTATACCCTTTGTCATGGCAGTGGCTAACATTTACTCACGACGTAGGCTCATCACATACTTTTCAATGAATGCATTTTTTTAAGCTGGTGAATAAATCAACACAAAACTTACCCTGAGGAGATATAAGCTATACTTTCCCTTCTACAGGTGAAACGCGCCATATTAGAGAGATTAAGTTCGAGGTTTTTCGGCTTTTCCCGCGAACCGCGAACGTCAAGAAGTCACGTGACCAGTGCCTTGCCGTCAGGTTTGCGGTTTGAGGTTCACGTTTGTACGGCTAGACCACACTCTAGAGGTAAGTGATTTACCGCAAGGTTTTTTGCATCCTAAAACATCACAATCCCACGTTTGAGAGGAAATGCTACCTTTTATAACTCTTTCGCTTATTGATTATCGAATTCTTTTTCATAGAAACGTAATTTTGAAGACGATTTCTCAGCTCAGATAGAAGTGAACGAATGAATGAAAACAAACATGGCGGCCGGCTATTTGTTGTTAGAACCAACCACGAATCTTAAGCCCCGAATATGGGCAGACGGTAAACGTAAAACCGCTAACCGCAAACCGCGGTTTGCCGTTTGCGGTAAGATGGCCAAACCTGTATCTTAATCTCTCTATTAGAGAGATTCCCGCGAACCGCGAACGTCAAGAAGTCACGTGACTAGTGTTTGCGGTTTGAGGTTCACGTTTGTACGGCTAGACCACGCTCTAGAGGTAAGTGATTTACCGCAAGGATTTTTGCACCCTAAAACATCACAATCCCACGTTTCAGAGGAAATACTACTTTTAAGAACTCTTTCGCCTATTAATTATCGATTTTTTTTTTCATAGAAACGCAATTTTTAAGACGACTTCTCAGCTAAAATAGAAGTGAACGAATGAATGAAAACAAACATGGCGACCGGCTATTTGTTACCCGTGAATCTTAAGTCCCGAATACGGGTAGACAGCTAACGTGAAACCGCTAACCGCAAACCGCCGTTTGCCGTTTGCGGTAAGATGGCCAAACCTCGATCTTAAGGTCTCTATTAAATCTAACCTGACCTGTGACACTAAAAACCTCATTTACATGATTCAATGCAACCGCTGTAATTTACAATACATAGGAGAGACTAAACGACGTTTAAAAGACCGATTTAATGAACACCGCCGTACCATAGATAACCCTAACACCAAATCTAAACCTACCACAGTCGCGGAACATTTCCTCTCCACTCCTAACCACACTGCTAATGACATGCAATTAATCCCCATTGAGAAAATATTTTCTAACAGAGACTCAATCCGTAAGGTCAGGGAAGCTTTTTTAATTTCAAAAGGCAGAACAATTGATCCTGAAGGTCTTAACATCCGCGAAGAAACATATTAGTTTATTTTTTCTTATAAGTTTATCTTTTTTAGACCTTTTTTCTAGTATTTTATTTTACACTGTCAATCATTTTAGTTTTACGTGTTTCCGGTATATAACTACATACATATTGTACCTGAAGAAGGCTGGTTTGGCCAGCCGAAATATAGTACACAAAACTTAAAACCATTCTACGTTGTATCGGCCCTTGCTTTTATACTCTCATAAATAATTGGCCCGTTTTTGTGGATGACATTTTTAGTTACACGTATAGAACAAGCGGCTAATCATTGGCGTTATCACCTCCGTCAGGGATTCAACAAGCTCACTCGCCCTGGCATTTTGCCTACCTTGCAAAACAAACCACACTTTTAAAACGAATGAGATCTGGGCCCGGTTGTTCAAAAGCCGATTAACCCTAATCCAAGATTAAGAATTACCCAAGGACTTTATTTCTCTATCTACAAACGTTGTTCAACGCTGATATTCTGCAGAATTTTACATTAGAGGATGTCAATACTGAAAAGCAAAAAGCACCAAAAGAAACTTTCATCCAAAACTTACAAACTGCAACCAAAGTTTACGTTCATCCTGGATTAAGTTAATCGGCTTTCGAACAACCGGGCCCTGGTCAGTTTATATTTCAAGAATATTTTTCCGATTAAGGTTTTAATCACGGACACATTTTAAGGGGTTGGCTCTATGGTAAGCTCCGGAAATTACTGTTATTCACTATGTTCGAGAGAAAAACCGAGAGCGGAGGTATATATGGATTATACAAACGTTCAAGGTATTTATTTTAAAACAGTTTTTCCGTGTAAAGCCTATCTCATAGGGCCCGGATTCAAGCAACATGCAACGCAACATGCAACGCCCTCAATGGGAAGTGTGACATTTTCACATGACTGCGAGAAACTGTAACATTGTGTAAACAAAAATCCTTTTGAGGCGTTTCATTATGTAGTATGTGCCCGGTATATTTGTTACTTTGTTTACCTGTTTTGTGACATTGGATTGGGTTTGTTCAGTTTGTTCGGTGATTCTCTTTATCTGCTTTTTATTGGACGGTTACAGTCGGAAAAGTTTCAGTAATTACCGTTATTCACCATGTTGGAGAGAAAAACCGAGATCGGCAGTAGGACTGATTTACCTGACTTATTTCAAGATAGACCGCGAGCGGTCGTCCTTTGTTCCTCAGAACCACACAAGTTAAAATTATGCAAATTTTGGCAAAAAAAGGAGGAGAGATTGGGGCGAGAGAGGAAAAAGGACGACCGCGGGTTTTTTTTTTTTTTTCAGCGAAACGGAAATTCCGATTGGTCGGCTACTTATCAATCTGAATAAAGGGGATTAGTTTCTAAAGAAACTGTGGTGCTGCGTCGGTGGGGGAGTGAAACACGAAAATTTGGTTTATCAACGGAGTTGATAAAGTAAATTGACCACCGTACAGGGATTCCATTAGCTGACGTTTCGAGGGTTAATCCGCTCCGACGAAGGGCTAACGCTCGAAACGTCAGCAAATCGAATCCCCGCACGGTGGTCAATTTACATTATCAACTCCGTTGATAAACCAAATTTACTTGTCAATCTGTCAACAGCTTTATTTCTGCGAGAGAAGAACTCGATGGGCATTCACCTTCGATCATCGTGGTTATTCCACTTCGAAGTATCGTGCCAGAGCAGTTGGCAAGCAATGAGCTGGGTCACGTAAAATGGGGTTGGAAGGCCCACACTACTCCTGCTCGTATGTTTGCAGATAAAGATTATTACACGGCTCAAAACCGTATCCTTAAAAAGATAAGAAGACTGGCTGTATGGTCAACGGACGCACTGAAATGAGCCAAACCAAACCGAGATAAAATGCCTCAAAGGGCGTGAAAACCACAGTCGCGAAGCAGAAACAACAAGGGTTCCAACAAACAGTCGTTGATAACCAAAGACAGGGGCACCCAACGACAAGTTTCGGTAGATATTTGTTCGGAGGAGGGTAGTTCGCCTTGAGCTTTCGGAGTCGATTGAAGAGTACACTCGGATTTTCGTGACTAAAACGTGGCCTAAAAGATTCGAAATTTGGAAATCATAGCCCCTGAAATTTTCGGAAAGGTCGTAATTGCTGTTTTTGGCAGTCAAAAACGTCAGCTAACATTTTCGGAAAGAAAATAGATCCCTAGAAAGTGCGTGGAAAGTTGATTTCAGCTTGCATTTACTCAAAGGAAGATTTTGTTCCCTAACATTTTCGGGCAATTAAAATTTCAGCTAGGGAATCCGAAAAGATGAATTTCTTCTAGCTGATGAAAACATCCCTTTAAGCAGACTTCAAACACCATAAGATACTTAAAAATGCCTTTCTACAGCTTTTGGTCGATTTGGCTCGTTGGGTGCCCCTGCAAAGAAATGACCTCTGACGTCAAAATACTATGGATGCGACAGTTAAGCACATGGCTCTCTTTAGTTACTAACATGCAAATCCTCTATATCATCATGTTAACCCGCTGAAACCATACAAGAAGCTAAATCGGTCAAAAGACCGAAACAGAAGTGGCACACATACGAGCAGGAGTCGTGTAAGCCTTCCAACCCCATTTAACGTGCGAAAGGTCGGTGACAAATTCTACAATACTGGGACGCTTCTTCACCCTTTTGCTTCCTTCCTCGTTTATTTTGAGCGACCTTCTTTTTCGGTGTTCCCAAACTCAATACAAAACCATTGTTCTCATACCGGCAATTCCAATGGCAGCAAAAATAGAAATTCTTACCGAACAAAACGGTAGCGGACGAACAGACACATTTGTTTGCAGAAACGAGGCACGAGAAATGGTATCACTTGTCAAAGCGGGCTGTCAATTAAAAAACAAAGGCGTGAAAAGCGGCAAATCGCCAGATCAAAGTTCGCTCAGGCTCCGCCCTCGCTCCTCGAGGCTTCACCGCTCGCTCGCTCCTCGCGCGTTATCGCATCTTACCGTGACGCAAAAGAAAAATAAGAGGCTGCTCGCAGTCTAATTTCAAGGCATGTTTTTATAGATTTTTCATATAAAGGCCATCTCCCAAGAGGACAAAATCTGGCTAATTAGTCATGTTCTCAAGCAACGCTCTCAACGGAAAGTGTGAGATTTGCACTGACACGACTCCGAGAAACTATCAAGTAACATCTCAGCGACAAGAGGCAACTAAAAACAATCATGCTTTACAAACAACAGATTTGCACAAAAGCACAGTGGGTTGTTGATTTTATTATTTGTTGCTTTGTTTGCCCGCATGTTTTCATTACAAATTTTTTTTCCTCAAAAGGATTGTTTTCGTGGACTGAATCACGAGAGAGAGGACGGTTCCCAAAACATTAAATTCGATTGACATTTTCCAGCCAAAACGTCTTATGCGCCAATCGGAATACAGAGAGTAATCGCGAGCTGAGCTTCTCACCCCTTGAGATTGAAGGAAAGATTTCACAAGTGAAGGCTGAAAAATACATAGGATTTAGTACACAGAAGGCGTTTTCCAGAATAAAATATCTATTTTCCAAAGAAAAGAGAACGAAATATAGCTGAGTAGTTCATTTTATTCTGATAGCTGAGTTAATCTTTTGTCTCACGATTGAGTCACAAAGATGTGGATCGTTCTCTCCCAAATGAAATGTCACGATATAAGGCCTGGCCACTCAGCTGCCCACTTCCAAACTAAACAGATAATCAAATGAGGAATGATCCTCGCAGTTGATTATGATTCATTTCATATATCATTCACATAAACAGATTATGCAGCTAATGGACGGCTGGCCGGAGTGCAATCAAAAGCGGTGTAAGACCTTTGTATCCCCCCACCCCGACCAACGCCGGGCTAATGCAATTCTTAAGCTTATACAGTAAAAACGCACGTATAAGAACCTGGGTTTTAAGAACCTGTTAGGCTAAAATTTTCATTTTAAGTCCCCTCCACATAAGAACCTATTAAGGCTAAAATTTTAAGTTAGGGTCTTAATCGTTGGAGTTGCTGTAGAAGTGTCCCAAGATTTTCTTGGTATTAACTTTGAAATGGTATTTCAGAGAACTGACAATGAGTTTGTTTGAGCAGATGTTATGTTAAGGACATACCTGCATTGTACTGCCTTTGGGCATTTATTATTTTTATTATTTTTGTATTATGAGATGATATTTATAATATATTTAAATGAAAATATAAGAACCTATTTTAAGAACCTTGGTAGCCTAAATTTGCTTTAAGTACCATTTATATAAGAACCTGTTTAGGCTAAGTTAAAAAATCCAGGTTCTTATATGCGAGTTTTTACTGTATTATATCTGCCAACTTTTTCTGAGTCACATGCGTGAGATTTTCGTCTCCCCATAACCGGGATTTCCGAATATCCCGAAGACTTCCTATAAATTCTACCGAAAATGTTCAAAGATGTTCGAACGGATTCGTTTCCTGTGGCCCTCAAACTGAAACTGGAGACTCAAACTAGCCTGCGAATACGCAGTTTATTGGAACATTTTCGGGGAATTGAATTGAAGTTTTGTTGTTAATGTGAGTCAGGCGTGAGAAGTCTACTCACAGCAGGTCACAGGCGTGAGACTAACTCATAAGCTTACTGAAGATCCTTACATTCAAGAATTTAGAAGCAACTGACCCGGTCAAAGCCCAAATATACCTACTTTTACATGAAATATCGCAAAGCAGAATTCTGACCTTGAAAAAACGTTCAGATCATTGCCTTGATCTAGATCTTCAGACCAGGAACACGCCGGCTTCCAAGGTTGTTTATCATTTACCAAATAATTCCGGAAATTTCGGTTGGAATGTAAATGGAAAGCCTATTTTGGTCTTCCCAAATGGAAAATTTCCGGGGAAAACGGAATTTCTTGAAAGGTAGTCCAAAATTCCAAACGGAATCAGTTCCAAATAGAAATGTGCGTTCCATTTACTCATTTCTACCAGTTCCAGGCCTTTCGGCTTGGATCGCTCTGAAAACCTGATTGTTGGGAATGCTTGTGTAAATGGAAAACGCGCGTCCCATGGAAATTGTCATTTGGGTGTTTGTTGCGTACCATTTCAGGGGCACCCAACGACAAGTTTCGGTAGATATCTGTTCGGTGGAGGGTAATTCGCCTTGCGCTTTCGGCGTCGATTAAAAAGTGCACTTGGATTTTAATAACTAAAATGTAGCCTAAAAGATTCGCAATTGGAAAATCATAACGCCTGAGGTTTTCGGAAAGGTCGTAATTGCTGTTTTGGGCAATCAAAAACGTCAGCTAGCATTTTCGGAAAGAAAATAGTTCCCTAGAAAGTTCGTGAAAAGTTAATTTCAGCTCGCATTTTCTCAAATAAAGATTTTGTTCCCTAAAAATGGCTTTCTACAGCTTTTGATTGATTTGGTTCGTTGGGTGCCCCTGCCATTTACTGCAACAATCGACCAACCGGTTTTCCCGTGTAAATGGTAAACAACCCAAACTCCACGGCGAGTACGAGGCAATCACATTTTCACAGGCGCCCCAAGCTCATGCTGAGTATCGTATCACGCAATATACATGTAAACAAGATGGCTGCAAATTATAAGGATTTGTATGGGAATCCCGGTAATCAGTTCTAGTTGATAGATATACGAAAAACTTCTCGATAAAAAAGCCTTACCTTACATCCAAGGTGTGTTGCTTGCTATCTGTGTGGTTATTTTACCGATCTATCGCGATTTGAGCGAGTTATGTGCTTCCTGTGTTCCCTTTCTCTTATAAAGAGTGGAAACACAGGAAGCACATAAATCGCTCAAATCGCGATAGATCGGTAAAATAACCACACAGATAGCAAGCAACACACCTTGGATGTAAGGTAAGGCTTTTTTATTGAGGAGTTTTTCGTATATCTATCAACTAGAACTGATACCGGGATTCCCATACAAATCCTTACAATTTGCAGCCATCTTGTTTACATGTATATTGCGTGATACGATACTCAGCATGAGCTTGGGGCGCCTGTGAGGCAATACATGGAAAATTTTCCTGCCTGATTTTACTTTTCTCTGCTTCCCTAAATAATTTGTACTGAAGGAAGGTGTCGGTATACATGCGTGGGCTGTATGAAATTATGTTTTACGTAATATTTTCAAAATGTGTTGTTTGAAAAGCGAGCCAAAATGGCGGCGGTGACTCATTGGTGTGGAATAAATGTGTCACGTGTTGGCTCTTGACCAATTACAGTCGAGTAATTTTGTTGCAGCTGCGGCTTGTCGAGTCGTTGTGAGGCGCGTTGTTTTTGCAGGAAATTCACGCAAACACAATCCATTTTGACGAGTTATATTGTACCAGGTGCAACTATTTCCTGTTGGGCATCAGCAGATGTCATATATTCAGGCTGATCTTTGTTGGAAGTGTGTCTAGATCGCTTTGGCGTCTGTTGCACGTTGTGAAATTCATGCAAATTGCGGTGAGTGTATCTTGCATTGTGGTTCTATCAAGTTTGTCAATTTTGGATTCGAAATCGATAAGCTTAACTTTTATCGATTATTAGGATTGTGTTTTCTCGCACCGAAGACTTAGTTCAGTGATGTGTCGATACGATTTAGTTTGAGAAAACAAGCTGGCCGAATTTGATAACTTTACTTTATTAGAAATGGCCAACCTTCAAGAAAATCGTTTATGGTTGTTATAGCGAACCTGTCTTCTGCATAATTTTCAGGCCATCTTTATGCAATTGGTTTTACTTTAACGAGGACCCGTTCATTACTATTTACCTGAACGTTATCTTTTTGCACTGTCGTTAAATTCCGCCTGCGTTAACCTTCAGTTTATGAAAGGTGTTGAAAATCCTTCGATTTTTGCTGTTCTTTCTCATGTCGCCGGGTTACCGCAAAACATTGATTTAAAATCCAATTTTCTTAAAAGTTGCCCCAGCCACCAAAATTTGCCACCAATTTATCTGCGTTTAACTGCGTTTAAGTGGATAAAGTAAATTGCCTTTCATTTTTGGGCGATTTGCCATTCTGTCTTTCTAGTTGAGGCAAGCAGAACTTAAGCCTATAGGCCCATTCTTAAAAAAAAATGATCAAGTTTATTTCAGCGCCCAGAATGTTCTCTCCATTTTATGGTAATTTCAATTTACGAGATCTTAGCAATAGACTAAACGGTATTGACCAGTTTTGCTTTTTGATGATGCTAAGTGGTCTCTAGTGCTTTATTTGGAATGAGGTGATGTATTTATAGGGCTATCTACGAGGGTCATTTGCATTTCATACTGGACGTATGGCTAAGTAGAGGCTAAAAGCTAAATACGTAAGCTTAAATTGGAGATTTTACTGTACAAAATAATAATTTGCATGGCATTGTCTATCCACAACACACTTTATTTAATTTTCTAATCCTCATTTAGACCAAGACTTTCATAGAGATTTTACAGTCACAGGTTGAGTGATCTTTAGGAAACTGCCTTGTGCAATATTGAGGCATGTTGAGTGACTACAGTGTATCTGTGAGTTTTCTATTCCCTGGGCCACTTGAGTGTACGCTTTCCATGAAACCAAGTAACACAGTGGGCAATTTAAATGCTGGACCACTTGAGTGCATTCTGAGTGGCACAGGCTTTCCATGAAACCAAGCAACACAGTGGGAAATTTAAAATGCTTGTTGTGGCATAAGTGGCTGCTACCCACAAGTATTGTGGGTGAATATTGCCATGCTACAAATTGCTGAATTTTAGCAACTACATTAGAATTGCCAGCAACTTTTTTACCGATAGATTATGTACTGTTTTTAACAATTTATACTGTCAGGATTATGAAAATTGTCATTAGATAGTATTTGTGCAGTTTTTCCAAATAATTTTTGTCGCTCACCATGACAACCATATGAACTTACTAGGATGTAAATTTAACCTTAACCTTGAGTAAGTGTAAGGTGGTCTGAAAAAAAGCTAAGTAGTTTTTCTTTAGTTTTTATCTGTGAAGGAGTGGATACAGTGTAGAAAGGCATCCCTCAGTGCTTGTTTCCATACTGTGGAACCAATCAATCAATTTGATAAAACTGCTAATTGAGGGTCTTGATTAAAACCTTCAGTTTAACTACTTAAATGGTCTGAAATGGTAGACCTCTGTTCTTCTTTCTTTTCTGAGATTGTGAAGTGTGCATTCACGTCCCAGTACACCATTCAACTGAAAGTTCAGCCCTGTCAAACTTACTGGAAGCAGTAGGCAGGATAAAAGGAGTAGAAGGCTGCAAGGGCCTTCTTGGGGGATCAGGGGACATTCAACCCCAAACGTTTGAAAATAACCACTTCAAACGATTCCAACTGGGGAATTTTACATGTAGGGCAAAACTTTGCTCCATTTTGACAGCTCTTGAGGGCTTTTTGTTTTAGTTCTCATTTTCCACCGGTAATTTGCACAGAAAAGCATAGGTATTAAGCAAGTATTTCTTGTTAACTGCATTAAGTGTTGAGTAGGCGGCAAAATCGCTGGCTGCCAGCACATTTTGAGTGGCATTTTACTATGATGTTGTTTGCCATGCAAGGTGTCCGTGCTCAAGACTCTTTGGATAAAATCTGTAAAAAAGTGAATATCCAGAAAAAAAAATCTTGTGTCAGTGTTAATGCTGTATCTGTTTTATCAATCTCATGTTTGTTTTGTGGATTTCTTTTAGAAAGAATTGAGGGGCTAATTCACTCAAAATTTACTTGATCGGCAAGATCAAGTTGTTAACTCCTTTTACTGGTAGTAAGCAGATGTTACATGTAGGTTAACTTCTTGCTTTTCCTTATTATGTTTACAGCATAACTTAATCTTGTGGCCCATCAATATCTGTTGCTTAGTATTGCTTAGACTGCTTAACACTAGATCAATATCTTATGAATGTTTCTTCAAAACACTCCGTGAAAATGCTACCCCATGCCGTTAGTTTTGTGCGTGGAGGAAATAAAAATTATTTTAGTATCATAATTATATTAATAGTAATTTGTAAGATGAATTATGAGAGACAGAACTGCTTAAAAGGCTTCATCTACCTTGCTACTTTTTAAGCTTCTTACATGGTAGCTTTCCAAAAGCTTCCTTGCACTTGTAAATTTCTTTTTATGATACATAAAGATAGTAAAATGTGGTTTAAATGTCTTGTTATATATTGCAATTTGCACTGTAATATTAGGTTGCCATTCCTGACTACGATCTTAACTAGGGTATTCAATATACTGGTAATGGTATGATGTTTGGTACCCCAACATGTAAAAGGTCAGAAGGTTAATGTCTTCAGGTACGTCTCCCTTTTTCTACTGTACATGTAGAAGTACATTTATACCTTGGGTTCCCTTGGCCAAAGAAGAGTCAACACTAATTAAAGCAAGTAGCATTTGTAGGGAATTTTTTATGTGTGATATAGGTTCATGTATGTGGGTAATTTTCAAAACGTGTAGTTACGTGTTGGTAAGCAGTGCTTGAGATTGAATATTCCTTACATCCATTGCCATGTGCCATGCTTTTGATATGATGAAGGGTGTTAACCAAAGTTGGTTTTAAAGCAGGAGAAAGTTTCAATTAGTTTTTTAAAATCCTCTTGATTACAGTTCATTACATTACAGTATCTGTAACTTCTCAAAATGTTTTCTGTCATACACTAGGCTCCTTAATTTTGCAGTGCCTGATATTATCTTTGTAGTTAGCCTTTATAAACCCCATATAAACCTGCACACTCTCTCCACCCTTCTTCTTATACTTTTATTTCCTTAGGAAATGTAACCAGTTGGCAGATTCAGTTTACTATCAAGATAGTTTACCTGCGTTGATCATTTTCTATATTCTCATGATCTACAGTGTACAATCCATGCATTTGATCAAGGAGGACATTGTAAAGAGAAATTTCATGTTGGTCATTAATGGGGCTTACAGCATTAAAAAGTGTTTAATCAGGAGAACTAGATGATGTGACATCAAAGGGTCCTAGATATTGGACCTGATTTTTCTATAGAGAATGAAATGTTGTTTATAATCTGAGATTGAATGATCTCTTTCGTGACTTCCACTTAACTACATCCCTGTTGGGTGTCATTTTATTTACCTTTTATTAGTTAAAATACAGTACTTGAAATAATTTAATATGTTCTGTAATCATTATGACCATGGTTCTCTGTAACTTCAGACTCCACTCACCCTACTTATGTCCTGACATAGCTTTTTTCTCTGAGATAAAGGTAGGGCTGTTTGAGCTAAAATGTGGACTTATAAGCTTCCAGGGCTGTGCTCGAGCAGTGCCTGGTGATCTCTGGTGATTTACTTTAATTTGCCTTTGGGCGACAAGGAAATCTAAGATTTTACATAAAATTTAAATGCAGGGCACCTTGGATTTCAAAGGTTCAGAGTTTTGGGCTCCCAAATTTTTTTGTTAGAGCACAGTCATGGCTTCACACCCATAACAAACTTGTTGGTTTTTTGAGTGAAATGAATCTAAACCAGTTATTTTTTTTATAAGTTCACCTGTAGCTTCAAGGTCCCATCAAGCATAACAGGTGTTACAGATTATGCCCCCTTTATTTGTAAATTATAACATTTCCTGGGTATCTAAACCTGAGTATTGCAGTTTATAAACTGAAGAATGTCTGACTATACACCTTGTTGGGTGATGGACGGTGATGACTCTTTCTCCCACTTATGCTGATAGCATACTTATGATGCAAACTTTTTACACCTCATGTTCTGAGTCCATCGCCCTCAGGACCAAAATGTTGTTGCTTTTTAATGCAAGAGTTGGTCGCAGTTGGAACTTTGAATTGAGTACACTAAGTATCTTATTTAATGACATTTTGGAAAATGTTTCTGGAGTTGCCAGTTCTTGTACATGTAATCATGAATAGTAAAACAAGATAATTATAGGCTTGTACACTCGATTTAAAGGGGCAGTGTCACACTTTTTGGCAACTTTATAAAAAAGCTAGGTGTCTTTGCATCAATTGAATTCCAAAAAATAATGGTCTAGTTTTGATATTAAAGACTATTTGAAGGTACTGAAATTGTTACCTGTCACCTGTTGCTTCAGATGGCAAGGATGGAAATGGATTGAAACTTGAAAAAACTGGCCAGTTTTTTTCAAAATCCTCAAGAAATGTATTATTGTTAGCCCTCTCTGATAAAATTCAGTTGATATCTTCATTGTAGTTTTACAGAAGCATTTTGTTTACGACTAAAGCCTCAAAGTAATGATTTTAACACAGAATTGAGCTAAAACAGCAAAATCTTCATGACACTGTACCTTTAACAGTCTTCTACATTTAATTAAGTCCCAGCCAATCATGTTACTGTCTCGTGTAGTCAACACAAGACTTTGAATTCCTCTCCTCTGTTACACTTTGCGGTACCTATAGGTACAGTGTAGCTACACTGTACAGCTGTACTTAGAGTTTGAGGATGACAGAGAAACAGCAGGACTTCTTTACAGCACTTATCTTTCCTAACTTGTGAAAGTTTGATGGACATATGTGTACATGTAGGTGTCCCCAATTAGCATTATTCGTAAATTTGATTGCATCAATCAATCTGTCCTTAGGATGAACCCACGTTGTTTTAGAGGATGCCCCAGAACTGCTAGACTGAAATCATAAGATGAAGTGGAGAAAGAGTAGTCTTGTTTCTGCTTTAGTTGAATTCAGGCATTTTAATCTCAGGTAAATATGATAATTGTTTTAGTTTCTGGCTAGTCTTATTGATACACATGTATCTGTTTACTTGAGTCTGCTATGGCATGACAAGTGTCTCAGAGGAAAACGGAGACTCCTAAGTTCTTCCACTATTGAGGTCAGAGATGACAATCTACACTTTTCAGTTCACAAAATGAGGAATATACAGTGTAAATTAGAGTTAAAATGTCCAATGATCCCAAAACCACCTGTCTGCATTCATGACAGTTTCTGCACCACAAAACATTTAAATGAAATACTGGTGATTTCATAAATTGGGAGGTAATCCTATTTTACCACAAGCAACCCAATTGAGCACATTGCTGACTGCCACAAGTGACATTTTTAAATGCAATTACTGCAAAAATTGCATATTTCTTGTACATAGTTTAATTATCTTCACCAGAGACCTGGCAGGGACACTACAACAGGTTGCACCAATTACTGTAGGCCCGTAACTGCAAATCCCTCTTCCATAACCACATTCTTGTTGAGATAGACCACCACACTGGGGACCACGTCCCTACAGGACTCTTTCGAACACTGTGTGGGTTCTTTAACATCCCACAGATTAAGAACAAGTGTTGTGAGACGGGGCTTACGGTTTTTTATCCTTAATTGAGAAGACTAGAAAGTCTAACCGTTTGCAGATACCATTGCAAAGGCAGCACTTTTCCCTCGATTATTTTAAATACCCTGAGTGTTGGTCCAGCCGGGGTTTGAAACCGTGGCCTTCTGCACGGTAGTCCAGTGCTCTACCAACTAAGCTAACTGGTTGGCAATGTACAGTATGGAAAATGGTACCATGTCTTCATTTGTCCTATTAGATTTCTTAAAGTTACATGACTCAGTACAATGTACAAATTACTCTTCATATGATATACACAGGTTTTCTTTATCATTGTTCTTTATTCAGTGTACCAGGCTAGTGTGAAGCCATGCCAGCCTTAACAGCCAACTCAGTTACACTAGATGAGATTCTTGAGGTCCGTGCAGGTCCCTTAAAAGAGGACGAGCTTTGGGCTGTACTTGCACAATCAAGTGAGGCATTACGAGATGTACTCATTAAAGGTAAACCTTTTACTGGAGGTGTAGTTTTGAAATGAACTATCTTGTTTTATATCATGCATTTCATTCATTCACAAAGTTCACCCTCACTGGATCTTTTTGTTTCTCATGCTGTCTTGCAGTCTAAAGCATGGTTCACTCTAGTG
Source organism: Pachyseris speciosa (assembly GCA_016490735.1). NCBI lineage: Eukaryota > Metazoa > Cnidaria > Anthozoa > Scleractinia > Pachyseridae > Pachyseris > Pachyseris speciosa. The sequence continues at coordinate 417,337 of JAEMWC010000008.1, forward strand.
ACATAATGACATCAACATAGTGACATAACAACATCAACATAAAAAAGGACTTTATGTTTGCATTGTGAACATGCAAACATAATGACATATTAGCAACATGACAGCATGAACATAACTACATGTATAGAGATAACTTGATTTGCTTCTCTATACACCTTATTCCAAAATGGCGGCCGCTCGGAATAATCTGGGGAGAGCAGCGCGGAAACGAGGCATCGAGGGCCAAGTCAAAGTCAAGCATGTAAACAGCAATGGCGTTCGTAGTATCTATCAGGAGAATTGAAGACATACCTGGCAGTTCGTTGAACGGATGGGATCTTAATCAGTTGAAAACTTCTTAACTAAAATTTTGGTTCAAGTGTCGTGGTGATTCTTGTAAAGGTTTACGTAATTACCAAAGCACAATTTTGTAAGCGGTAAGTGATATAGTGATATTGTTGTCGGAAACGCCGATCTTGCTAAGGCTGCTAAGGTCAATTAAGTATCTCATTTTCTTCGTTCTTTTACAGCGTGAATTAGTATTATTTGAATTAAAAGACCGACTATCTTCTAGTCGACCCGGACGAAAATCTCATCTATACCTGGCATATAACAACTGAGCCGGTAAAGAGCTTTTCAGGCTGAGGTTAGCGCTAATCATTGATTAAGATGTATTAAAGCCTATAAGTTCAGTTGTCATAAGATGGTATTTAACCCGGGTTAGCGCTAACCATGCTTCGAGCAACTGGGCCGGGAAGCTGACTACAACACTACAAACATTTAGGAAAAATATTTACCCGGGATTAACTTAACCAAAATTTTATTTGCTTGGAACGCTAAAAAGGAGATTTAAATTAAGTTTTTTTTCTCGGAAATGTAGTTCAGAAAATAAGAAATAATAGTTCAAAATAGTAAGCAAACTGAAATAAATGGTCATGTTGCCTGTACATGAGTTATGTGTTTATGCTTACAAACACACCACATGTGACTGACAACACTAAACAGAGTAAATGCACTAGACTGTCCCATATGTGGAATTTTTTTCTTGTTGTTCACACACTCCACGTGGATTTGAAGGGAGACAATTTGTTGTGTTTGCACAACTTCCTCAGAGGTCATTTGACCTTTGGTTCCAATAAAAAGTGCCCCATGGAAAGTTGACTAATAAATGTTTTGGCACCCCCAGGTGAGATTCCAATGAGCTCCTTCAGATTGGTATGCCGGTTTTTATACGAGCTATAAAAAAATCACTGTTTAAACAAAGACTCTTAGGCATTTGACAGCAGAGCTCACTGCAGTCAATTATGACCCTGGTAGAAGGATATTTATCTTTAAAATCAGCAGGCATGTGGTCATTGATCTTTGCCCTTGATGGTCATACTGAAATGATGCTGACCTTTAGAAACAAAATTAATCCAGGCTTAATTGCCTTGGTCTTCCTTGTTCAGGGGCATCTAATTCATATTTGCTACATCATGGGAAGGTGAATGCAAATAATTAATGTTTTCACCTTTTTTTGCTGGATTAAATACTGAATTATACTCTTGAAAATGTCTCTATTGGGAAATCCAGAATAAAAAGCTAAATGTTTAACTGACTCATAAATCTATCGACGCTAAATACTTTCGATTGTAAACCTTGGAAATATCCGCCTCGAATTGTCGGAGTTTTTCAGTAAGCTCGGCTTTCTCACAGTCCAGATCATGGATAGCTTTCTCACAGTCGTTTTATAGCTCCCTAGAATCTCTATGAGGACAAATATCTGAATCACGATGTCTTGGTTGATGACAGTAGGTCAGGAGTTGCTGAGGTTTTCCTCAGTCTTTTTCGTTTGATCGGACTACTATGCTTTGGTGCTTTTCGTTTACGAGCGAACACTTCTTTCACGGAAAAGCGGATGGTACAGCAGTAGTTTTCAAAGTTTTCTCGCGACCAGCAAACGAACAAATATAACCCGAAGACTTGAAGTGGCGCAAACATACCCTTGATCGAGTGTTTTGTCACTTAAAGTTAATCCAAGATCCCTTCGTATGGCAACAATCCATTCGGCTTGAACACACTACACGTCGGTCTTCTGGAAACTTCTGATAAGAGATTTTCACACCATTTTTCCACATAAATTTCTTAGGACAGAATGGAATAGAGCAATTTAGAGCATGATCACTCACGATTACAATGTCCCACAAGATTTTTCACGCCGGCCCTCGATGCCTCGTTTCCGTGCTGCTCCCCCAGATCATTCCGAGCGGCCGCCATTTTGGAATAAGGTGTATATCATTGTGTCACTAGTGTGAACCAGGCTTAAACGTTATTCCAGACATCATTCTGTCTTAATTATCTCATTCAACTCGTTTTGTTTTATGTGACCAGGTAAAGCAAGAAGGAAGGGCCTTCTGACGTACACTGTTACTCCAGAGAGTTTACTTCTCTGTCATAATGGCAAGGTCAAGTTTTCACTGCATACAGGTAGTCTTTTCTCAAAAGTTTCATGAACCAGTTTACACCTTGTGAATGTTTTGCTAAGCTGTAAATCTGTATCTAGATTCAGTTTTTTTTAAAATCTTGTCAAAATTATTATTTAATTTGCAGCTTCATCAAGGAATCGCTCCTTCACTGCTCCTGAAATGTACTCCAAACACAGTAAACCTATTGGAAATGAGGGAACCCTTGAGAAGGTACTATCACCGGCATGTCTTTTCAGTGTGATTGTTACTATAGATGGTAAATGGTTTGAACCCAGGCTCAGTCACACCATAAATAGTGAAGTACAATTGTCTGGGTGAGTGTGGTCCTGAGAAGGACTGTTTGTGGTGACATTGACTGACATTTTGACAACCTGAATGGAATTAATCATCAGATTCACTTGACTTGGATGATGCCTTCCACTCAGGTTGTCGAAACGTCAGTCATTGTCATCACAAACAGTCCTTCTCAGGATCACACTCACCCGGACATTCGTACTTCACTTAATTAAGTTACTATAGACGATTAATACTTCTTGTACATCTTAAAGTGCATATGAAACGAAATTTTTCATTAGCTTGTTCGAATGAGCTTTCAAAATGATGAAGAACAGCGTTTATTTTATTGTGATAGCACTCTTGGTTGCCGAGTTATTCAAGATTTTGATTTATGCAAATTAGAGGACTTGCCACATTTGCTTTCTTGTTGCTTTACCTGCCTACCTACGTACTGCTTAGTACAATCATAATATTTCTCACTATAATGGGGTGGTGATTTGTTGTTAACAGTAGTAACTCCTTTGTGAGAGAGTAGGTTAAGTAATATTTATTGAAGATGTAGTTAGTTTTGGATACCTGGGTATTTCAAACTTACTATTGTAGTTATAAACTGAAGAATGTCTGACTATAGGTCTTGTTGGGTGATGGACAGTGATGACTTTTTCTCCCACTTATGCTGATAGCATAGTTGTGATGCAAACTTTTTACACCTCATATTCTGAGTCCATTGCTCTCAAGACCAAAACTCTGCAGTTTTTAATATAAGATTTGGTTGCAGTTTACAAGAAACTTTGAATTGAGTACACTAAGCACATCTCTATTCAGTTGTCCTGGTTATTTCACTCTGATGTCTTTTATTTTTAATCATGGACAGATCTGCATTTACTCTCTGGGCATGACTTTATATCATGCTGCTGAGTTTGAAATTCCTGTTGGAAAGGTGAGTTTTTCTTTAAACATTTTTCTCAGAACTATCAGCTCACTCTTGAATGTCACATTCCAAAATACGGTACTTGGTGTTCTTAGTATTAACTGATTTTTGTTTCAAATTTATGTTACAGCCTGTCAATTTGAGTGAGAGCTTGGAGGGTATCCTGCTCTCCATGTGCGAAGAAAGTTCTCAGTTGAGGATTCACCTTGCAAAGGTTCTTGAGGTATGCTGATCAATAACATTCTCCCAACCATCTATTAGAATAAATATGAAATTAATTATTGCAAATAACACCATCTGTGGTTAACATGACACTGAAATTTAGGAGTACATGAAACAACAGGCTCATAGTTAGTAGATTTTTGCAAGAATGGAGAGTTTCATAAAGATCTTAAATAATTAATTTGAATGTCCAAGGAAATAGTTTTTACAAAGAAATATGTACAAATGTGGTAGACGCTCTCTGCCTGCCCTCCATCCATTTTTTTTTGTACAAATTACAATGTATTTGGATTTTTATGAACATCTGCTAAATTTATTATAATTGCAAATTTATTGTTCATCTGTATTTTCTTTAATCTGATACTAAAATATGCCACACAAACTGCAGCTCCTGCATTATACACATGTCATGCAGCTAATCCTACTTTTATTAACACTCAAAGAAAATGTGATTGGCATAAATGCAATGATTGCATCACGAAACGAAACATGATCCAGCACCCATTGTATATAGGTTCTGATTGTTTTTGAGCCTTTCTTTATAATGCTGTATATTTTTAAATTAGCATTTGATCTCAAACTGGGTTTTATTTCTCTTGATCTTGCTTAGATTAGGGATAGTAATAAGGATCGCCAATAACTGACAGTTCATTTCCTAGAAAAGCTCTGACTAGGAGTTTGGAATATTATTCCAACCTTATCTTGAGAAGCATTGGTTGAAGACTGAAAAGCAAATGTGTGTAATATTATTCTGAACATCTTATCATTAGTAATAAAACCTTGAAAATAACTCACTTGCAGGTGTGCCATGGACATCGTAAAAGGCGGCGCTTTGGTGGCCTCATTGTTTCTATGGTGACTGCTGTGCTGGGAGATGATGTGCCAGATGTAAGTTGATCTCTTTAGTTTTGATAATTAACACACACACACTGTCAATGATAATAATTTAAATATAATGTTACCTTAACTGATGGTGGATATTTCCATGTAATTTTCCTGACTTTAAAAAATAATATATTTTCATGCAACATATCTTTCATTTCCTTGGACTGTCTCAAACAGTACTGGTTGTGAATAGTGTATGGCAGCATTATTTCTTTAGAACTGCTTACTATTGAAGCACCATACCACTGTAATCTCTGTTTGAGCGCTTATGTTTTTCTAACAACTTGCAATAACTTTTAATCCTCTCCAATACAGAATGATGAAGAAAACCACAGTTTTGACGAAGAAACAGTGCAGATTGATCACTCTGAGTTCTTGAATGGAGAGGTGAGGTTTCCAAACTAATGTTTTTAGAGACTTGGGCTTTTCTTTGAAGGGGTTTTTAAGTATTGTTTACATTACATTTTGCTTAACTGTTGCTTTTAGGCTCCAGGCTCAGCCAGTCCTGATTTGGTGAGTCCTCGCAGTCTTCCTTCTCCTCCACCTTCACAAATCAGTACACATGCCCAACCAACATCAGAAGAGTTGGTCGGCTCCAACTATCGTCGCTCAGGCTCACCAACTGAGTTGGCTCTTACACCTCACCAGAGGAAGCAGCCCCACATTTTAGGTAAGTCAACAAATGAAGGGCTGAGAACATAACCAACCTATGTTGAATTTTAGGTCAATTTTTTATTTTGCTTGGGTTTGTCCAAATGTTTGCATATATAATACTGCAATTTGATTGAAGAACATTGTCTGGTAATTTTTTGCCTTTTTTTTTTGTTTTCGAGAAATAATGTAGGCCATAATGTAGGTTTGCAAATTACATTACAGCTTCTTTCAGTTAAATTGCAGTTCACATGTAAAATTCAGACAAATCCGAGCAAAATTCAAAAACTGCCTATAATTCAACATAGGTCAGTTATGGTTTCAGCCCTTCAAATGTTTTTGGGAAAGATGCGAAACAGGATTCCAAACCAAGACATTTTCTGCACCATTCATACATTCTAACTTCGAGTTTTAAGTTGGAGACAGAGTAGATATTCTACTTTTAGCATAGGAAGTCATCAGTCACCAATTTGTTCCTTTCTAGACAAATACAAGGAACACCTTGATCGTGTCAAAAGAGACAGAACTCATCCAGCATCATCATCCAGTTTACCAAATAGCTTGGCAACTATGGACCACTCACAGCAAGTTCGTCATGCCCAATTAGACTCCAGAATTCATGAGAAATCATGGCCCAGTCCTCATGATCTGTCAAGACCAAGCAGCTCAGCCACATTCCAGAATGGCACATCAAGGATCACGAGCCCCCTTCCAAGCTCAAGGAGCTTGAGCCAATATGGACCAAGCACCCAACAGGGTGGTATGCCTGAAGCTGGTCATTTAGAGGGCCCTGCAAAGGGTCTCTTCTCTGATGGACATCAAAGACCTGATTTGTTTCCAGCTTCTCGTAAGTACAGTACCACTCAAAAGTAAGTTACCACCCTCACGCTCTACGCAAATTGCGTCGCGTGTTACACGAATCACGTTGCATGCCACGCAATTTGCATAGCATGCAATGTCCTGGAAACTGTAAGTATATTGACTTGATGCTCTCTCATGATTTAATATGCCCATTGTAAAGCAACGATAGTCAATTTCAATAGTCAATTTCCAGTGTTCACAAAAGCCCACTAAGAAGATTCAAATGAATGTGCGTGATCAATCAATCATCACATGTGTTGGAATGCTAGATGATAGAAGGCCATTAACATTTTAAGTGTTCTACTTGTCCTCTTAAGCTTTTCAGACATCCTAAACATTCCAGTCAGCAGCAACTTACTTGATGTTTCAAGTTCCTAGTATTATAACTTGACTCTTGTTTTGAATCGTGTTGAAGAACTTTCCTAGTGCTGTAACATTGATTCAAACCATTGCAAAAAAAAAAAGCAGATATCTGGAGATCTTGTAGATCTCCACTTGGGTTGTTTTATTCAGCGTATTTTTTTCTTTCAAACTACAGGGAATTCAACACTTCGCCGTTATGACAGTGACGCATCGATCACAGACACTTCCTCTATTGTGTCTGGTCCACAGTCATCACGGCTTTCTGATGGCCGTTCTTCTGTGTTGTCTATCACACAAGGTAGCTATGCTCCAGACTTGTACTTGACAGATGGGTACGAGAGTGAACTTTACATGACGGCAAGTATAGGAAGTTCTGTGTCAAGGGCAGCATTTATAGCTGGGAAAGATCCTCATTTATCCAAGTAAGATTATCACTGTTGTATGTTTGAACCTATTTTGTGTTTTTTAGTCATTTTGATGAACGGCTTTGACAAATACCCTTGGATTCTATTAACACCTGCTTATTACTTCATTCGAAGTTGGGCCAAGTTTTTTACACTTTCTGTAAAACGCTGCAGGATTAAACTTCTATTTCAGCGCTGACATTTCACCAAACACTTTTGTATGCATTTAACTGGATCGTGGAGGGAATGAGGGAGGGTTGGTCCCATGGATACATGTCAGCCATCTCAGTTACAATACTTTCAACTGATTCCTGTTCTTTTTTCATGATGATGATAAAAAAGTTGTGCATTTGGTTGTCATCTTCCTGACTGTTATTGGCACAAAAAAGTAACTCAGGCTTGAATAAAGTGTTGTGAATTACTACACCTGAAATCAGGTGATATTCTGCAAGATTGAGCAGGATAATTGTTTTATTATTCAACACATTAATGACAAAGCACAATTTTCTGCATTTATTGCAAAAAAAGAAAGAAAAACCACCATTTTTTTCTATTTAATTACGCACATCACAGGATATCTGTTGAATACTCACAGCGAATACAGTGTTTGTATTACAAGCCGGGACCCGGGTACCAGCACCCGTCTACTTTGAAGGGAATACCCAGCTTTTTTGGGTGCAAAATTGAAAGCTCTACCTATCAAATTCACTCAGGGTACCTGGCTACTCCTAATCATGTCCCCTTTTACTTGAAAAATTAATGAAAACCCTGCGAATATTGAGAGCACAATGACTGTCTCTGGACCGTGTGACCATGTGTTGAATAAGAGAGGGGCATATTCATTAGTTAGTGTACTTGTAGTGGAGGAGCATTTAAGTCAAACTTAGTTCCTACAAAACCATGGCTTGCATATGAGAGTATGGACAGATCATGGATGGATAGACAGATGGACAAATGGAGGGCTTCCCAATGGATGAGTGGGGTGGATGAGTGAACAAGTGGATACCAAGTGTGGGTGGTTGGGTGTTTACTTAATTGATACCCTTAATTAACTGTCAGCTTAAAACTAATACAATGATATAGAACATTTGTTGAGGGGGTGAGGGGGGGGGGGGTGGGGGGTGTGGAGTGGACTTCAGGTGAATTCCACACTGATAACTCCAGAATAGTGTGCAACAATAATGGAATATGAATGATATATGAAATGAATCATATATGAACTGCGGAAATGAAATCAAATGAAGAATGATCCTCACAGTTATGAACGTAATTTATGCAATTGGAATGCTAATAACAATGTATTTTTACTCAATATTGTTTCACATGGACTTTAAGACAGGTCTTTTTCATAGACCAACAAAGAGTTATATATACTGTGGTTCAGTTTTATCTTTGGTTTCAGTTAACCAACTGCCTCGCCTAAGTGGAAGGTGGGTGCCTGGGATACCCAGGGGCTTCCACTTTGGCCAGCCAGCCCCTAGATAGAATACTGCCCCCATGGCTGGTAAATCCCCGCAACCCAGCCATGAGCCCCCATTCCAGGCACCCGTCACACTAATGAAACAGTGGAAGGAAGAAAAAATAGGGGATGGGAGGGGGGGGTGGGGACGCTAAATGAACCGCTCCACAGACCACTGCACAAACGCTCAACGAAGAACTTGCAGATCGTAGTGGTGTACAAAGCTACCACAAACCATGTGAGCCTGCACTTAAGGGATTGTCCGCTGGATTCCTGCGGAGCTCGCAGGCCGCTTGACCACTAAGCTTGAGGACCGCGTGACCGCTTAACTTGTGGACCACCAAGCTTGAGAACTGCTTAACCGCTAAGCTGGTGAACTGCTTGACCGCTAAGCTCGTGAACCACTTAACCGCTAAGCTCGTGGACCGCTTGACCGCTAAACTTGTGAACTGCTAGACCGCCAAGCTTCTGAACCGCTTGACTGCTAAGCTTGCCTGTAAGCTCATGGTGGTTAACTTAGTTAAATTACGTTTAACCAAATTTAACCAACTGCCTTGCTTAAGTAGAAGGTGGGTGCCAGGGATACCCAGGGGCTTCCACTGTGGCCAGCCAGCCCCTAGATAGAATACTGCCCCCATGGCTGGCAAATCCCTGCAACCCAGCCATGAGCCCCCATTCCAAGCCGAAGGGACTCTCCGAGCTGACGCAAGCCAGATCGGAGAGGGAAAGAGGGGCTCAGGGCTGGGGGAAACCCAGGCCCCAAACCACCAAAGTCCCGAGGCACCCTACAAAAAAAAAACAACTAGGAAAAGAGAAAGATACGCAAGAAATAACTGTCAAGTGAGAAGGTTTGCTACCCCACGATAGTACTGACGGGAGTGTGAATATAAAGCTGATAAGCATCGCTGGACCATCTGCCAAGCGTCTTGATGAGGTGATCAGGTAAACCACAAGAGGCTGCTGAAGTAGCTGCGCCAATGGGGAAGCTATGGCCGGTGTAGCAACCAGGGACTCCAGCTGCGGAGAGAATAGATTGAATCCTGGATTTCAGCCATGGGCAATGTAGGGGGGGGGGGGGGGGGGTGCCATCAGAGAGAAGGAAGAGTGGACCATGAGTTGAGTCACGGACGTGTAGATACTGGGTAAGGGCGCATACAGGGCACAGATCGCATTTCCCAGCACCAATGTAGATATAGCAACCTTGGCGAAAGGGATCCATCTTAGAGCACTTAATATGAATCCTGAAGCTGCCTGGATTGACTAGGGAATCTGCTTGGACATCGCTGACAGCAAGGTGGATGTCGGGATTGAAGGGGGGGTTGACAGTGAACTCACTGGCGCGTAAGAAACCAAAAAACCCGAGACAGCAGGCAGCCCAAAGCATTGTATGGTTGTAGTCAGAGAGGTTCAAGGACTGGAACATAATGTGTATCAGCTCGATGGTGATGGGTTGGCGCTGACGCCTATTTGAGCCTTGGTGGCGTTTGATACCCCACTACACACGCTGTAACCGAAGGCAACCAACCAGCGGAGAAGGCAGACCCTCCTCGATGTGAAGGGACCGGAGAGTATTGGCAAGAGGACAGCAGAAATGGACGAGCACATCTTCACTGGCTGGAAGAGCTAATCCGAAGGAGATAGGCTATTGTCCTGAGCACAGAAGTCCAAGAAGCAGCGTTGGGCAGAAGCATAAACTTTCCTGGTAGAAGGGGCAAGACCCTGAGTCAAGTAGAAGTGGCATTTATCTGACAACGAAGTTCCAAGTCCGAGAGGAGCTGGAGTCTGCATCCTGGAGTCTGACTCCGGAATGGAGTCTGCATGAGGGGCTAGCCGGCGAAAACGCTGAAACTGAAAACGAGACAGGGAGTCAGCGATCGGGTTAGACTTCCCTCTAACTGAGGAGGCACTGAAAGAGGAGTGATGAGCTGCCAACAGGGACAGATAGCGAACCAAGGACATGATGGTAGGGGCTCTTCAAGTGCCAGACCGCAGAATATCCACCACTGAGCAGTTATCTGATAGGAAGTTGACCCGTTTGGAGGCCCATAGGGGACCCCAGAGGTACGCTGCCACAACGATAGGGAAAAGTTCCTTGTACTCTATAGACTCAGAGACCTGTGTTGGGAGCCATGCACCTGAAAACCAGTGACCCTGGAAGACTGCTCCGTAACCAAGGGCCCCAGAGGCATCTGAAGAAACCTCGAAGTCAGGGAGTGGAGCCCACTGGGGGTACAGAAGGAAGCTGCAACCATTCGAAAACTGGAAAAACTCTCGCCACCAGGCTAGGTCAAGGAAGAACTCCTGATTGAGACGAATCGGGTGGTCTTGGACCCTGAGACCACCAGTTTTCCCTCCAAAAGTGCTTGGAGTTCGATTTCTTGGGCTCGAATATTGTCTGGAAGAAGGTCATCCAGGTCTACAAAAAGCCCTGCTGTAATTTTAGAAACAAGCTTATATGGGACTGGAGCATAGCCAGGACCCACCACAAATGCTTTGTTGAGGCTTGGAAAAGTGGAGGAGTCAAATCCGGTCGCGCCACTGCAAGAGCCCCCAATCCCTACAGGCAAGTTGGCAGAGAACCTGGCAGAGGACTGCCAAATGAGCTATCAGTTGAAATAAATGAAGGCCTCGGAGCATAACATCCTATGTCGAATTTTGAGTCGTTTTTCGATTTTGCTTGGATTTGTCTGAATTTCTGCATGTGAACTGCAATTCGATGGAAACACATTGTATGGTATTTTTTTGACTGATTCATCCAGAATCCAGAAATGCATATTTTCTTACGTACACCAAGAAACCAACCTTCCATGGGAGTGGTTTGCAAGTTGCATTACATCTTCTTTCAATCGAATTGCAGTTTACATGCAACAATTTGGGCAAATCCCGGCAAAATCAAAAAACAACCCAAAATTCGACATAGGATGGTTATGCTCCGAGGCCTTCAATTGAAGTTAAGCTCATTTGTATGCGTACCGTATTAATATTCATACGTGAATTATGTGAACATTTGTGAGGAGTATAACTAAAACTGGACGTGAAATGATTGACGGGTAGAAAGGATTGTTTGATAGTGTGACGTAGACTATAAATTTAGCGGTTAAAACATCGATTAAGCTCATTGGATACGAAACTTACGTGAGTGCTGGAGCTGCAGATCGCTACGTATTAACTGCATTATAGGTTTGCCTTCCCGCCTGGTGATCGAAAGACGTCATGAAAAGTCCGGAGATCCGTAAGTTCTTAACGCTTCTGAAAGAATCCAGTTAGCGTTTTCTCTGTGCTTACCAAATCACGATGAGATATTAGCGTTTTGGAGTACAGAGTAGAAGCCAGGCGGAAAAAGTCTGAAAACAACTCTCGTCTCAAAAGCGGCGCGTCGTTGCTAGTCTTGTTCCATTTCTCAAAGGTTGCGGTGCTAAAAGCCGGGAAAGCGAGGGTGGTTTTTGGACTTTAGGGCGAAAAGTGTATGTTTGAAGAGTTGTTGTTCTTCACGCTTGGAGCAGACAATGATCCCAGAATTCATTGCGGTCAAACAGGGCGCTGTCTGAAGTCATAACCTCTCGCGGGGGGCGGTGGGTTGGGGCAGATTATTACTTGTTTTCAGTAAAAACTCTACCTTATGAAATAACTTTGAAAACTGTGTAGCTGCTGCACCGAGGTTTCCATTGTTCATTAATTTTGAAGAGTGCATTTTTTGAAACCAATCGTGACATGAAATCCCAGCTTGCTTTTACTGTTAGCCATGAAATAGTTGGTCGAACTTCGGAACCGCTACCGAAAATTCATTCGGCACGAAGTGAAGTCTGCCCGTTTTCGATGAGTATCTTGAACACAATCCATGGAAAAGTTGCATTGGCGTGAATGGCAAAAATTCAAAGCAATATTAAGCGGTACTCCTCGCGATTCGTCTGTGTGAATCAGACTACGTAAACAACGGATGATAACGTGAACAATCGCCGCAGTTATGAACACAACTTAAGCAGTAAGGAAACCAAAAACAAACAAACAAACAAAAACAAAACAAAACGGAAAAAAAAAACGCTTGTACGGGATTCAAACCCACAACCTCTGCGAAACCGGTGAATTGCCGTAACATCCGCGCCTGTTGGTTCGTGACATATCCGTGACTGATGAACAAGGGAGAATGAATATTTGGTAAACACGCTGCCGAATTTTAACACATAAATCGCTTTTGCGTTGATCGCCTCGGTTTTTCGCTTCTATGGAGGCTAATAAACTAAAGCAAAAAGTATTCTCACGTCAGATAAACATTTGTGCGCGACTACAGTCATTGTGATGAGACAATCCATCACGCGTGATAAAGGGATTAAATTTCATGCAAATTTTTTTACGTTTTGGAGCCAAGTTAATTTCACAAAAGAGTTAAGCATTTCTGTCAAATTCTTTCACTGTCGTCATTTATGTTAATTTTTATAAGATTTTCATTCCATTGTTTTCCACTTGACGATGAAAATGAATCCATCAAAAACGTTTCAACTGACGAAACCACGCGCAAGTTTTAATTTACTACGCAACACAACGTTCTGAGTAAACGAAACATGATGGAAAACAGCGTACTCTTAGGACTCTTAATTTTTGCCCTAGAACATCTGATTAACTCAAATTTTTGCTGTTGGTCACCAATAGGAGTTGTCTTGGCAAAAAGTTTCTTCAAGTCAAAACAGCCGTCTTTAATATTTTGTGATTTTTCAGCCATCGGCAAGCTTTTTGCGCACTGATTTAGAATCAACCGAGGTTTTTGTACGCTGGATTTAAGATGTACGCTGTATTTAAGACAAACAAGCGACTTTAGCGCTGTGTTATATCGGCCAAAGCCTTTCCGAAAGAACTTAGAGTCAACCAAGGCAACTGGGCGCTGTTTTCGACTGGGCCGAACCCTTAAGTCAAGCTGATTCGGACTCAAACAACCGCGCTTTAACGCTAGCGTTGACGTTAACATCAACACTAACCCTAACCATGTCCCTAACCCTATCCCTAGCCCTAGCCGACGCTCTAGCCCTAATGTTAAGTCCAACCTAAACCCAACAATAACCCTGAATCTCTTCGGAGTGAGTGCTGTTTTCAGGTCGGACAAAATCTTTGCGCGCTGACCTGAGATTAACCAAGGCTACTGTGTGCTGTTTTTTTTAAAGTCAACCATGAATATTGTGCACTGTTTTTGTGCCAAGCGAGCTTGTCGAGTGTTATGATTAAGCAAAAACGACACATTGCGCATTGCGTCTAACTGAACAGAAACGTTCTGTGTTCTCTTAAATCGGTTATGAGCATTTGGCACTTAGTCTTTCACACAAAGAATACCCATGGGCATTGTTAATTAGCATACTCCACCAAAGATAATTGAAGGCCTCGGTGCATAACCATCCTGTCGAATTTTGAGTCGTTTTTCGATTTTGCTTGGATTTGTCTGAATTTCTGCATGTGAACTGCAATTCGATGGAAACACAATGTATGGTATTTTTTTGACTGATTCATCCAGAATCCAGAAATGCATTTTTTCTTACGTACACCAAGAAACCAACCTTCCATGGGAGTGGTTTGCAAGTTGCATTACATCTTCTTTCAATCGAATTGCAGTTTACATGCAACAATTCGGGCAAATCCCGGCAAAATTGAAAAACAACCCAAAATTCGACATAGGATGGTTATGCTCCGAGGCCTTCAAATGAAGGCACATCAAGCGTACCTGAAGACTGGGAGGTAGAGCAGGGAGTACCAAAGCTCAAGGATGCCGGACACTGCATAGAATTTGAAGCCGAGGAGAGAGGACTAGACGTTGCGGCCATGTTTGTGTTCCCGCCACTTGAATCCCGAAGGGAAGATAGCAATGGAGGTAGTGATTCTGCAAGAGCTCTTGAAATAGCCTGACTTAAAGAGTTGTTGTCCTGCAGAGAAACAGGTTGACTTGGTGGTGAAGCTGGAGTATTAACTGGAGGAGCTGGTGTAGAACCGCTACCAGAACGCGAAGACGTGGTAACCGGAGAAGACATTGTGGAGAAGCTGTTGTTTGTGTTTCCCATCCGGAGAGAACGTGACAACATGCACGTCTTGAAAAAAACTTGCAAGAAAAAGGATACAAGAAAAAACACGCTGTAGGACTGCGGTTCCTAAACAAGCTGAAAAAGGATGGGAAGACGCTAAATGAATCACTCCACAGACCACTGCACAAACGCTCAATGACGAACTTGCAGATCGTAGCTACCACGAACCATGTGAGCCTGCACTTAAGGGATTGTCTGCTGGATTCCCGCTGAGCTCGCGGGCTGCTTGACCGCTAAGCTTGAGGACCGCTTGACCGCTTAACTCATGGACCGCTAAGCTTGAGAACTGGTTAACCGCTAAGCTGGTGAACTGCTTGACCGCTAAGCTCATGAACCACTTAACCGTTAAGCTCGTGGACTGCTTGACCGCTAAACTTGTGAACCGCTAGACTGCCAAGCTTATGAACCACTTGACCGCTAAGCTCGTGGTGGTTAACTTAGTTAAATTACATTTAACCAAATGAAATTGTTATTTTCCTTTGTTTTTGGGCATGGTAATGTATGATAATGACTTTGAAACAAAGGACATTAAAATTTGAACCAAGGTTAAAATTGAACAACAACATATACACGAGATTAGTGTGTTGAAATCACTTTAAAACAGTTGTCTTTGTGAATTAAAGAATTGCATTTGTTAGTTTATTAGAACATTCAGTACCTGAAGTGTTTTATTTAAACACTGCATCTTTCTTATTTTTCAGTGGCCGTCCATATTCTTCAACAATGGATTTGAGGAAGCAAGCGATGAGCCAGAAGAGTTTTCCTGGGATTGATACTGTTGACCATGGGCGCGGTGCACCACAGCGTTTCCTCTCTGTGCCGGATGTACGCATCAGCAGGGAGCCTCAGAAGAGTAAAACAGGCAGCAGTGGATCAAAAACAAAATTAAGGGTGAGTGTGGTCAGTCTCCCGACAACTAGTTATTGTCAAACAAAAGCTCCATTTGTGGTTTATGTTAAATGTTTAAATGAGTAACAAGAGGCTACAATTAACCTAAACTCGGGCTTGCAAAAAACAGCATTGTATCCCTATTAAGCGCTAAACAAAAGAAAAGAGAGAAGTCTGTCTTTCTTACATCGGACACATTGAGCTTAGCTTCTGTTGGAGTCTATTTCTTTAGACCCCTATCAACACATATCCCCCTAAAATTACAAACTTGCTTTACAGCTCAACCATTGAGAACAATAATTGTAACACTTGTAAAAAAGAAGAAGAAAAAGAGAAATGAAAAAAAAGCCTGCAACATATGCCACTAATAGATATCGAACCCGGGTTAGCTGAGTCAGAGGCAAGAACAATGACCTCTTGGCCACAGAGGTTCATCGCAATGTAATATGATAAAATAGTGTATTGATTCCAAAAAAACTAAGCACACTCGTTTTCACTTCGATGGATATTTGTTTGAGAAAGAAAGCGCTCATCAAACGATGTAGTTTTATTTTGCATAAAGGTTAATGGAGTCTCGGTGAAATGTGAGGAAAAAATAATCAACAGAGTGAAACTGTTTACAAATACATCAATCCAGGGTCATTTGAAACATGAGAAAGCCAAACGTTTCTGCGGGCAGTTTAAACTCACGCAAGTAAAAACTAATCACTTATCATTCAAAAACTAATGTCCAGCAATTGAGATATTGTGGAAAAATAGTAAATAAGGGGTGTATGATATCCTGTACTTGAGTTATTCAACAAAATGTACTACCTCTTAATGGAGTGGACACGAGGAAACACGGCAGTCTAATTAAAAACATCTGGGGGTAAGTTCGAACATGTTAAAAGCTTTCTTCTCGCAGTTGAACTTGCAAACATTCGTATGGACACTTCTTTTAACATATTAGTTGTTCAGACTTCAAAGACACAAGGTGAATTGATGTTTTCCGATATGTGACAACAGGCATCATTCATTGGTTCATGTCTTTTTCTTTGCAGTGTATATCCATAGACCCCTATAAACATATATCCCTTGAAAATTGCTTTACAGCTCAACCATTTATAACTTGCAATAATTATAACACTTGTAAAAAAATATATTTAAAAAAGGAGATGAAAAAAAGGAACGCAAAAAAAAAAAAGAAAATAAAAAGAAAAAAAAGGTGTCGATAGCGGGAATCGAACCCGGGAACATCTGCATCAGAAGTGGTAAAGATGACCACTAGGCCACACTCATTCAGCATAGCTACTGAGGTAAAAATAGTTTACTTATTTCAAAATGACCATTATTAGTTAGCGCTTGTGCAGAAATGCCGAAAGTGAGCTTTGTGGCTGAAACTCAACGAAGAATTAAAAAAAAGAAGAACCATCGACATTTTAAGACCCGGGCGACCCATGAGATGCAGGAAGCCTGGGTAATAACTGTAATATTCATTTATTTTATTAAGAGACGAGATAAACCAAATTCAACACTGTAATTTCGAAGATTTGCAGATATCTTACTCAAATTCCAGAAATATGTAAGGAATGTTATTTTTCATTTGAATTAAAGCTACACTATGTGTCAGTGACATAGTGTGACAATGAATATGGAAACTTACTATTATAGTAAAACAGAAAAATATGAAGAAGCTAAGTACCGAGAACTGTTTTTAACCATTTTAAAACTTTTCAGAACTAAAGTTGTCTTGATGTGAAGTTTGAAAACTGATTTTAAAACTAATTAAAATTTAAAGTACATATGGGTTATTGGCCAGGCGTGAGGTCAAGATGACGGGATATTGGCCAAGTTCTTATTTTTTTTGTACATTGGTGGACTGAGATGAAGTCGAGGTCCATAAATACACAAAAAAAGAACGAGGCTAATATACCGCCATCTTGAACGAGCAAGCTTTGTCAATAAAGGATTTGTTATCTGGCTCAAAAAAAAAGATGCTATTAAAAGACCGTAAAACGTGGGACAAATGGGCTATCCTGAGCAGTCAAGATGGCTCCATCTTGACCTTGTGGGTAGCCTATCACAGCAGGAGGATTGATTCATCCTGCCTGCTGAAAGAGCCAGTCATATATTACCGTAAAAACTTGTGTATAAGCCGCACTTTTTTGCTGAAAATTTGGGTTCAAAATCATGGGTGCGGCTTATATACGGGACCATTGCTTTCAGAGTAAGTAAACTAACTTCTATATGGGGTCACAAATGAAGGCCTTGGAGCATAACCAACCTATGTCAAATTTTAGGTCGTTTTCCGATTGTGCTTGGATTTGTCCGAATTTTTGCAAGTGAACTGCAATTCGATTAAAAGAAGATGTACTGGTAAAGCAATTTGCAAACCACCCTCATGGAAGGTTGGTTTCTTATTTTATGCAAGGAAAAATGCATTTTTTTTACACACATTAGATCTCCAAAAGGAAAAAATCAGTGAAAAAAAATACCAGACCATGTTTTTCAATTGAATTGCAGTTCACATGCAGATATTCAGACATGTCCGAGCAAAATCGAAAAACTACCTAAAATTCGACATAGGTTGGTTATGCTCCGAGGCCTTCAAATATTGAATAGCACCAAAAACCTTCAGTGAATAGAGATTAAACACATAGCTTTCAGTAGAAATGGTGGCTTCTAAAGGAGCCTTTGTATCTTCAGGTTCAAAACCTGAATCTTGCTCACCAGTCGTTTCATTCAAACTGCCACTCGGCACTATAGAACCCGTAATTTTCATCAAGCCAACTTTGACCTACTTTCTAGGCACGATCAGGAATACTATTGTAACAGCTATTTTCCTAGGACTGTTAAGTTGTGGAACAGCTTACCTAATATACTTAAGTCTAGCCAGGATCTCTTGTGGTTTAAAGTCCATCTTAACGATCACCTCAGAGGTCTACTACAAACTTATAGTCCGCCATGATTTGTCAATTATTTTGCATACTTTTTTTTCTTTCTTAATTTATTATGTAAGTCTAATTAATTTTACCATGTAAGTCTAATTTTTATCTTTTTGAACCTAGGGGATACGTTTCAATTGGGGCTCTGCTCTGTTCGTCTCCCCGGTCACGTCATAGTATTGTTATATTAATGTATTTTTTTTCTTGTGACAAATCTCAATAAACTAAACTAAACAGTTGTTTGAAACTCTAACTGGCATGGAATCTCCATATTTCCACAAAAGATTTTTCCATTGTTTTCAACTGATCACTTCAATCTCTCCACTACGTGAGAGAAAATACCACACTATTTGGGAGAACTCGTGAGGCAAATGGCCAACCATTTCCTTGCCTTTCATTACTTGCATGGTGTGTTTATCTTTTGGCATGTTAAACTCTCGTTTAGGGACAAGTTTTTCTCCAACCGATGACTTCCAAACTTCTTTATAAACACTATCCACGCACAGCTGACGCGAAAGCAAACCTTTCCATATTGTCTCCTGATCGTTGTCCGCTACTCTGGTGTCCAGACTTCCCTCTTTAAATGTCTGTGTGGTTACTAATCAAACGTTTTGAATCATTCTCCTGCTCTTTATTTTCATTCAGGTTTCATCGTTTTCATTTCAACTGTGGGCTTTAACAATGAAGACAACAGTTATCAGTTCCAACAATTAAAGAAATTGATTAAAGATAAGCTTGTAAATTGGTATTTTAGAGTTGTTCAACATCTTAAGGTCGCTGCAAAAATACACAGCATTAGATTTTGGCAAGTTTATTGTGAACAACTGCGAAGAAACAAACAACTCTTTTGCCAGAGTGATTTTTTCAAGTTCTTATTTTTTCTCATAATCATGCTTGAAATTTGGGGGTGCGGCTTATCTACGAGTGTGGCTTATACACAAGGTTTTACGGTAATAAATTGAAATATTGTACCTGGCACAAAATAGTGAACAAGAATTACAGAACAGTCCTAAATTAGGTTGCAGTACATGTGGAATGTTACTTGCATTTATTTATATGTTTGATCATGCACAGCTCTGAGTTATATAATTATGTAGCTTTTTGGTTCTTAACAGACCTTCTTTGGTCCTGAGTTTGTTCAAGTGGCTGAAGACCCAAACCTGACAGTTGTTAACATTTCACCAGTAAGTAAAGCAAACAAGCCCAATAAATGTGTGGTAAATTGTTAAGTAGAGAGTGCAAATCCTCTTCATTCAGATTGAATTGCAATCATGTTTGTACATGTATGACTGACACAATTAATTTTATAAACTGCATTCATATAGCATCATGAACTCCACAGTTATTCACAGTTACATGATCAATTATTCTAAACTATAGCATTGTCAAGATTGCAATTGAACATGCCCCAGTTAACTTTTATTGTCAGACAGGGTTGTGGTCAGTCATCAACAGCTTTGTATAATGGTCAGCAAAGATCAAGCAATAAAAGCTGCCAGCTACTTAGAGGTTGAAAATCAACCTGGATGTCTTAGTATGGAGTGTTACTTACTCTTTTACAGATTATCCTTATGGCTTTTTTTTTTATTTATATTTGCTTCATTTGTAATGTGCCATTAAATTGTTAGTAATAAATCAAACTTCCTTCCATTTGAAGGGCTCAGTGGAAGAAGGGCATAAGTGACGATTTTGGTCATTTTGCTGACGTCCTCCAAATGAGCTGAAGTTTTGCATGTGGCCTTTGATACATTAGAAAAACATTGCCCTATATTCTTTTCGCTTTTTTTTACACTCAGTTTTCGAGAAAACGCGGGCCAAAATACGTATTCTACGCGTCACTTAGCACAGTTTTTCCTGCTTGGATTACTGAAACTGGACATGAAATGATTGGCAGGGACTTATTGTTTGATAGTGTGACGTAGACTATAAGTTTAGCGGTTAAAACATTGATTCACTGATATGAAACTTACGCGGTTGAGGTCAGCTCGATCGGTACTGAGTTCCATTTAATCGCATTACGCCCGAGTGTTTGCCTGCTCGCCTGGTGGTAAAAAAGACATCATGAAGTCTTGAATTACCCACAAGCCACTAGCTTCTCTGAAAGAATCCAAAGAAGTTTTCTCTGTGCTTTCCAAATCATGAAATCCCTCTGTTTTGGAGTACAGATTAAGGGGCCAGGCGATAAAAAGTCTGAAAGCAACTCTCGTCTTAAAAGCGGCCCGCAGTTGAGAGTCTTGGCCCATTTGCCAAAGGTTGCCGTGCTAAAAGTTCGGAAAACGAGAGGTGTTTTTGGACTTAAGGCTGAAAATCTCCGATGTTTGATGAGAGTTGTCCGCGCTTGGAGGCCACAGTTTTCTCCCACAATTCATTGCGGCCACAGAGGGCGCTGTCACAGTGAAAAGTTCCCGCGGGTGACGTAACGGGATTAAATCCGCTCAGACTACGCGTACTATAGATTATTTTCACTTCGGAAACATTACGGAGAAATCATTGAAGACAGGGAAACCGGCAAGATGAAAAGTCCGTCCGTTTACGACGAGTATCCTGAATTTAATGCAAGGAAAACTTGACGCGTATGGCAAATACCAAAAGCGAAAATGCATTCGTTATCGTGTGGTGTTTTGTAAACCGGTTAAAACATGCTGGCGAATATCAACACATAAATCACTTTGCCGCGATGACCTCGGTTATTTCGCTTCCGTGGAGGCTTGTAAACATCACCAAAGAGCATTTTCATGCGAGCTAAACGTCAGCAAGAAGTATTTTCAGGCGAGATAAACAGCAAAATGTATTTCAAGTTGTGTGACGCATGACAGGACATTAACGATTCAATTTCAGAACATGCAAATAACGCCGTTAAGTCTAACTTAATTAACGTTAGCGCTAACCCCTTGAATGCTGTTTTCAAGTCAGACAAACTCTTTGCGCGCTGACGTAAGGTTAACCAAGGCTTCTGTGTGCTGTTTTAAGTCAACCAAGAATGTTGTGGACTGTTTCTGAGCCAAGCAAGCTTGTTGAGTGCTACGATTAAGCAAAACACGGGTAGTAACACCTGTAGTAAGTGCCGCATTCAAGAAAACAAGTAGACCCGGCATATTTCCAAGTCAGCTGGGCACCTTGTGTGCTGTTTATGAGTCAAAAAGTCATATAGCACATTATGGCTTATTGAGCAGAGACGTTCCGTGTTGTCTTAAGCCAATTACGAACATTTGGCGCTTGGTTTTCATAAGAAGGGCTTGGTGGAAGACTGTGCTAAGTGACGCGTAGAATGCGTATTTTGGTCCGCGTTTTCTCGAGAACTGAGCGTAAAAAAAGCGAAAAGAATATAGGGCAATGTTTTTCTAATGTATCAAAGGCCACATGCAAAACTTCAGCTCATTTGGAGGACGTCAGCAAAATGACCAAAATCGTCACTTATGCCCTTCTTCCACTGAGCCCTTCATTTATTACAGCTGTTGCTACTTTACTTAATTAAAGAGCCAGCTTTTGTAAAGGTTAATGACACCCATGGAAAAAGGCCAATACAAAGAGTTCATTGTGTTGATAAATACTTCTTACTAACCGAGTTCGAGGTCCGTACTGTAAGTTACGGACCGAGTTTTTTCCTTTTGATTTATGGCCCAAGCGCGAGGCGCGCGAGCCATGAATTAATGGGAAAAAACGAGGATCCGTAACTTACAGTACGGACTGAGAAAACGAGGTTAGTAAGATATTTATTATAACTGAGGTTAATCCGGCGCGCGGGAAAGAAACCTTGTTGAAGTCAAGCGGGCCGTACTGTAGAATACGCAAAATTGACCAATCACAGCGCGCGTACTAAGTGAGAGATATAATAAATTAGTTTTACACACACTGGACAGCTTCTATTTTCAAACAAATTAATTTTGAATTAAATGTTTCTTTAATTTGAGTGGCTTTCAGATTTTCTTTAAGAATCCTTCTAAAGATAGAGCACTGTCTTGTTATTCTCTTCCTTGTTATCAACTTTTGTTTCTCAGTTTTACTCAAAATTTCATTTTTTCACTCTCAGAGAAAGGCTAGTTCCATTCCACAAGGTAGGAGATTGGTGACTGTTGTGATGCTGAATGGACAAAACCTTCAGATTATGATTGAGGTAATGTTTCATTCAAATACATTAGCTGACCTTTAGTTGACTTTGTTTCTTGTAAGTAATATAAGCATCAGTACATGAAAATGTCAACTGTAAACCTTTTTTGTGCATGCATAACTGTGCACAAGGTGTTGGAACAGAAATTGTGTGCGTCTTGCAGTGTGAACATTGTAGCGTGTTCTTATT
>JAEMWC010000008.1:442500-475000 GCA_016490735.1 Pachyseris speciosa
CCTTATTTCTTTTTTAACACATCAAATTCTTTGTTGTCAATCGTCAATATTAGGATAGTTTCTGAACGAGAACAGTTGTTTGTTTTTAAGTGTGATGGTACGCAGTGACGAAGTCCTGCCCAGGTTAAGAAATTCATTTTCCTGATTCTCCTTGAAACCATCGTAAACGAATTCGAAGTATCTATATCGAATAAGAGATCACTTACATGGATGATACCATTTTCAAAAAAAATTTCTATAAAAGATCGAAGTGAGGCTGAACAAGGCTATTATAAACACAATATTAAAAGGGATTTGATGTCATGTGCACTTTATTGCACCAATGGCAGAAGCAATCGTTTTGCAGATATTTTCTATATGACTTTCCCAATTTAAAGTTTGATCGATGTAGACCCCAAGAGATTTAGTTGATGCTACCTGCTCCACGGTCATGTTATTTATAGTTAGAGAAGGACAATCTGAAAGATTCGATAACTTCTGTCTGGATGCAATTAGCATAAACTTGGTTTTTGTCAGGTTCCAGGTAAGCTTGTTAACTGATAACCAAGTGTACACTTTGTTTAGATCATAATTAAGACTTGTAATCATTTACATCATGAACGTCGGCACTAGCAAACATCAAGCTGGTATCATCAGCGTACATTCTTGGTTGTGAAAATTGTAAGCAATTTGGTAAGCCATTGATATATAATAGAAAAAGTAGCGGTCCTAGGATTGTTCCCTGGGAACGCCACATTTCAAAGATTTCAGGGTTGACTTACAACAATTAATTTGACGAATTTGAGTACAATTATCTAAGTAATAAACAAAGAATTTGTAACTGGACTGACATATCCCATAATATCTCAATTTACGTAACAAAATCTCATGGTCAACTATATCAAAGGCCTTTTTAAGGTCTAAAAAGACAACAGCGTTGATGAGACCACGATCAATATTCATAGCCCAACTATCAGTAGCCTAAAGTAGTGCCATAACTGTAGAGTGTAGAGAACGGAAACTGGATTGGTGACGTGTCAGAAGACTATTCTTACTTAGATAGTGATATACCTGGTCATAAATTATTTGCTCAAAAACTTTGGCTACGACTGGGATTACAGATATTGGTTGACAATTTGTCAGCTCATTACGCTTCCCAGAGTTTTTGTACAATGGAGTGACTCTAGCAGATTTCCATTTATCAGGGAAGATGCCAGTTATCAAGGATTGATTGAATATTACAGTAAGAGTTGCAGAAAGTAAGTCAGGGCATTGCCTCAATAATTTCACCGAAATGTTTTCTAATCCAGTTGCCTTTGACTGGCAAAGTTTTGATAGGAGTGAAAAAACTTGTGCAGTTGTTGTTTTTTTAAAAATGAAATTTTCATCAGTTATCTTCATTCCTTGTATCTTTCTAGTGGCACATTAGATTTAATATTCATGGTACAACTGCCAGTGAACAGTATTTATACCATGTTATAACAAGCCTTCAATTAAGTGCTTTTCATATGGGATTTGTGGAAATCAAACTTGATGACACGAAGGCACCTTTCATTATTAATAATAATTATGTTATTCAAATAAAGCTTATTAATTTTTTCTTTTCTTTTTTTTTTTGAAATTTACAGGCCACTGCAACCACTCAAGGTTTGTTTGATCAAGTCATCAAGTATCTTGGATTAACAGAGAAGTTCTTCTTTGGTTTGACACAGCTTCAGGGTGAGAAGATGTTCACACTGTTGTGCATGACATTAATGCCTTTTATTTCTTTACTGAAATGCCTCTGTCATAACTCTTGGGTTGTTGCTACTTGCATGTTACTTTGACTAAAACATGTAAGTTCAACTGATATACCTACCTTAAGGGTGCCCTGAGATATACTGAAAACAATTCAGTTTTAAGGTGATTCCTCTCAATTGCATGGTGCATCCTTACTGCGCATAATTTATGGCATCATTTAGCGCGCGCTCATGTGCGCGTACACTAGATACATTGCGAATTTGCCTTGACATTGAGCTTTTTCAGGTGAAAATTTCCCTTTGTTGTCGTGTTGTAAAGAAGCGAGCACGGTGACCCCCTTTTTATTGGTGTAATGTACTTGTAATAGGCACACGAAAAACATATTTTAAGGAGAAAAAAAGTTTAACAGTAGAAGTTGGATTATTTATATATAAATGAGGTGAAACTCTGCGTTTGGAGCCAGGAAGGAGTTTGAGATGATGACAAAGTGGTCCAATTTCCTCTCATTATTTGCAAGATCGGGCAATTTGAAATCACAATACTAAAAGAATATAGCCCAGAAAAACAATTAGGCTCTAGTTTTCACTTCTATTCATAGTTTTTGCTACGTAATAACAGCTTTCTTCAGTTGTTCATGCTTCGAACATTTCTCGCACAACTCCGTAAAAACACTTAGAACAACAAGTATGCAGGGCGAAAACAAGCACGGTGACCCCATCTTTTTATTGCATTTTTTCAATGTCCTATGCATGACTATCAATTGTGCCAAGTCTGAAAAAAATCTTAATAGTACATCCTTTTCAGGGGAATTACCTTAATCATCCATTATTTACTGCTCATGTTTCAATTTTTTTTTCTTGAAGATGGTGAACATGTATTTTTGGACTTGGATGTTAAACTTGCAAAATATGCACCACCAAAATGGAAAGAAGAGGTATCTTACTATTTAGTCACTTTTGAACAATATGTGACCCTCACGCGAAAGGGGGGCTTATCAAAATTTCACGGTGATGCCAATTTCATGGTAGACGCAGTGAAATGTATTGAAACAAGCTGAATTTCTGTGAAATTCTTTTTAAATGGCCTTTACTCAGCAGGAAAATTTATCATACCACCGTGAAATTGTTCACGCCGTGAAAAACACCCATGACTTCACTGCGTGAAATAATTTCATGCTGTGAAAAAGTAAATTCACACTGAAGGTTGGATTTCCTCTAGCTTTTGTGTGTGAAAAACGCGATTGTAATAATTATATTTTTGCACTGAAACTTTTTCTGAATGTATTTGTATTCCTTTTGTTTTTAAAACAAGTCTTTAGTGCAATTAAAATTGATTAAAGATGTTTGTTTCAGCAGCAAAAGCACCTATAGCAAGGAAAAATTTTGTCTACTGTGCTGCAAACAGTGGAGAAATGTGCATATGCCAAAAGCAACTTGAAACCTTCCAACATGGTGTAATGCAATCACTTCATTATTATTCACTGCAAAAAAACTGTTGTCACATTTTGTATTCCGCTGAAGCGGGAGAAAAGACTTTTAAACCTTGTTCGTTCTTATCTGACAACTCTTCTGCTTGACTCGATACAAGTAGACTGTAACAGATGCAACAAAATAATTTCACGAACACATGGTTATCAGCGGATTCAACCACAGAAACACCCTCCTATAATTTATCAAACACTGAGTTCTCAAGGACCATCTTACACGGCAAAGAAATTATTACATTTTTTTAAAAATAATCCTTTGCCCTGAACATGTGTCTTCAGTTTGCAATTCATAATATCTTATGAGATAACGTTTTACATAATTATTTAGGTGATATCAGTTCTCATACGAACACTGTCGCCGTGTATTCCGGGCCGTGCACAGATCTTTCGGCTGTTTCCAGTTTTCCTTGCATGCTACTGCAGCGTGCACAGCACATACAAACACTGTAAATGTTTAAAAACTCTTTGCAAGGTTTCCTTTTCGTCCGGCGACTGAGGATTTTCGTCTGCAGCATGAGTATTTACAAAATTAATGTTGGGACAATTCAAAGTTCCTGGACAAATCCATGCTGACGCTGGTTCAAATGATTCCACCGCAGTTTCATAAAGGCTTGTATGGGTACCTTCGGATGTTTTTTTTGGTTGAATGTTTTGACTAAATCGTTGATTTTCTAATGTCGATTTTCTAACAAAACATCGATGAACTGTTTTGTGTGGAGGTGTCATTTATCACTTTGCTTATTTGTTTTGCATTCATTGAGTACCTATGCAGATTACATTTCCACATGCGAGAAAGATAATAGCATAGCATTATTTGGTTTCTGAACCTTTCATCGTTCTTTTCCAAATCAGGTAGTTTTCTTAAGACTTTCCCCATCCCCATTGTAATTAATCTGGATGTATTGGCATCGTCAATTTCATGGCGTGAGAAAGTAAGCTTATAGTTCATGACGTGACTTCATTAAACTTCACGGCGTGAAGTCTTTTCACTGTGAATGAATTTCACGCACAGAGTGAAAAGGTTTTGTAGAGGAGAGAACATGCTGTGAAATTTTAAATTCACGGAGTGAAATATTAAATTCATGCACCGTGATGGTGAAATAATTTCACGGTTCACTATG
Organism: Pachyseris speciosa; assembly: GCA_016490735.1. Lineage (NCBI taxonomy): Eukaryota > Metazoa > Cnidaria > Anthozoa > Scleractinia > Pachyseridae > Pachyseris > Pachyseris speciosa. Next base: position 446,827 of record JAEMWC010000008.1, read on the forward strand.
AATTCCTTCAGCCCCCTTTTCGCGTGAAAGGTTACATATTAGTAATTGTTACTGGTAGTTCAATGTTTGTTTTTTAAACTAAGCTCACATATTTTCAATTCTGGCTCTTTGTATTGTTGTGGAAATGGTGTGTTCTCAGTCCAAAAGCTCTGTTTAAGATGATTATAACACTCTTCCATTCTTCTGCAGGGGAAAGTTACGGAAAAGTTTGTGTTGAACTTTAGAGTCAAATTTTATGTGGAAAACATTGCTCTGTTGAGGTAAAAGTATAACAGTCAATCATTCTTTAGCAATCAGGGGTTTCATTAGAAGCCAGCAACCGGCGAAAATCGCTGCTTACTTTGTCAAAATTTACCTCTTACCGCCACCTACTTTGTCTGTATTTTCACTCAAATTATTCAAAAATTCATTGGGTTGCCGCCTACTTTAGTCAGTTCAGATGGCTATTTCAGAACTTATTGAAACCCCTGAGCAATACTTGTACTAACTCACTCAGATACCATTCTATTTTTCTAACTGCCATATATATTTGGGGTGGGTTAACCAAAACTTTTATTGTTTTATTTGTCTCTTCCCTGTAAATACATGTGTAGCTTATAAAGTTCTGTGATGTATGAGGGGTGTTTTTCTTTTTTAACACATGCTTACATTGTATACTTCAACATACAGTTTTCTGATTGAGTACATATATGTGTTTAATTTCTGGTACAGCTATCAAAAAACTGTTCATCAGTTCTACCTTCAGTTGCGTCAGGACATCTTAAGTGGCCAGCTCTATTGCCATGAGGAAGCATCTTTTATTCTTGGCGGACTTGCGCTGCAGGCAGAAACCGGAGATTACGATGAAGCTCCAGGAGATGAGTATTTCCTCCCCGAACATTACATCCCAAGCAGGGTATGTAGTTATCAGCTTTTTGTTTGACCTGTGTAACTACACTTTACATGACTGGCTGCTAGGCAGTCTCAAAGCATTTAAAAATACAAGGCAGTCTGACAGCCATTCAATATGGCTGTGGATGCACCATGGAGCTTAGGCAACAATGGGTTAAACCATTGGTATCAGCCTTTGTGTATTAATATTAATAATTGCTTTGACCAAGTAAAACAAGTGAGACATGGGCGATCTACAAAACCAATCAGAGTTCAAAGTATACAGTTGACTGTTGCAAAGCGTGGCAAAATGTGTAAGCCTTGCCTTGCCAATTATCCTTATCTGTGCCCAGTGGTGCATAGGGCCTCTTAGGATGTTTTTATAACCAACAGAGGCTCTTGAGGACGAGTGGTCAGCCCATCATCTAGTCTCCACCTAGCCTCCACCTGGCCTCCACCCAACCCTGAGATGTGTGTGAGGGCAGCCCACAGCACCGGGGACTACATTCCCTACTCTTTTCTATCAGTTTGCGAGTTCTTTTACGTCCCTTTCCAATTTTACATCTGGACACGAAGGAGAGGAGGTCAACAGCTTAATGTCGCTGCCCAGTGACGCGATCATCTGAGCTGAAGCAGATGTTGAGCAAACAGCCGACATGATCTTACTAACGATTTTAAGAACCCTGGTTTGTGGTTTGGTCTGGAGTTTGAACCCATGACCTCCCGCTCAGTAGTCTGATGTTCTACCAAATGAGCCAACTGGGTAGTGGTGTTAGCAAGTCCTGATAAATGGTCTTTATTTTGTTCCTTATTGGTAGAGAAAAAGTTGTCCAGGCTTTTGTAAACTAATCACAAAGTGTAGTTAAGCAAAACCCAGCTACAAAACACAAAAACCGCATAACTCCAATAGCAAATTTATCATCTTGTGACATATGCTTTCAGTTACTGATAACATTGTTTCGTTTCAGATAATAGACAAGGTGTCAGTCGACCATGCCTCACAGCAACTGCCACATTTCCACAAAACTTTCCTTGGTATGACTGATGCGCAGGCTGAACTGGAGTTCTTAAAGGAAGCTCAGAAACTTCAAGAATATGGAATACATTTCTACAAAGTCCAACAGCAGCCAGCTCACACAGGACCTGGAAAGGTCAGGTGTCTTTCACACACTCCTAGTAGGAAGTGAAAAATCAGTCTGTTTCAGATGGGTTAAACTTTGTACTAACTACAAGGATATTTCAGCCCACTCATGGTCTAATAATCACTCCACTGATTTTGATAATGCTAGTGTAATTAACAAAGGAAACTTTAGAGTTTGTAAAAGTTTAAAATCTTGGCACTTTGCAAGCACTTTGAAAAGGAAGTAGACAATGACTCACAGCCACAACCTAAATGATTCTCTATTGATTTCTTTTAAATTAGTACATTTGTTCCATATTTTACTGCTTGGCAGTTTTTCACCCTACTTTCCATGTATAATTATATTTTTCATCTCGCACATTGACATCTTATTGCTGAATTAAAGCTTACGACTTTTTTGCAAAATTTTTAACCAGAGAATGCCTTTACACCATGTGATATGCAATCCTGGTCACTCTACCTTTTTTTTATATACCAGGATTTTTCTTCAAAGTTAAACTGCAGATAGCATTAATTGTTCCTTTTTTACACTTCAGCCCAAGAAGGCTGACAGAGAGACAGTATGGATTGGCATCTGTGTCCGTGGAGTCACAGTTTATGAGGTAAAAGAGACATGAGTTTTGAATGTTTGTTAAAAGATGTGTGCATAATTTGTGGTGAATGAAGTTTATTAAGAGCCAAGAATATTTCAGAGATGATTTTCAAGACAGCTTTGTTAAATTTTATAATTGATCCATTACCTTAGGCTCGTGGAGTTTTAAAGTTCCCCACTCACAGACATTCATGGCCGATGACAAAGAAGCTGTCATTTAAGGTATGTAGATCTGTTCTGATATGTTTTGAAGTAAATTAAACTATTTTTATTGGTGAGATGATATGTTCAATGTGTTTTTTGACATTTTAGTAATGACTGTCTCAAATGCAAACAACATGTAATTACACAAAGAACTCCCTAGCAAATTTTGTCTGCAAAATTTCAGGAGAAAGACTCTGGTGTCTTTCTTGTTAAAACTTCATATTAATTTTTTTACATCCCCCCACCCTCACCCCCAACCTCCCTGGGGGTCTCTCGGTTCAAAAACCCTACAAGATCAGATTCCCCCCCCCCCCCCCGACAAATTAATAGAAAATAGATAGTGATTTGGTGGGAGCAGTGGGAGTTTCATCTGCTGGAATTCCTTGTTGACAGCCTGCCTTAAAAACCTATCTGGAACCCTGTATAACAGCAAAAGTTACATGCTATTTCATTGTGTTAGTGTGTTTGATATATACTTAAATGTCCCATGTTCAGTTTATTTTTGCTCCCACATGACGTCGTGTATTTTTGTTTCACAGAAAAAGAAGTTTTACGTGGAACCAAGGGAAAACTCTGACATACCTAAGATGACTTTCTATACAAATCATTACAAAAAGTAAGTTCCAGAAATTGATAGTATTTAATATTATTAAATGTAAAGGGAGAGAATTGCAGAAAATGTTGCTTGTCTGTGATATGTGTCACGGTGCAACAGCTGTGCCATATAGTATGTCCACAGATTGGCAAGCATTGGCTTGAATACTGTGTGCACTTGAGTCACCAACTATGTACCCTCCTAATGAATTATATTCAAACTTGCATTCATTGATTTAGGGCCAGATACCTGCTCCAGATGAGTCAAGCATTTCACAGATTCCAGATGAAGATGAAAACAAAGATGGCGATCTTTGATCAAGAAATGTCTCAAAGTATTGTGGGTAGGTGCACTGGGCACGGCAGTGTTGATGTACCTGTATGTTCATTGCACTGGCTTGGTGCTTGGGCTACAAAGTGCAATCAGGAAGTGCACAATTGTAATATGCTAGTTGAGGTTTTAGTTTTTCCAGAAAACATGTGTGAAAGTTCCAATACCAGCTGTCTTCATTACTGGCAGCTTTCAGAGTAGGCATTTCCTTTCGAGTGTAAGAAACCACAGTTACCTCACATGCCTCCCTCGTTACCTCTGTGACCTATAATCTTGAGCCTGAAGAATTGTGGTTTCATGGCACATTGTGCAGAACAACACTGAAGTCCAACCATCAACTCTTTGATCTTTAAAAAGACCAATGTTCCTATACATTGTATCAGTGATTTGTTTGTAACGTCTTTTTTTTTTTCAGATGAATCACAGCTCAGTTTAGAGAATGGCACAGTAGATCCAACTTATCGACGGTCTCCTTACAGGAGGACTAGTGAACCCTCTTTTCAGCAACACAAAGACATTCTAAAAAATCAGCAACAGGAAAGCTCAGAAAGCAATCAGCTATCCAGTGGTGCTCTGCAACATTTGTCGAGTAGTTATAACAATAGGCGAAGGCGCTACTCTGCCAGTGATGAATCAGAAGACAGTACCATGTATCAAATGCCGAACAGCATTTCACCACAGGATCTGTCAGACACATTGCCACGACAGCTGTCGCAAGATGTGGATGATGAGCGCGATGTTGACATGCCTTACGTGATCGGTCAGTTTAACCTAGAGAACAAGCTTTACCATAAACCATTCTTTCTCAACAGGGCTTCAACTTTTAGTGAAAGTTGCCGAGAAAAGTTACCAAGAAAGTCAAATCTCAAAAGGGCAGTTTCCACTTCCCCAAAACACAGCCTGAGAAGTCGTTCTTCTGTGATCTATGAAGAAATAGCATTATAATGATTATGCTAAGGTGTCAGTGGTAGTATTGTGGCTGATATTGTATTCATACAATTTGTTCCCTCCAGAACATTCAAACCCAATTTTGTATCAATAGGATTCTTTCGCTATGTTACACGTATAAATTTTTAGCAGTATTTAGGACTACACAATGTTTGTTTCTACAACTTCAGAAAAGATTGCTCCTAAAAGGAGATGAAAATGCGCTTTGATGGTCCTTGATAAATTTAATGTTAAAAGGGGCTGTATTAAGTAAATAAATTATTATTAATTCACATAGAAAAATGGAAGCTGGCATGTGCAAAAACCGCAGACAAAATCCACCCTTTAAGTTGAGTTCTGCAATGTCACTAGAACTGAATGCGGTTTGATTGGTTGCTGTAAAAGTTACATAACTGTCTGTTGCTGAATGGTTTCTTCCTGCATTCATTTTTTTTTTGTCTCTCACAGTAGTTCTATTGACAGTGGTTGGCATGCTACACTGACTCTTTTTTAAACCAGACAGTACTCAGTCTTATTTTATATGTTCTGAGTCTTTCTTATTTTATTTTATTTTTTTCACATTAATCGCATACTCACCATCCTTGTTGCTGACTTCTTAAATTCATCCTTTGTGCAAACTTTTGAAAGGTTAACTTTAAATTTGTTTCTCGATGTTTCTGCTTTCAATCTAATTGTGTTTTGTTACAATTTATGTACTTTATTCCATGTTACTTAATATTTATATGAAAATGAGGCAAGTGTGCATGCGTATGCCTGTGTCAGACATCTAGAACATACTCAGTTCACATTTACATGGATGACACTTCTTTGCATTCCTTGCATGTTATAGATACATGTATGAAAGAGTTGTACACTATTCTGGTTTTTCAATGGACCTCTTCTGCATGAGCTTGTTTTCTTGAACTTGCTATCTGCGCAGAATGTCTTGTGCTGTTAATGTTATTATGCAGCTGTTGCAAGTTGTAATACATTAAACAGTTGGCACACATTTCTGTCTCTTGTCTGTTCTCTTGTGAGGCCTGTGCCCACTGTGTACATGCGGCTAGTGCATAAGGTCACTCTACACGCCACCATGGACTACTTTCACCTGAGGCACATCATTCTGCCATGTCAGTGGACCTTAACAAATTGTCTAAGCGTTCTCAAGTGATAAGCAGCCTGGGACTTCATATCTTGTCCTTTAGATTGTGCACCAGCCGTTTCAATAAGCACTGATGACAACAGCAGTTGGCCACTTTCTTGTCCTAAATCAAAGAACATCAACACAGATTAATTTTTGAAATGAAGAAATGATCCTCGCAGTTTTGAATGCAATTGCTTAAAGAAGCCTGAAAAAAATTCAGGACTTCAATGGGGTTTCAACCCATGACCTCGCAATAGCGGTGCGATGCTCCAACCAACTAAGCTATGAAGCCACTGACATTGGGAGCAGGTCAATTATGGTCAATTAGTAAACCTAACATAAAGGTTAACGGCCTAACAGTTTTAAGTGAATTTAGTTTGAACATAACTTAATAACATTTAAGGAAAATCTCCGCACTGGCAATCAATTCAGACACCAGTCTCCACTTTGTTGTTGCTGAAAAAAAAATCCTTAGCTGCCAGCATTTTTTTAGTTATGTCCCCTACTTCAAAAGTTATTGAAAGGGATGGTCTACTCATACAGCCCTCTGAAACTTTGCTGTTTATTAAGTGTCTCTTGCTCCATCTGTAGGTGCATTATTTCATGTTATAAACACACACCAGTCTTGTTCAAAAGCTAATGTGCTCCCTCCTCCCCCCTCAAAGTAATGTTAGTGGATAGTCCATGTTCCTTTGTTTGTGGACTTCAGCCTCTTGGAGGGTTTGTCATTTCCTAGCTGCCTCATGCTACAGGAAGCCAGTAGGCAAAGAAGGCTCTCAGAGGTCATCTTTTTCATTTTCCTATTATATGTTAGTAACTTCTTCTCCTACCTAACAAAATCATCTACATTGCCTGACAGTGTAGCTAATGCGTTGTCCTTGTTCTCTCGCTGTGAACATCTAGGTGAGTCTGTGATTTAACTCTGCAATATTAACCAAACTCTTTATTTTCTCAAAATTCCTTTAAAGGTAGAACTGTGCATATTCTGTAGTGTGCTTGGACCATTTTTTGTTGGTCAGATCTTCTGTTCTCTTTATGGCCTCCATCCAATAATCTCTTATATTCAAAGAGATAATTTACGATCATATTATTACATTTTAACATAAACTCTGATTACCCACTGAAATTTATTTCAGGGTCTATTGTTTTTATTAGCTTTTTTTTTTTGCTGTCTAAAATAGTGTTATATGTTCACCTGATAAAGATAAATTCTGTAGCATTTTGTACCAAACTATTGTTTCTTTGCACCTACGTGTAGTATTTTTCACACTTCCTATCTTAAGCCACTTCCCTTTTGTTTCAATTTACTAAATAAGAAAGTGTGCATAAAAAACGTTCTATTTTCAGTTCTGAAAGCCGAAATAGGTAATTGTTTAGTTTTTATTTGAAGTAGAATTTCCATGAAATAAAACTCATTAAAAGTTATTGACATAAATACAATTATCCTCCCTCACATGAGGACACGTTTAAAGTATGATAAAATAGTGACAGTTAGTCTTGTCGACATACAGAGTATGGGGAGAAGACCTGCTAAATTTAACAACAATGATCACTCATGGGAGAAAAGTGGTCCGTTTTAAAGGTGTTCACGAAAGAAGAACGTATTTAAAACACAGAGGTAAATAATTGTCTCTAAGTAGGGAATTGCAATTTACAAGATTCTAAATTTAATTTTTATCATAATATTGTAGTAATCCTTTGTAGCTGTCTTAGCAGCTAGTGCCTGGTTTTCTCTATTATTATTTCTGTTCATATTTAAATAACAAGGTCAATGAATCGAATGTGCCTTTTCTTGTGACATGTAGAACAAGGACTAGTATCATTAATGGAAAACTCCCTACTTCAGGGATTTAAATTTTGCTTGGAAGATTAGTTTTTGCATAAAGCCATATTCTTGGCATCATGAAATATTTCATTTGTGCCTCATTTTCTGACAAACCATGCACCTTTATAAAAAAGACAAATTGAATAATTTAGAGCATGTTTCTTATTTTGTTATTTTTCTTATTTTTGGACATTATAAATATATAAAAAAAAGGAAGTGTCATATTGTAATATTATTAATACATATACTTCAAACTTGATGCTTATGCTTGTATGATAGACATATTTCTTTTGAAAAGGTTTTTCTTTTTTTTGTTTTTGTTTTAAACTTTCAGTCATGGATTTCTTTTTTTTAATTTTCTGCTTAATGCTGTTTTAGATTTAGGTCGTAGTTGTTCAAATTCTCCTAACCCTTTTTACTGTCCATTCGTGGACATGCCAGAATATTATATTCTTTGGTCAGAGGTTTTTAATTTTAAATTCGAAGACAAAACACCTGCCTGTTTCCCAAGCTGTGAGAAGTTCATTTCCTGCATGCTAAAAACATCCCATTTGCAATCATAATATCGTAAATCTCCCCTATTAAACCTTCCTTTCATGGCTTTATTATAGTCTTATGTTGTGGGCCGCTGTTTCTAATGAAGTTCTGGTTCTTTTTTCAATGTCTAGACTCAACTTTAAACTCTCAAAAGGTGGAACCAGCGAAAAGCAGAGATTTGCTAGCAGTAACACAAGGTGAGGGATTTTAAATATTCCATCAATGATTTGCATTGAATCAATGTGTTTATGACACTCTCATATCTGTCACATTCACTTTATCTTAATGTGTTCATGATCAGTAGGGCTTTGAATTTTCATTGCTGTGTATTAAGAATTTGTTCTGCCTAAATCGTTTTCAGCTTCCTCTAATATCTTTCATTTTTAATGATGAATGAATGAACTTAAAACAAATTTTCATTTGAAAGATGCTTTTACAATGTAGGAGAGTGAATGTTGAGGAAATTATGTGTTAGGCTATAGTATGTAGTTTATTTTAAAGAAACTTAAGTAGCAAAGATATATGAATTTTTTAATTAGATGTACACTGAGTATTTTTTTTAAGGGCTATATATTGGCAAATCCTTAGCTACATTTTTTTGTTTTATTTTATTCCACTGGCACTGATATTTTGGTCAATTGATAAACCTTACAGCTGCCTATGTGGTTATGATGATGACTGTTTGCAGAAACAGTGAACTCAACTAGATAAGCTACATCTTTTGCTGTATCAGCTTTGTATCTTATAACAGTGATAATGATTTAGTTAAATGTCATTTAACAAAGTTAACTGCCACGAGCTTAGCGGGCATCTTTAGCCAGCGGTAATCTGTTCAAGTGCAGGCTCACATGGTTCGTTGCAGCTACGTTTTTTCCTTCAGGTCGTGTTCTTGTGATTTTCTAGCGGTCTTCCACAAGCGTGCAGCGTTTATCTTTTGGCCCTTCTTAGCGGTTTCTTCGCCTCTCACAGCAGCTCCAAGCGGTGTTTCTCAGCGTTCCCTCCCCCCCACTCCCCTCCCCCCTTTTTTTCATTCCACTGTTTCATTAGTGTGACGGGTGCCTGGAATGGGAGCTCATGGCTGGGTTGCGGGGATTTGCCAGCCATGGGGGCGGTATTCTATCTAGGGGCTGGCTGGCCACAGTGGAAGCAGTGGATACCCCAGGCACCCACCTTCCATTTTAGTGAGGCAGCGGTTAATTGAAACTCAAAGCAGGGGTACAGTCTATTAATTTTCCCTTTAAATTGTAAAGATTATGCAGCTGCATAAATTGTTATGTGTACTCGATTTCTGATATGCTTTTAATATTGTATTTATTAGAATTGCTTTTATATTTCTTAATGTTGAAAAGTGTCACATGTATGTTCATTTATTTTGTTTTTGAAGTTTTAAGACATCTGTACTTCCTAGCCTCCTCCGCAGCCGTTGTTTGTGTCGGTCCTATTCTCCCTCCCCACCAACATCTGCGGAACCGAGCCAAACTTTCCATTCCCATTGTGTCTGAGTATCCAATCAAGAGGGAGAATAGAAAAGACACAAACAACGGCCACCAAGAGGCCACAGGAACTTAGCTACCGAAATTTAAAACCCACAATGTGATTGGTTAGTTCCTGGAATGGAATGTCCAGCTCGGTTCAGCAGACAACCCCTCTTGAAAGTCCAATTTAGCCTTGCATGCTCCCCCTTAGAAACTTTGGCTGTAGTGACTTCTGTTCCCTATCGTGGGAAGAGGTAGTATTTTCTGCAGCTCCCATTGGCTGAATGTTTGATTAAATGAAAAGTGATTTCGGTGCTAACTTTTCCACTGCTGTTGTCACTTAAGGCTTAGTGAACACATTATCTTCAATATATAGTCATGTAACACATCATTTTGAAGCTGTATTACATTTTATAAAATATTTAAGATAGTACGTGCCCTCTCATTGGTCAAAAGGTGTGTTTAGATGAGAGTATGTAAACACGGTTGTGATGTCACGCTGTTTCTGTTTCCCGGTACAATTTGAAAACATTTCAAAGCTTTCACAAGACTCGTAAAGCAATTTCAAGTACAAATATCAATGAAATTAAAAAAAAAAAGAATTGCCAAATTTCGAGGTGGGGTTTAGCTATCCCTTCCTCCGTGAGCCCAAGGAAACAAAGCAAAAGAAAAACCGCAGCACTTTCGTTGCCTTGATGATTGTGAGCTACACGACCTAAAGCGAAGCTAAGAGAACCAAATATAGGCAGCAAACGTTTTTCAAGGTAGTTTTTGCATTAAGCACTACAATAAAATTCTCTATAAGACATTCTTTATTTTAAAAAAATGTACACGAAAACGTACACCAAACTAAGCTTATATGCTACAGACTGTAAATGATTCAAATCAAACTTCGCATGGCTGATCAGTTGCCGTGTTTTGGCTGTCAAATTAGCGTAAAATGTATTTGCTCTGAGACCTTCTCAGCTTAAAAATATACTACAACCTGGATCCGCTGCTTGGGCTATGATTCCTATCCAGCAAAACTTCACAAGGCAAGATGAGCGATTCAACTTCTCAACCTTGTTCTCGGCTGCCAATTCGGGCAAGTTCACGCCACTTTCAGTAGCGGTCAAGCACAGTGCAATTCATTTCCAGCTTAAATAAACTTCTCATCTTGAAGTTCTTTCCTTACCGATTCGTATATTTTGAGCATATCTTCTGGTTCTCACCAAGCGTTCGGTATTTTTCTGCACGATTTCAGAGGAATCAAAGCTTTGATTAACATGGCATTCGCATGAGGCTTGCCAAAAATTTCAACTTGATTTTGACTTTTATAACGCGAATTCTGATTGGGTCATGTGTTGTCAGTTGCGCGTTATGATTGGCTAGTGGGAAATACGATTGTTCAGAGCGTGTATTGAGAAAAGCTATTTCAATCAAGAAGTAAATAAATAAATGTTCCTTTCATTTGTCGAATTACTTTTTAGAAATATTTTATAAAAGCAATAGAGGACTTTTTTCCTTGTTTACATAGCCTCATACAAACACTCAGGGGGTTGGGAGAATTCTCGAAAGTTATGCAAACCCTCGACTGCATCTCGGGTTTGCATAACTGTCTTGAATTCTCCCAACCCCCCTCGTGTTTATATGAGGCTATGTAAACACGGAAAAAGTCCTCTATTGCTTAATAATCGTAGGCCTAATGCTTAGCTGTATGAAATATTGGTAACTGAATTCAACATTGCATTTATGTGAAATTTTCACTTGATGACAGGCATTCCACTGAAGGAGCAAGCTAATGTTTAAAGCTTTCCAAAATTAATCAAGTTTATGTACATAACAATCTGAACACCCCTCCTCCTCCTCCAAATCAGAAACTGTGCTAAAATATACCTCCTCTACTTTAAGCACATAGACTGTTAGGTATGCAGGTGTGCCACTCTATTTTTATATCATTAAATTAATGCAACCAATTTTGCAATGCAGCATTCCCTCTGATAACAAGCCTCCTGAAAGTAAGGCCCTATGAAAAGTCCTGTGTCATGTTGATTTTCCCACAGAGGTGTAATCGCCACTCACAATAAGTAAAATGAATAAATGCAATAACATATCAGTACAATCTCAGGGCTGATATTGGACTCAGATTCTTGTGATTTACTCTAAATAGACAACATGATTGTCATAAGTAATTAATTTCGTTAAAATCATTGACTGAAATAAATATACTCTTTTTCCTAATATCAAGGCTGTGCTCTAAGAAAAAATTTGGCGAGCCCAAAACTCTGATCCTTTGAAATTCAGGATTCCCAGCCTAGTAATTTTGTGTGCAAAAACTTATAAAGATTTCCTTGTTGCCCAGGGGCCACTGGGTGTTGCTAGAGCACAGCCCTGTATATATCTGTAGCCAGGCTCTGTATACTAAATCATAAAATTTTTGTTACAAAGGAGTATTGTTTTTAACTTTGAGTTATATTTTGTTCAAATTAAATTTGACATTAACTTAACTATTAGCCAGAATTTGTATAATGAGCTAATAACTCATGTAAATTTAAGAGTTTTGTGGCCGCATACAGTATTAATTTGTGTTTGTTTACTTCACTTCTTGTTGGGATTTTAATTATCAAGTACAAAAAATAAATAAGTAAAAATATTTTTGCTTAACAAGAATGAGTTTCTTAGATTTATCTTTCTAAAGGTAGGTATTCATCGTTTAGAGCTGGTGGTTGTGAAAATTGGTAAAATAATTATTGCCTTGTAGCTGCAGTTTATATTAAAATAACACAATTCTAAGTTTGTAACATTAGAGATTCTGTCCGTGAAGCAGGTGTTCTCTTCCTTTAATTGAATTCAAACTGGCAATGATATTAGCATCAGTAATTCATGTCTGCCAAGACCAGAAAACTCTGCTTTAAATTTGTAGTCAGTTTATACATTGTCGTTTGTCAATTGCTTCTTTTTCTGAAGGATTATTTTGGATAGTTTGAAAATCCAAAGCCTGTAAGATCCTTATTAGTTCAAATGATAGGAGATCAAATAACTGACAGCAAGCATATTCTCCTGTTGTTGCCATGAGGAGTTAAATAATTGAAATATATATATTTATGCAAGATATATCTTTAAAACATCCTGGCGTTCTCTTTACCTCCTTGTATGTGTTTGAGACACCATTCAAGGTGCCAAAAAGGTTTGCCAGAAAAATGAGAAAATGTTTTTTGAATTTGCATTTCTTTTAAGAGCAAAATATGAACAATATTTAATTTTCAGCAGATGCAAACGTGAGGAGTTAGTTACTGACGACAAGTACTGATTATTGTACTTACTAAAATCTATGACCGTGGTGTGATAATTTTAGACACTAAGATATATCGTTTTTATGTTAAGAGACTGGGAAAACTGTTTAAATTTTTGTTTTATTTGTTTTTTGTCTTCAGATGAAAGAAAGAGCACAGAGGTCTTTAATTCCCCTGATCGGGAAATTCGTGTAATCAAGTTCACTAAAGAGCCAAGTAAACTGCTAGGTAAAAACAAACCTTGAGTTATGCATTAATCTTTATTCTGTATCCTAGAGTTGGCTCCTTAAGCTTGTTTGTTGAAACTGCAATAATATCCTTGACTCACACATTCATCTCATTTTCCTATTTGCAAGGAATTTTTATCATGAGTTATCATGAATAAAATTTCATTTTAAATGTTTAAGTTTTTTTCCATTATCTTGCTGTTTTATGAATTTGTGGGGCTATTTCATGACAATAGTTTAATATTCTCTTAAGTTGTTATGGTAATCACTTTTATTTCCTGAGTGAATATCATTCTATTGTTTATTTGTTGCTGTGCTTCTGATCTCTGAAGGAGCTTCCATGCATTACCATTTTCTAGAATAATTTGAAAACACCTCATAGACATTTTAGTGAAACTGTAACCAGCTGTTAGAATTAAAGATTGTGACCCAGTTAGTTGTTGATGAGGATTTTGAAAATGACCTTCCTTCTACAGCAAATTTGTAGATATATTTTTTTTGAGAAGGCTGATTGTGTGACTGTGACTGGGTGGTTAGGGTTCCAGATTTGAAATCTAGAGGCCTCTAGTGTATCTAGTGTCAAAGTAAGCATTTCATGCAATCACTGGCCACTGCTACTCAAGCATGACTAATCAAGCAGTTTAAGGCCTGGGTTTAAACATATGGTCATGCAGAAATACGGATGATTGCCAAATATCTTTCATGAGATCACAGTTGCTTAGAACTGGACGAAAAATGTTTCCTGAATATAAATCTTGTTGTCCTCTTTTGCCTTAACATATATAATTCTGATCAATGTGATCAAAATAAAAAAAATTATAAATCAGCAATTTGGTGGCAGATTTTATTTTTACTCTCAAGTAAAGAAATCAGCATTTCCAAGTGGAAGTCAAGTGTATCTAAGTTTCTGTGCATGGAATGATTGTTCTTGAGTTTTGGTTATTAAAAAACAACTTAAGGTTGAATTCTGGACTGAAAAATGACCTTTGTCCTCTTAAAATGATTGTTAAAACAATGTATGGTCATTCCAAATGTGATTTTCTGTAAATAAGTAATCTGCATAAGAAAGTAATATTTTTTTTATTCTGTATCCCAAAACCATCACCAATTCTCCAAATGTGTGATTTTTTCAAAGAAATAGTCACTGAAATAAAGCCTATTGTACTTGAAAATGTATAAAGGTTGATGACAACTTCAAGTGCCAAATTTTGTTTCAGTGTTACGAAAAGCAAAAATCTTTTGTAATGAATGCCCCTGACCTAGGCCTTAATCTGCTTGAGTAGTAATGCACTCAGCCTTGAAAATGTATGTTGCCAAGCATAAAAAATTTCAAGTCTGTATAAAATGCATTGGTTGCCCATGTTTATCTCTGCTGTTTGTGTTTTATTTCTTCTTGGTCATGTTTGAGAATGCTGGATATTGCTCATGGTGGTCTCTTTACCTAAATTCATAAACATATCTCACTTTAGTTTTCAAGATGATGATGATACTTATTATTATAATTATTATTATTATTATTATTATTATTATTAATTATTATTAATAATAATAATAAATATCTTTATAGCACCCAATCCTAAAGGCACTTTACAATACAAGGTTTAAAATGATAAAGTAAAAAGCAACCAAGTATTGTACATTACAACAAGTGGACAGTACTACAACCAGAACTATAACTAAAAATAATGTTTAAAAAGGTAGGTTTTAAGACTGCTCTTAAAAGAACTAAGACTTAAGCTACATTTAATGTGCCCCTGGGAGATTATTCACTTCCAGAGCATAGGGACGCAAACAGAAAAAGCATGATCCCCATATGATTTTAGCCTTGATTGAAGTATCACTAACATATTGATACTTGATGATCGTAAACTCCTAACTTGTAAGTTTGTAACAAATCATGATAACCAGTGGCTACTCATCAGTTCCAAGATATATTCAAAAAAAGAGTAGTTTCAATACATTTCTTAGCCAAGTGTCCTTGTTTAGATTTTTTAGCAATGTAATGCTTTTTGAATATTTTTTTCAATTTTTTTTATTTTTTATCATAAAGGTATCACTGTTCTTGGTGGTGAAAATTCCAAGCGACTGGACTTAGGAATTTATGTCAAGTCTGTTACTGAGGGAGGGGCAGCTTGGAGAGATGGTAGACTTAAAGCTGGTAAGATTGTTGCCTCCAAACATTTTATATATTGTAGTGTTCAAAGGAAAATAACATTACATAACCAAACTATTTGTTCTTAAAGGGGCAGTGTCACAAGGATTTTGCTGGTTTAGGTCAATCCCCTGCTAAAATCATTACTTTGAGGCTTTACTCATAAACGAAATGCTTCTGTAAACCTACAACGAAATTATCAAATGAATTATATCGAGGGCTAACCATAATAAATTTCTTGATGATTTTTGAAGACGTAGCATCAAAACTTGAAAAGATTGGCCAATGTTTTCAAGTTTCAATCCATTTCTATCCTTGCCATCTGTAGCAACAGGCGACAGGAAACAGTTTCATTACCTTCAAAATAGTCTTTAATAACGAAACTAGACCATTATTTTTGGAATTCAATTGATGTGAAGACACCTTCTAGCATTTTATAAAGTTGCCCAATAGCTTGACACTGCCCCTTTAAGGAGCACTGTCACAGCGGTGCCATGGCTAGTATGAGGAGAACTGAGGCACTTGCCTCAGTAAGAATGTGTTGACCAAAATGTCAATAATTGAACGGTTGGGGCTGGTTTGCATGAAGACTCTCTGTTGATTTTTTTAAATGTGTTTAGTATTTAGATTTCCCTCATGTTTGGAATACATCCTACAATTCATTTGAGGGGTATTACCATGACATTGTGTTTTCGTTAAGTGTGATTGCCTAATTCTTGCTGCTCTTTGGTTTTCATTGGTGGGGAATGTTAACAGGTTCTTTTGTTTACCTTTCATTTTTTTTACCAAAAACACAAAGCAAGCCTCAAAAAATAAAAAGAAATATTTTTGTGCCTTGATTTTTGTCCAAAGTGGTGCCCAAAGTGGGACATTTAACTTTATGCATGCCAGTGTTTTGCTAGTAAATTACAGTTTGCATCCAAACATTTTTGCGTAATAAAACAAAAGCCAAAATAGATCTGAACCAATACACAGCTCCTTTATACTGAAACTGAAACATAACAAACTTAACCCTCACTGAGCTGCTCTGATAATTTTTCTGCAAAGGTGTCAACTGCCCAGCTGCCATCTCCTCTCCAGCAAATAGTTTTTTTCAAGTGTTCTGTTTTCTGTATTGCCTAGCATAGCAGGTAGATGTCTTCAGGAGAGAAGTGCCTTCCCATACAGCTTTGTCTAAAATGTTACTTGAAAGCTGTTATCAAAGCGGATGGTCTTGGAATGGGGGTATGGGAGACTTTGCCATCCTTACAACAAGAATTGCAGTCATATTTAATTTGTCTCTTTGCAGGTGATCGGATTTTAGCAGTGAATGGTCAGAGTTTAGAGCGAGTCACTCATGAACATGCAGTCTCCGTCCTTAAGAATGCCACCAGCCCAGTGGAGCTTAAACTTTCTCAGAGTGCTTATAATTACTCTTCATTTGGTGAGTTACACATGCTACAGGCATTGCTAGTGATGCCCATGCCTTCATCCTGTCTTCTTGCTTTATTGAATGTGCTAATAATATTTTATTATATAATTATTCCATATCTTGATCATCAGCTTACTCAAATGTATTAATAATTCTGTCCAGCAAAACAAAAAGAATATTGTTTTAGAGAAGGACTGTACATTTCATTTGACTGGAAAGAGAACCACCCTATGCAGTGTTCCAGATAAGAAAGGGGTCTCAGGTCAAAAACCCTACAAGGTCAGCTACATGACCTGACAGATGAATAGAAAATTTTTTAATGGTTTGGTGGGAGCACTGGAAATTTTACTCAATGGTATTCCTTGTTGACACCCTGCCTTAAAATCTCATCTGGAACCATGCCTATGTGATGTGTAAAAAAAGGGCAAGGCAGTGACAACCACACCACCATTCTGTTTGTTCTTCAAAGGGTGGCTATATATCAAATGTTATTGGACAGAGACTATATATATTTAGCATAAATCTACTAGCGTTCTATCATCAATGCTGTTCTCTGATTGGCTACGGTACTCACTATCTATTCTGTGATAGATAGTGAGTAGTGGTTGTTAACAAAATAATGGCCATTTCTTTGCATTTTCGAAGTGTCTGTGTGGAGGATTTAGATAATTTACTGGTTTAGGTTTGAACGACTAGTAGATTTATACTAAAACAATTAGATTATTCGTTCTCAATAGAAATCTCGAGCTCACAATCTAATTGTTAAGTGTACAAACTGAATAAGAATAGTAAATAAAGAAACCCAAAAGGAGAGAGGGCAAATGGCACACTCAAACTCATGCGAGGTATCCACCCATAGGAGTATTATGTAAATAAGAAAACAAAAACACTACAGAGGATCTAGAACCCTTGAGGAAAAGTATGATCTGACAGCGACATTTGATTGCATTTAGAAAATGATGGTGACATTTGCTGTTGCTAGCTAGGTGACTTACATTTTGAGATTGGGAAACTTACCTCTGTTCAGTTCTTTAGCTCTCACTTGAATGGTTATGCTTCCCTCTCTCTAAAAAGCCATCTTCCCCCACCCCACCCTTTGGAGCCATAGCACCACCCCCTTTATCCCTGAACACAAGAAATATATAAAGCTGGACAGTTTATGATCCATTTTTAAGTTTCAGCTAGTGATTGATTTTTCTTGCTGAAATTAAAAGGTTGAAGATTTGGAATGTGCCCCCCTCTCTATCATTTGGACATCTATTAAAGGGCAAATAAAACCAAAATATTTTTTTCACTGAATTAGATCTTTGAACCAGTCTCAATAACAGTTTGCCTTTATTTCCAGTTATGGACTTTTTTATAAGCTTGAAAACATACAAAAAAGACGCATCGTTGGGTACACAACTGAGTCAGAAGGGGAGTGGGTCTATTCCCGATTTGACATCGCAAACTGCTTTGCATGCATGTTTACAAAAACTTCAGTTTGGGATGTCAAATTGAGAATAGATCCAAGCCCCTCACTAGCTCAGTTGTGGGACAGATGATGACCAGATTTTATAGCTTTTACAGCCTATAATTAGTTCAGATAACTAGTCAAGATTTGGTTAAAAAAGGTGCAATCCTTTTCAAACAGGTGCAAAGATTTATTTAAGAAAAAAACATTAAGTTTAGGTGCACTTTAAGCCCATCCCCCCTCCCTCCAATTGATGAAGTCTGAAATTAAGTAAGCCCCTTGGGGACATAATACAGCTTTTATGGTAATTTTCTAGCAACTGGGATGAGAGTAAGATCATAGAAAGCATACCCCTTTTACAGATCTCTCCAACATTCCAAATGCAAGTTCAACAAATGAGGAGCCAGAAAACCTTGAAGTAAAGCCAATTACACCAAGAGAATCACTCGGAACAGAAAATCTACAGGACTCACAAAGAAGAAGCTCTCCCAAGCCCCACCCTTCAACCTTTGCATTTCCTTCAGAGGATGAACCTGTCACCATGATTTCAAAGTCGATTCCTCCTTCTGCTATAACAGCAGGATCTTCTAGAGGGAGGCACCCAGGAGATGGTATGAAGGTGTCTTAATTTAAAATATAGGTTCTATTTCATCAGTTTACACCTTGATAAAGTAAAGCTTAAAGCAGGCAGGGTTTGTGCTACTCCTTGAAGTCCTTGAAAGGCCCTGGAATATAATTTAAGATTTCAATGGCACTTGAAAAGCCCTTACAAAGAAGTATTTCTGCTGGAAATGCTTGAAAATAATGACAATTCCTTGAATTTGTTCAGATGGAAAATAATATGGGATTATATCAATCAGTAAATATATGTTCCACTTTTGCTTTAAATATAAACACTCCTTGAATACTCCTTGAATTTTATGTACACAAGATAAGCAAGCATGGACTATGTCAAAGGCATAGCTTTCAACAGCCTGGTGTGATAGCTCAAGGAGTTAGACTAGGGCCTTTGGTTAGTTTCTTGATCTTTATGTTGCGCTGTTTTCTTGGGCATAAAATGGGGTTCCTTGATGTGCCTGTCCATGCTAGATGTGTTATTAGCTTTCACTGCACTGTGTTGAATGCAGTATTTCCTCAGATAAGTGACTGGGTGCTTATTTAAAGTTTTAGCCAATTTTTAAAGCACTACTACGATCACAAAATCACTTGTCTTTTTTTTTTTTTTCAAATTTCGAAAGTGTGTTTGCTTAACACTCTACTTGTGAAATTTTGAGCTTTAATTTCAAGCAGAAGACTGTTTACTTTTAGTACAACTTTTTAATTTAACGGTCCACCATTACTCACGTTCATAACTGACCGATTAGGCCTCGGAGAGCTGGATCCAGGATAAAATGACGTCATTTACTCACTGGTTTAAAATTGCAGTGTGTGAATGCAGCTTATTAAGTATGCAAAACATGAGTTTGAGAGTCTGAAAGCTCAAAATTCCCGTACTGCATACTAAATCAGCCAAGTTTACACACACTGCATTCTTATGCTTGCGCGCTTTCTACGTCATTATGTCCTCGATCCAGTTCTCTCAAGATTTTGAAGTTAGGAATGGCGGACACTAAATAGAAATATTTCAGTCAAAGTAAAAAACTGACTTCTCCAAATAAAAGCTTGAAATTTAAGCAAACACACTTTCGAATTTGAAGAAAAAAGACGAGTGATTTTTTTATCGTAGTAGCACTTTAAGGGAGGACACTTAATTGGGGGAATGCTTGTTGAGGTTTCCTTTTAACAAGCTGTAACTTCAATTATTTGTTTGTTTGGTCTTTGATAGATTCTGACGGCTCACACAAAGTTTCAGGTGACTTGGCTCATACCAAAATGCGAAAACCTCAGTCAAGAGGTCAAAGTACACCCTTAGAGGCAAATGTGATCCAGAGTTCCCTCCTCTCTGCTACAGCTCCACTGGTGTCTACAGGCCTTGGGAGCCCCCAAGGGGAGTCCCTTGGTGCCACTCAGGGATCCCTCAGTGGGGATGAGAGTGGTGTTTATAGTGAAGATGCTTTGCCGGTAATTTTTTTAAATATTCTTTGGAATAAAAGTGTCTCAAATTGCCTTGCGGCAAACACTACTGCCAATTGCAACCAAAGGTGAATGTGACAATTTGGCCCTAAAATGGATACATTTACCAACAAGATTTCTTCATTTTACAAGTCAGTTATTCTTGTTATGTATTTAGCTCTCGACATTTGAAGAATCAGCTTCTGACTTAATATTTTGAAAGTACCTATATCATTATACAGTATTATTAATAACTATAATTCTTATTGAAAACTTAATCATTACTGACAATAGCCTCCATGAGAGTCAGATTCTGTTTGGTTTGGTACTTTCAAGGGATTGTTACATACAGCGTTTTCAGTTAACGTTGTCAGAAGACCTCATGATGAGCCTGTATGATGATCTGCCAGGTAGTTTATCTATAAATGTTCCAAACTCAGCTTGACTCGACCCCTACAGATATTAAATCACATTCCACAAACGTTTACGAGTGTTTCCATCCTATGGAGCTGACTACGCAAAAATGTGGCCAAATTGTAAAGATATACAACTAACCATATGCCCTTTCAGTCTTGTTGCAAAAGCTTGTAGCTTTGAAATCTGACAACGTTAATAAAAGTAACTTTATATATCAGGGCCTAAGTAACTTTGGATGTAGAGTCATTTCTTAACATGTGTGCATTTTTGAAGGGTAGTTATTTTATGGGCTTGACTTTAAGAAAGTTTCTATTTTCAGGATTAGTCATCCTTAGTTTGTTTTAGTTTAAGAGAAGGGGAATTCTTCTGTTTCTTCTGTATGGTGAGACATTTTTCACTTTATTGTTTTAGGAGAAAGCTTTTGTTGTTGATTTAGAAAAAATCGAAGGAAGTCTTGGCTTGAGTGTCAGTGTAAGTAGTTTTGATTTTTACTTTGAATAACTAGGTGAGCCGACTGTGTGTCAGGGCTCGAAATTAACGGTAACCCGTTAACCAACGGTTTGTAATTGCCAACGAGCCATCCGAGCGAAGACGCTCAGATGGCGAGGCGGCAGCAGAATAGAGCCGCGCAAGAAATGGCAATAGGCAGAAAAATTCTCGATCGAGCTTCAAAAAGTGTAACCTGATGTAATGTAGATTCCCCTGAGACTTTGGTTTGAGCCAATTGCAACGATGGAACCATTGGAACCGGACTCGGTGTCATAAGTGGGCTGAGTTTGTTGGTTCTCTACTCTGCTCCGAGAGGTTTTTCTCCGGGTACTCCGGTTTTCCCCTCTCCCCAAAAACCAACATTTGATTTGATTTTATTTGATTTGAGTTGATTTAATTTGACTTTATTTGTTTCTGTATTTGCTCGGCCCCACTAGCCTTTGTGCTATAAATACTACCGAGGGTAAATAAAGGTTATTATTATTATTATTATTATTATTATTATTAATGAAAAGACGTCTTAGATTTTGGTGTTAACCAATCAAAAGGCGGTACTGGGCGCACAAGCGTTCCTTCCCTTTCGTCGCTTGTTTCGTATCTTTGGGTGCTTACCATTTGCCAGAAAAATCCGGATGGAATGGCCGCTGAATAATGGTAAGCGATTTTCCGAATTTACCGACCAACCGGATGAGATTGGTGCTTACCATTTACTACACGGGCGTTCCGTCATGCGCACTCACTCGTTCTGGTGCAAAAGGACCTGGAAACGGAACGGTTCAGTCAAATGGTAAGTGATTTTCCGAAATTCCGTTCCGAACGGGAAAAGAGGACTACCTCTGGGGGTTGTCCACAATTTCCGAAAAGATTTTCCGGAAAATTACCTTACCATTTGACTTCAAACCGAAATTTCCGGATTTTTCTGACAAATGGTAAGCACCCTTTGCCTACTGAGATTCTGTGGGTTTTGGAGGCGTTTGTTCGGCGTTTGTTTGGAGACTTTTCGAGTTCTTGAGGAAAGAACACAGTTGTTCTGTATGGACAAAAAGACACTATAACAGTTTCCGTTCCAACAACGCAACGAATTCACGCTAAAGGACAGCACGGTCAAATACTGTCAAAAATCATTTTACGTTTTGAGGACGCGGTGTACTTCTCGAGGAAATATCGCATACTGCATTAAAAAAAACAAGGTCAAAAGACATTCAGTTTCATTCGAGGTTACAGCGTTGTGCGTTTTTTCTGCATAAAAATTCCGATGCTACAATAACATCTACGTTCATACAATGTATGGCCGTTTGTTCAACGGATCAAGATCGCTGCGGTTCATCGCGGACACTGTCATCAAAAGCGATCAAAATTTCAAGAATTAGCGGCCTATTTCTCAACGACAATGCACAGTGTACAAGTAGGCGAATAGCGTAGTCGCTAGCCAGTAGTCGCTTGGCAAGCGTAAGGAATTAAAGGCTGGTGCGGTGCGGTTGATCGAACAAGTTTCCAAAGCCGCTCATTATAAACAACCACGAGGACGGAAACAACACATGGTAGCTTATCGAAAATCTCTCCTGGCCTTTGACATAAATAAATTGACAAACGTTCGATGGGAACACTAGAAAAACTCCGAGGAAACATCCGAAGTGAAATACGTGTATAATTTGAATAGAAACGTCGACGAGATGATCTTCACTCTTCGGCCAAAAACATCGAATTCAAAATAGACTTGACAGACAACGCGCGTGAGAACAGAAAATTTGCGTACTATAACGAATTACACACATTTGTGTCTCTAGTTTGGAGGAGTTACATTGTAAAATTTATTCCTAAGAATGGTCGAAGAAAGCCCTGTTTCAACGAAACAAGAGGCTACAATTAGCCTAAACCCGGGCTTGCAAAAAACAGTATTGTATCCCTAACTTAGTGCTAAACAAAAGAATAGAGGGAAGTCTGTCTTTCTTACATCGGACGCATTGTGTTTAGCTTGTGTTGGAGTCTATTTCTTTAGACCCCTATCAACATATATTCCTCTAAAATACAGCTCAACCATTGAGCACAATAATTATAACACTTGTAAAAAATATTTCTAAAAGAACAAGAAAAAGAGAAACAGAAAAACTAAAGCCCGTGATATATACCACTAAAGGACATCGAACCCGGGTTAGCTGCGTCACAGGCAGGAACAATGACCTTTAGGCCACAGAGGTTTATCGTTATGCAAGGTGATAAAAATAGTGTATTGATTCAAAAAAAAAAAAACCTAAGCACACTTGTTTTCGCTTCGATGGATAATTGTTTGAGAAAGGAAACGCTTATCGAACGATGTTGGATTTTTTCGCATAAATGTGAATGGAGTCTCGGTGAAATGTGAGTAGAAAATTAATTAGCAGAGTGAAACTGTTTACAAATACGTCAATCCAGGGTCATTTGAAACACAAGAAAGGAACGTTTCTGGACAGTTTCAAGGGACGCTAGTACATTTGTAAAATATAATCGCTTATCATTCAAAAATTAAAGTCCAGAAATTGAGATATTGTGGCAAAATAGTAAATAAACTACCTGTCAAAGTCTCAGAGTCTCCCTTTGTCTGTAGTCTCTAATTTTTAGCGCTCCCCTCGCGTCGCGTCTCCTCGCAACTTCGTGCGCGCACGTGCCCCCACAATCCGTCGCCAAAATTAGAGACTACTCGCTGTCTACTGATTGAAGCAGACACGGGGAAACACGGCAGTCCATCTGCCGTTAAGTTTACTCATGTTAAAAACTTTCCTCTCGCCGTTGAACTTCCAAACATTCGCATAGACACTTCTCTTAACATATTGTTTGTTCATACTTCAAAAGCCACAAGATGAATCGACATTTTCCCATACGTGACAACACGCATCACTGTTGTTAAAAATAGTTAGCGCTTGCGCAGAAACGCCGGAAGTGCCATTTGTGGATGATACTCGACGACGAAAAAGAAAAACCGTCGGTAGTTTAAGACCCGGGCACCGCGCGAGACGCGCGCAGCCCGGGTAATAAAGTTACAAACGAGCACCATTAAGAGTGAACATTAATCGGTACCGGCCACATGTACTGACACCTGCGCGTATCGAATGTCACGTTAAAATTATGCGTGTCTGTGGCAAAAACATGCAACACTCAGATAAACTTCAGAGGTTGGCCAAGTTTTCTTCATCGAACATTTGTTACTTATTGCGAGATATTGTAGTGGTGTGGTCAGTCCTTGGCCAATGTTCTTTCTCAAGCGTTGATTTCTGCGAATCGCGGCCCATCTGTCAGTTGTAAGAGGTTCGCATATTTAGAAACATCGTGTACTGAAAGACTACTCTTGCATTGTTTGCGTTCCTTCGAGTAGCTGAAGGAATATGTAAACGATGTGGACGAGCATTTTGTAATTGCTCCAAGTTGCTTTTCAAGATGTGATCCCGATTTGCTCTAAAGGTCTATCGAGTGATCAGTCAAGCGACAAGCTCATTATCTCTGATCTTCCGAGACGCGAACCTCGACTCGATTCTCAATAGCTGAGCCTCGATAACTGGCAGGAATCGAGGAACGAGGATCGAGTCAAGACTCGAAAGGAACCGGTACTGTAGGTGAAAGTTGTGAACTCAAAGGCATGGTACGTTGTGTCGGTCATCATTTCACAGTAGCTGTAAATAATCACAGTGAATGGATGTATGTAGATGATTTGAGTGTTTCAGTCTCGTTGGCACTCTATCGATAGGTATACCTAGCTTTTAACGTTTGGTTACTAAAAATGTGTCCAACTAACCCGACATGGTTAGGAAAAATTTTCTTACATATTTAAATTATTTCATAGAAATAAACCTTTTTACAAATAAATGTTAATTTTTAGGAACGGTTTATGTGTTGTTATCTTGCATGAGATCGTTTTCTGTCTCAAAGAATTTGTTCTCGTCGTCTTTGCGATCGAATTCAAACTTTGCAGCCATTTTGAGCGCTAAGACCCTGGAGACGAGTTTGTGTCAAACGTGGGGATCTGGACACTACTTTATCGGATCCGCGAGGTTCTGGCAGCTCGGCAGAATTATGCAGAGTTCTTTGGATAGATTTCTCAGAAAAAGGCAAGCTCCAGCTGAAAGCAACTATTGTGAAGAGGAAAAATGTCAAGAAAAGGAACCAAAGACAACAGAAGCTACGGAAGTCTTGAGCTCCCGGAAGCGTTACTCTACGTTATGCGTTTCTTTTGTTTGTTTTGTTTTGTTTTACGAAGAAAAGAGGAAACAAGAGGACAGAACATTTCGACAGGAATGGAAGAAAAACATTTGCATGGCCTCTTTAATTTGTTCTAGTCATTATTAACAAAATGTTCAATATTTGAGATATTGTAAGTTGTGAGTTTGGATACCAAAGTTTATAATTTGGCTAGCAAAAAAGATGTCTACTAATTAGTGATCCAAAAATTAAATTCGAGCCCTGGTGTGTTGATGACTGCAGACAAAATACAGTGTTTAGTCACAAAAGCAAGTTCAGTGGTTCATAAAAATTCATGCTTGAATGCTGGTGATTCAGAAATATGATCTTGTTCTCCCAGTTATGTCTTGAAGATGATTTCCCTGAAAGGCTTTTGATAAGTGATTGGATGAAATTGAAACTCTGTGTTTTTGCCAGACGTCAAAAGGAATATAGGATAGAACTCTTTTTTGTGAGTTAAAGAAGTAACTATACCTACCCAAAACTCCAAGGGACAGAAAAGTTGAAATAATGAACTGTGTTTGAATATGCAGGGAAGGGGCAGGGTCTAGTGCAGACTACCTTGTGTGCGAGGGGTAGTGAAAAGTGACAACAGATTAATGATTGTCTGAATGAGTGGTTATGAGCTCTATTTTGACCACACTGTAAATTAAGGTTTGAGTCATTCAGGGGTGTTATTAGTTATATGAAATAAGGGGTTACAGGTTTTAAAATATGCTGGCACCCTTCAGATGTGTTTGGGCTGCCCTTTTCACTTTCGTAGTACTGAAGATGGTTACTGTGTCCAGAGTACATGGGTGCTGGTACCTGGGTCGTGACTTCTATAAAAACACTGTGTGGGTGATTTTGTGATTAATTTTCCCACACTACCTATATCATCCCGAATTGTGTTAGATCTCATGAGAGATTCACTGACTTAATATTGAGAATGTTTTATGGTGTTGTTCTTTTGCTAGGGGGGAGTAAACACCAGTGTTAAGCTTGGAGGGATCTATGTCAAATCTCTCCAACTCAATGGCCCTGCAGACTTGGATGGCAGGGTGGCAATTGGTGATCGCATTCTAGCTGTAAATGGCATCAGTCTGATTGGTGTCACACACAAGCAAGCTGTGGAAACAATTAAAATGGCTCCTCAGAGAATGAGGCTGGTTTTGGATCGCTCAGTTCCTGTTAATATCCCGAAGTCCGCTGGAAAGAAGGCTCGACCTCACCCTCCTGATAAACCGTTTCTAGTGGAGCTGTTGAAAGGTGTGGGAGGCCTGGGACTTAGTTTGATTGGTGGCAAGGGAGCTGGGGATGAGCACCGAGGTACGTTCATTCAAATGCAAAACCTTCACTTTCTGTTCCACCACTAAACTTTCAACAGGGCATAAACTTTGTGGAGGCATTATAGTAAAGGTGGTATAATTCAAATGAATTTAAAGCTCCATAGCATTTAGTAGATTTTACCCTCACAAAACTTTTTACAACCTTTAAAAGTGTCCTCTACTTTAGTTTAGGCATATGCAAAATTACATTCTACTTTAAGTTCTGTTTTGCCATGCAGTTATAGTTTTAACAAATTATCATTGGTTGTTCTCATGAGTTGAAATTTCCAGACCTTGCCTCCCACTTGTTTTTATTTTGTTTGCTGAGGCCATTGAGTTTTTGTAAGGCAACATTACGAAATGTTCGTTGCTCTGTTCTGTTCTCATAGAAACTGGGCAACTTTATTGTGTAAGCCATCTAGAAAAGGGCGTTTATTTTCCCAAGTTAATGTACTTAGTTGTGACACATGTTTTTAGGTCTGCTGAGAATAAAAAAGATGTTTCCAGGCCAACCAGCAGCTGCAAGTGGCAAGCTTCAGATTGGTGATATTGTATTGGAGGTGAACGGGAATGACATGCACGGGGTCACTCACCAAGAAGCTATTAATCTAATACGCATGGGACCACCAGAAGTAAAGCTGCTGGTCAAGAGAGACCCATCTTCCATCCCTCCAACCCTATTGCAAAGATCAGGGTCTAATGCCAGTGATGTCGACCCTGCTCAGATTCTTGCTGATATACAGAGCAAACTTAGGACTGATTCACCAGCGCTGAGTAAAAAGTCATCTGACTCATCGACAAGAGAACGATTGTCAGTGAAATCAGATTCTTTAGATCATGGTGACGAGATACCTAAACAGCAGCAGGTAGCTGTTCCTGAAGCACATGTTAGTTTGAGATCGAGTCTGATATCTGACGATTCAACGAAATATCCGCACATATCACAATCCAGTCACCCTAGCCTGGAAAGCAGGTTATCAGAACCTGTTATGCAGGTTAGGAAAGAACATGAGCCTCTAGCAGCAACAAATTCTCTGCCTTATGCCATCTCAAAACCCAAGGACACTCCTAAAGTTAATAGACAAGAAGCTATTCGACAAACAAGTGAAGAAGATGAAGATGCTGATTTACCAGCTCTTGGCCACGCTCCGTTAGCAGAAGATGAGTCTAGTGATGTTGAAGACTCAAGGCGATCTTCTTCAATTGACATTATCCCCAAGATCGTTCTATTTACGATGAAGCTAGCATAAAGGATCTTATGGGAAAGCTTTCCACTATAGAATCAACAGAGGAAGGAGAAGATGGAGCTGGTCTCAAGGAATCAGTGCAAACGTCGTTGGCAAGTAATGAATATGCTTTGCCTGTGTTACAGGATGAAGTTTCGCCATCTCCACCTTCATCAGAATCAGAAGAAAGTGATGTGGAGGAGATACCAATGAATCACAAGCGGGATCAGGTGTCAGTGCCCACGCCTGATGTAGAGGATGATAACATTTCAACAAGCATGACTCCACAGGAAGAGGTTAGTTGAATTTATCAAACATG